>SJYT01033522.1:195717-449065 GCA_006410635.1 Cephalophus harveyi
AAATGAGGCTCAGACATCTTAAAGAAACACATCTAAGATCATGTTGGGAGGAAGGGATAAAACCAGCATTTGAACGCAAGGACTCTGGACTCCATGGATGGTCAGACAACTATGGTGGACCCTTGAGCAGAGCAGGTGTGAACTGTGTGGGGCCACTTAAATATGGATCATTTTCAATAGTAGATACTACAGTGCTACGCTATCCTTGGCTGGTTGGGTTGAATCCAAGGATGCGGAAATGTGAACATAGAGGAACCATGTATCAACATAAGGTGTGGCTTCCCTGGGGTTCCCAGGTGGCGCTAGTGGTAACGAACCTGCCTGCCAGTGTGGGAGACATAAAAAACACAGGTTCGATCCCTGGATTGGGAAGATATCTTGGAGGAGAGCATGGTGACCCCTCCAGTATTCTTGCCTGGAGAATCCCATGGGCAGAGGAGCCTGGTGGGTTGAAGTCCGAAGGGTCGCACAGAGTCCGACATTGCTGAGCGACTGAGCATGCACAGACACATTGATGTATAAACAGGGCTGAGGCTGGGTTTACAGGAATCAGAGGAAAAGCGTGGATTCAGAGAAAAAAGGCAGGTGGGTGGAGAAGTAACTCTGGGCAGTAGGAAAAGTGTGGGCAGAGCAAAAGGGGAGGTGATTATGGTCTTTTTACCTGAAAGGTAATTAGACGCTGTGAGTTGTGAAGGCAGGCATCCTGGGACGTGACCTTCCTCTTCTAGAGTTAGGCACCTTCCTCCCAGTCACTTTATCATTAGTCTTGTTGATGATAAGGGGAAAGGGATCAATATATTTGTCTTCTAGGACCTCTGACCTCTGCGAACAAGGATGTGGAGGTCTGCGTTCCAGTAAATGTGGGCTCTAAAATAACTCCTGATCAGTGTCCCACTGAACCAATGATCAGAGCATTTCCCACAAACTATATGGCCTCAGGCAAATTCCTTAACTTCCCTAGGCCTCAGTTGTTTAGTCTGTGAAATGGGAATACAAAGACCACGTCCACCTACTCTGAGAGTTATGAGGATGAGATGAGCCCTCATCTCGTCTATTGTTGGAAACTCAGTGACCAGGATGGCAGCTACTGGCCATGTGCAGCTATTTAAATTGAAGTTAATTAAAATGAAATACATTTTAAAAGTTAGTCCCTCTGTCACAGAAGCCCTATTTTTTCTTCTTGTCTTTTTTGTTTTATTTTTAAAAATTTTATCTTATAGAAGTATAGTTGATTTATAAAGTTGTGTTAATTTCTACTGTTTAGAAAAGTGATTCAGTGAAGTATGGTTGATTTATAAAGTCATGTTAATTTCTACTGTTCAGCAAAGTGATTCAGTTATACATATATATGTTCTTTTTCATATTCATTTCAATTATGGTTTATCACAGGACATTGGATACGGTTCCCTGTACTAGGCAGTAGCACCTTGCTGTTGATCCAGCCTAAATGTATTGGTTTGCCTCCGCTAATCCCAAACTCCCCACCCCTCCCAATGTGTATAAGAGACAGCCCCCACCCACCTCCCTCTTGGCAAACACAAATCTGTTTTCTATGTCTGTGAGTCTGTTTTGTAGGTAAATTCAGCTGTGTCGTATTTTAGATTGCACATGTAAGTGGTACCATTATGATATTTTGTCTTTCTCTTTCTGATTTACTCTGAATACAATTATCTGTAAGTCCATCAGAGGAGCCATATTTTAAGTGCTCAATAAACTTCTGTGGTTAATTGCTATAGTCCTGTGAGGTGTAGATACAGAATATTTCCGTCACTGCAGAAAGTTCTTTCGGATGGCGTTGTTTTAGAAGTTGCCAATGGTATACTCTTTGTGGACCAACAGGTATGCCCTGGGGACTTGTTCAGAGATGAAAATAAAAACGGTTATGGGTCAGAGAGGCAAATGACAACTACCGCTCAGCAGAAACACCCAAGTCATCTGAAGAAGGTGGAAGAAAACCTTCAAACCTTTGAAAGTTAGTGAAGTTCCTGGGCAAGTGTGTTGCTATTCTCTGCCGGCGGAAATGCCGCCTCAGAACCTATGATATCCATGTTCCTACCAGATAAATTCATTAGGATGGATGCGATCACAGTGAATACCAAATGAAGTGGCCGTGACGGGACAATCAATCCAAGTGTTACATAAACAGTGCTCGACCGCGGGGCCCCTCCCTCTGGCTCCCTTTACCTGTTTGCAGGCAGCATGGGGCAGGCAACTCATCTGAGGGGTGGCCACGAAATGTCAGAGTGCCTTTTTGAAAGGGTCATTGCAGAACAGCGCCTGGTGGGGGCTTGAAGACATTTGGAAGCAAAAGGGCTCCAGGAATTTGGATCTCAGCCTCTAGGTCTGAAGCAAGAAGACTGGGGTTGTCAGAGGCAATTATCACCCCTTGCACTGGCACAGGATTTATCGTTGCAAATGTTCTGGGCATACGTTTCTCTCATTTGATTGCCAATTACCGACGGGGTTGCGGTGAGAGATTGAAATCAGAGAAAACCCTGAAAGCTAAAAGTGTTTGGAGACAATTCATTTTGTTCCCCAGGCTTCAATTCTGAACACATCACCAGGCAACTGGGAGTTCATGAGCAAAGTGTTAGCAGCCTCTCTGAGCCCGTTTCCTTATTTATAAAATTCATACTTCAAAGTGTGGGTGGGGGACTTCCCTGGCAATCCAATGGTTGAGACTCTGTACTCCCCGTGCAGGGGGGCACAGGTTTGATCCCTGGCTGGGAGGATCCCACATGCTGGATGGTGTTCCCCTAGCCCCAAAAGTGGAAGTGGGTGGGGTGGAGATAGAATGTACAGACACACGAAAGGTGGTCAGCATGTGGTAACTGAATATTTTTAGCCTCTCGAGGCTATATGGATGGACATTTTCTAAGAACCTACTACGTACCAGGCAAGGGAGTGATAAAAACCAAGATGGATAAGACGTGGTTCTTGTCATGTGTGGGAAGCAACAGTGTGTAATTAAACACAGTAACCAGTGATCAGGACACGGATGGATAAAGGTGTTTACAGGGAACCATGGAAACACAGAGAGACACTTTTCTCCTTAGGAAGGCTTTAGTGGGAGGTGTCATTTAAGCTGGATGGTGAGAAAGGATTGCTAAGAAGGGTTGGGGAGGGCATTGCAGAGGGAAGGGGAAGAGCTTTTGAGAGAGTGCAGAGCTAGGAATGCTCTCTGCTTGCAGAAAACTCGAACAGATCTGATGGGTCAGGACCAAGGGTATCTATGGGGAGGGCTGAGAGATGAGGATGGAGGACAAGGGCTGCAAATGAAGGTGAGGTGTCTGTATCAGGCTAAGAAATGTGCTTTCATTGATTATTTTGTTTTTCTAAATTTTATTTATTTATTTTTATTTTTGACTGCCCTATTTTTGACTGCTTTGTGTGGACTTTCTCTAGCTGCAGCGAGCAGGGGCTTCTCATTGTGGTAGCTTCTCTTGTTGAAGAACATGGGCTCCAGGGTGAGGGATCAGTAGTGTGGCGTATGGGCTTAGCTGTTCTAAGGCATGTGGAATCTTCCTGGACCAGGGATTGAACCTGCGTCCCCTGCATTGGCAGGTGGATTCTTAAGCCCTAGACTACCAGGAAAGTCCTCACTGATTATTAATGGAGGATTATATTATGTCTATGAACTCATAGACCAACCTAGACAGCATATTAAAAAGCAGAGACATTACTTGCCAACAAAGGTCCTTCTAGTCAAAGCTATGGTTTTTCCAGTAGTCATGTATGGATGTAAGAGTTGGACTATAAAGAATGCTGAGTGCTGAAGAATTGATGCCTTTGAACTGTGGTGTTGGAGAAGACTCTTGAGAGTCCCTTGGACTGAAAGGAGATCCAACCAGTCCATTCTAAAGGAAATAAGTCCTGAACATTCATTGAAAGGACCGATGCTGAAGCTGAAACGGCAATACTTTGGCCACCTGATGCAAAGAGCTGACTCATTTGAAAAGACTCTGATGCTGGGAAAGATTGAAGGCAGAAGGAGAAGGGGATGACAGAGGATGAGATGGTTGGGTGGCATCACTGACTCAATGGACCTGAGTGTGAGTAAGCTCTGGGAGCTGGTGATGGACAGGGAAGCCTGGTGTGCTGCAGTCCATGGGGTTGCAAAGAGTCAGACACGACTGAGCGACTAAACTGACCTGAATGAACTCATAAAAAATTACCCCCCAAATTAGCATTTTAAAATATCAAGAAACCTTTATTGTCTCACAGTTTCTGAGAGTCAGGAATTTGGGAGCAACTCAGCTGAGTGGTTCTGACTTAGGATCTCTGAGGAGGTTTCGGTCAAGACATCATCTGAAGGCTTAACTGGGAAGGCAGGACCCACTTCCAAGATGGTACCCTCTCATGGCCGCCAGGTTGGTTGTAGGCTGGTGGCTGGAAGGCTCTGTTCCTCTTTCATGGATTTTTCCATTAGGGCTGCTTGGGAGTCCTCATGATAGGATGTCTGACTTCCCCCAGAGCAAGTGATCTAAGAGAGAGCAAGGCAGAGCGGCAATGTCTTTCATGCCCTAACGCTGGAAACCACACATTCCTGTAATATCCTTTTGGTCACCAGCTCAGCCTATCAAGTGTGGGAGGGGACTCTGCCAGTGTGACCCTCAGGAGAATCCCTGAGGCTGTCTACGAGGCTGGCTACCTTTCCAGGTAGATGAGGGATTATATCATTGGTCCCTTTTTAACCAATAGGAGGCTGAGGTCCCTTTTTAACCAAAATGAGGCTGAGTGACTGACCCACAGATCTTGCAAGGAGATGTGATGTAGGCTGAGCTTGATACCTTGCTGCTTTCTGAAGTGCTTTCTTCCATTCAAAACCATTTGCTTAGGATTTCCGAAGGTGTCACAGAAATAGCAGAGAACTCTGAATTCCTTGTGGGGAGCACTAGGGAAAAGTACACTTAGAGCAGAAACTAAACCCAAGGGAAATTCTTTCACCCAGGTCCTATTGTTCAGGTAAAATCACACTGTTAGGTTCATAAGGAGGCTGGCTGGTGGACCGGTGGTGGTGGTTTAGTTGCTAAGTCATGTCTGCCTCTTGCGACCCCATGGACTGTAGCCTACCAGGCTCCTCTGTCCATAGGATTTCCCAGGCAAGAATACTGGAGTGGGTTGCTATTTCCTTTTCCAGGGGATCTTCTATTGAACTGACCCCAGGAATTGAAGCCAGGTCTCCTGTGTTGCAGGCAGTTTCTTTACTGACTGGGCTCTGAGGGGCTGGTGGACTTATTTGTTTATTACAGATTGTTTTATTAACATTGGTTTTCAGGAAGTTCCTCATTAAACTGGAAAAATAATTTACTAATCTATGTCTATAGTTATGGAGAGATGGGTGGACGGGTAGATAGATAAAGAGCCGATGGATAGGTATGTTGGTGAGTCAATGAATGGATGGATGCTGGTGTAAGGCTACCAGGGTCTTTGGGGGAAAGACTGGTCTTTATTTTGAGGTTATGTTCTTTCTGAATAATACTTAAAAAGGTTAAAAAAACCCCAAAACTTGGAGTTGCCCTTGACTTCTCTCTTTACCTCATATCCTATATTTTCAAAATTGGTGGAATTTGGCCACTTCTCACCACCTCCTGGGATATCACCCTGGTCCCGGACGCCCTCATCTCTGGTCTGGGTTATTACAGTGGGCTTCTTCTTTGCGCCCATTCGCTCTGTTCTCTACAAGCTGCCAGAGGGACCGCACGGGAACATAAGCAGGCCATGTGATTCCTAGGCTCAAACTCTTCTGATAGCTCTCAACTCGGAGTAAATCCCACATGCTTATAATGATCCAGCGGGCCTTGCAGAACCCTGTCCCCTGTTTTCTCTTTGACTCCTCTCTCATCTGCTCTGGCCTCTGGCCTCTGCTGGTCCTCACACTCTCCAGGCCTCTTTCCTCTTCAGCATCTTTGTTGATTCCTCTGCCTGACATGTTCTTAGCCAGATTTCTGCATGACCCACTCTCCTACTTCTTGGTGACGCCTTCCCTGGACACACAAGCCAAAATCCTCCAACCCTAACTGGGTTCTGTTCCTGGCTGCAAGCCCCAGCTTCTGAAAGCATGCTGAATGTCAGCCCTCAGTAATTATTTGTTGAATAAATTAACAATGAATACCAGTTAAGGCCTTTCCATTCATCATCTCATTTAATCCAGGCAAGTAGGTCTGATTTATTAGCATCTTCAATTTATAGGTGGGCCAACAGAGTCCAGGGAGAGTCATTGATTGGCCGGGTCCATGGCTGAGCTGAGACTGACATGCAAGCTTGTCGGGCTCCAAGGCCAGCGTGCACTTTGCCTCTCATTGCCCCGTGCGATGTGGACCTTCTACCCTCGGATGCTAGGGATTCTAGAATGTCAGCTTCAAATCCTAATTTTTCACCAAATTGATCGAGTCATCAGAGAGATGACATTAAGATGCAGTGGGAAGTATAGAAAGCTATTAATTTTTTCTTTTCTCTTTTTATTCCACAATATTGGGTTTCTTTTGAAAAGTCCTCTTCACTGACCTTTAATAATAGCCTTCTCCCTCACCCGCTGCTCCCACTGCTGTATACCTCCACACATGCTTGCTGAAACCTTGCTGGTTAAGAACTGTCAGCTCCAGCTGCCTTGGGACTCTTTGGGGGAAGACTGGATTCTCTTGGTTCTGCTTGGAGGTGAAAGAGCCCGTCCAAGTCTCTTTAGACAGTAGTGATGACTAAAAACAACTGAGCCGCTGTTTTCTTCACTTTTCATTTTAAGGAAAAACATGACCATATTCTAGAAAGAGTTTTGAATGAAGGGGAAAAGACTTTCCTAATTCTGAGCATCTTTCCTAATTGTGAGCATCTTCTAAACGATCAGAACCTCTCCCTGTGGCAGGACTTGATGAAATTTTGGTTGAGGTGCATGAGGGAGACAGGAATAAAAGACCACACACACACACACACACACTCGCTCACAGAACCTGGAACTCACACCTAAGCCATGTAGGAGTCAGGACTGGTCTTACCTGGCAGATGATTCTCCATGAAGAGAGTAGGAAGATGAGCAATTAATAACAGCTTTCATCACGAATCATATTCATTACCTCATTTAGTCTGGCAAGATGGTTATTATTTATTACTACCCGCATTTTGCAGATGGTCAAGTTGAGTCAGTGCTAAAGAATCCGTCTGCCAAGCAGGAGACTTGGGTTTCATCCCTGTGTCAGGAAGATCCCCTGGAGAAGGAAATGACAATCCACTCCCGTATTCTTGCCTGAACAATCCCACGGACAGAGGAGCCTGGTGGGGCTACAGTCCATGGGATCACCAAGAGTTGGATGTGAGTTAGCAACTAAAACAACAAACAGCAAGCACCGCAAAATCAAGTTAATTGCTTTATCCAATCTGTGGCCAAGCTGCATTTCTATTGTTACCCTTGGTGAAGAGAAGCCTCCTGTCTGTAAAACTCTTCCTCATGCATGAGTGCCAGCTTCATTACAGGTTCATTCTCTCAGGTTTGTAACCTGGTTCTCAACCTGGGGAGCTTTGACACAATGCTGATGCCCAGGCCCCACCCTCAAGGGTGTTGATGTATTTGATGTGAGTGGAGCATCAGAATTAGGGATTCCAGCGTGCAGTCAGGGTTGAGATGCACTAGGTTAGGTCTTTGCTGACTTGGAGAAGCCCCCAGCGAGATGCAAATACTTTGTCAATTGCACCCTTCTAAACCATGAGGAGAACAGTAGATGTTACACCTTGCACTGAGCTGGAGCAGAGCTCACATGGCGCACACTTTGCTCTGTGTCTCTTCCCAGAGCCCTGATGGGAGGCCCTTTAGGAATAACAGAGATCCCTGTGGCTTAGCATTACTCAGGAGTGATGCTTGATGGTGATGGAAAGAATGTTCTCCTCTTGCCTTTAAGCATTTTATTAAAAAAAAATTCACTTTCTATTTCCCCAAGTTAGGAAGAAAAGTATAAAAAGGTAACCCAGAATGTAAAGAATTCTCCAGGAAACCAAGTAACTAATTTTGGGATGGCAAGGAGAGAGTCAGAACCTGGGGGTTCCAGGGAGGGCACCACACCACATTGGAAACGATGGAGCAGAGAGTTGTGTCAGGCCCGCCCCCCCCCTCCCCCCCAAAGACACAGAGAAGGAAAACTGTGCCAGGGCAGGGGCCATCCATGTTGGTGTCTCTGTATTTCTAGTTTGTGGGACAGTACCTGGGATACAACAGGTGCTGCATCAATATTTGTTTAATTAATGATGTGTGTGTGCTCAGTCATGTCCGACTCTTTGAGACCCTGCGGACTGTAGCCCCCCAGGCTCCTCTGTTCATGGGATTCTCCAGGCAAGAATATTGGAGTGAGTTGCCATGCCCTTCTTCGGGGGATCTTCCCAACCCAGGGATCGAACCCACGTCTCCTGTGGCTCCTGCATTGGCAGGCGGATTCTTTACCACTGAACCAGCTGGGAAACCCCTTAAATTAAATTAAATTAATCATGAATGCACTTAAAGAAAACACTATTGTGTTTCAAGAGCTTATCGTGAGTGGTCTCCAGGACTTCCCTTCTTGATTCTTCTGGATATAAAAGGATGATCCAGAACTGAAGCATATTAATAGCTCTATGGCTAGAAGGTGCTAGAAAGACTGGAAATATATAACCTCAGGGCATCACTGTTGGCCAGGAACATGACGAGGCGTGGAGATGCCAGAGACAGGAAACCACACATGCATAACTCAGCTTTGCTCTGAGCATGCCTTCTGGAAAAGATGAGATGAGATTCTCCAGGAGCTACATACTGGAGGGCCATGCAGAGAATGTAGTTCTTCAGCTATCTTGTTTGGATCACCAGTTTATTAGTGATATTTTAAATTTGTTACCAACACTTGAAAATTGGGAGATTTGGGGCTTCCCTGGTGGTCCAGTATTTAAGAATCCACCTGCCAATGCAGAGGACATGGGTTCAATCCCTGGTCTGGGAAGATTGCACATGTCGTGGAATATCTAAGTCCATGAGCTACAACTCCTGAAGCACAAGTGCCTAGAGCCCATGCTCTGAAACAAGAGAAACCCTCTTGCAGGGCAAGAGTAAAACTAGTAAAAACGCTCTAGCATCACAGCTAGAGAGTACCCTCACCACTTGCCACACTTAGAAAAAGCCCGTGTGCAGCCGTGAAGACCTAGTGCAGCTAAAAATAAAGAAATAAACAGATGAACGAATATTGGGAGATTTCCTTAAGAAGTCTAGATTTCTGGCTTCTCTGGAAAATTCAGAAGCTCTAGTAACTCTAGGTCAGAATTCCCACTGGCAGGAATTATTAACTAACTGCTGACCCTCTAGACAGATGGGCTAGGCCCCCCTTACTTTGCCTTGACATCTGCCCCGGGGACTCTGCCAAGTGTTATTACCAACCATGGCCCCTGTAGGCATTTGAGTTTGATACTCTCTCTGTTGTTCCTTTGCTTCTGACTGCCAGCTACATACTCCAGGCTGCTTTTCTCACTGGGCATTTGGCACCTCGGCCAGCCTACTTCTCAGCGTCTCCAGGTGATTGCTTCACACCCAACCCAGGTTGTATCTGACGTGGCTCCTCTGCCTGTTGTGGCAGGCACTGCTGGTTTTTATTTTTGTTTTCGCCCAACAAACATTTCCTCCCGGCCTTTGTTCTTCTGAAGGAAAAGGCAATGTGTTCAGCCTTGGATTATTAATCACAGTTGGTCCAGGTTATCTGTGGAAATTCCAATTCATTTCCAAAACTGCCTGGGTTTTGCCGTGGACATGTGACTCAGTTCTGGCCAATGACATCTAAGGAGTAGCTCTACTGGGAGTTTCTGGCAAAGCTTTTTCTCCCTCATAAAAGAAGAATTCCTTCCTTTTGGAAAACTGCCATGTGAAGATGTGATACTTCGAGTTGTGGCAGCTATTTTGTGACCATGAGGCAAGACCTCATTCTCACACTGAGAATAACAGAAGCAGGAAGATCCAGGGACCCTCATGATATCACTGAGCTGCTGCTAGTATTCTTTATTATGAGTTTATTTTGCAAGCCACAAATGCACTTATGTTGCAAGATGTGTTGGTATTTTAAAAACAATTAATTGAAGTCAAACACATTTCTAAACCGTATATCTCTCTCACCAGGTGGATCATAAGCTCCAAAAGGCAGGATTACATCTGTTTGTTCTCTGCTACTGCTGCTGCTAAGTCTCTTCAGTCGTGTCCGACTCTTAGCGACCCCATGGACTGCACCCTACCAGGCTCCTCTGTCCATGGGATTTTCCAGGCAAGAGTACTGGAGTGGGGTGCCATTGCCTTCTCCAGTTTGTTCTGTAGCATATATATGTATGTGTGTGTGTGTGTGTGTGTGTGTGTGTGTATACACACACGAGGCTTAGCACAGTGTCTGGCACATAGCTGCTGCTGCTGGTGTTGCTGCTAAGTCACTTCAGTCGTGTCCGACTCTGTGCGACCCCATAGATGGCAGCCCACCAGGCTCCCCCCTCCCTGGGATTCTCCAGGCAAGAACATTGGAGCGGGTTGCCATTTCCTTCTCCAATGCATAAAAGTGAAGAGTGAAAGTGAAGTCGTTCAGTTGTGTCCGACTCTTAGCGACCCCATGGACTGCACCCTACCAGGCTCCTCTGTCCATGGGATTTTCCAGGCAAGAGTACTGGAGTGGGGTGCCATTGCCTTCTCCAGTTTGTTCTGTAGCATATATATGTATGTGTGTGTGTGTGTGTGTGTGTGTGTGTGTATACACACACGAGGCTTAGCACAGTGTCTGGCACATAGCTGCTGCTGCTGGTGTTGCTGCTAAGTCACTTCAGTCGTGTCCGACTCTGTGCGACCCCATAGATGGCAGCCCACCAGGCTCCCCCCTCCCTGGGATTCTCCAGGCAAGAACATTGGAGCGGGTTGCCATTTCCTTCTCCAATGCATAAAAGTGAAGAGTGAAAGTGAAGTCGTTCAGTTGTGTCCGACTCTTAGCAACCCCATGGACTGCACCCTACCAGGCTCCTCTGCCCATGGGATTTTCCAGGTAGGAGTACTGGAGTGAGTTGCTGTTGCCTTCTCCGGGCACATAGCTAGTACTCTATAAAATATTTATTGAATGGACAAATAAATGCATTTTAGACATTTCAAACTGTGAAATAGTTTCATTACTATTCAAAGTATGCAGAAGGCAGAAACATCCAATTTATATGCTCCAGTTCAAGTAAATAATATATTTAAACAAAAATCAAGTAGTAATTTCAGAGTAGTAAATGTGAGATGAATATGTTTGACCTCATTTTACAGGTGAGAGTTCTGGAGCTTAGAGGGGGAGAAATCCCTTGCCTATATTCCCAGAGATAGTCACAGATGGAAAATAGTGGAGTCTGAGTGGTTTGAGTCCAAAATCCATACTCTGTGGCCTCTGGTCCACGTGCTAAGCTCTATCATCTGCCATCCTCAAGGGAGGGTGTAATGTCTGCAACAAACAAGATAACTCTGACAGGTTTTGCCATGCAAAATACAACAGATGACAGAACTACCAAGCAGAGTTTGGTTTCCTTGAGTCCTGATTCACAGATGCTATTTTGGTGTCATGTATGAGTAGAGCCACCAAAGCTGGCATCATGGAACCTGACAGTTTGAAGGAAACCTTGGTATCCATCCCTTTTAGCCCCCTGCTTATGAACCCATGTGGTGGCAGTGAAAGCATGGACATTGGAGACCAGCAGGCCTGATTTCTAGCTCCAGCTCTGCCCCCCACAAGCTGTATGACCTTGGGCATACAAAGTCAGCCTTTTGAGACTTGGCTGCGTCCTCTACAACAGGTAGTGTGTGTATAGTGAGACAGCAGATGGGAAATACTTTCTTTGCACAGTACCCAGCACATACTAGGCACTCTACAAACTGCCTGTTTCTGCCTGTTCCCCTGTTCCCCTCTTCTGTCTCAGTGCTGAGGTCAATTGTAAGTCAATCTTTATGCTTATAGAAGTTATTTCATTTTTTTTTTTTTGGTATGAGGCCAATGTGAAAGGGATGTGGAAAATTTTATTGAAGATTTCATAACCTTTATTTCTGGGTTCTGAGCCAGAGAAGTAAACCTTAGTTCATCTCATTGTGAAAGAGAACTAGTACCAACTGCTACCAAATGCACAGTCAAGCTGAGAGATGCTATGGCTTAAATACTGCAGAATATTTTCTTATCTGCAGATGAATGACATTTAAATAGAAACTCATGTTCAGTTATTTCATAACCTGAAATATGCCCCCAAACATCATGCCTCAGTAATTACTGTACACTTTTCTTAAATACCGTGTTTACTGATTATCTTATAACCGGATGATACACATACGTTAATTTTATATTTATGGATAAGTGCTCTTTCTTGACAACTTGAACATCTAAATTAGGCAGCGCAAAATCAGATAATTGCAGAGAAACATTTGCGTCTGGCATATGAGATCTCCAGGTAAATAACATAATTATGTGCTGTCTGTTTGGAATCAATCGAAGGTGGGCGTCTGGATGTTGATCAGTTATCCTTCCATCATCTTCTCACTTCTAAAAGTGAATTTCCAAATTACTTTAAAGAAAAACTTCTAGCTTTGACAACTCTTATCAAATGTCCATGCCCTTGCTATCATGACTTGATGTTCTTGGAGACTGTGGGTACAGATGAGCATGTTTAAGTAAAGTAGCTACTGGAAAAAAAAAAAATCTCACAGGGTTTTGCATCTCTCTCCTTCTGATAACAGATCTGGCCAATGAGATTGGCATATGGCTCAGGTCTGGCTGATCATGGAACTCTATTCCTCAGGTATCAGTAATTGGCTCAGTGAATGATCATGTGACCTTAGGAGAGCCAATTGGCAGTCTCCCCTGGAACTGATGCTGAGGGAAAGACAGTTTTGTTTTTGGATGGAAATATAAAGGAGTATGTAAGCTGTGGGTGCTGGCAGCTATCATTTTTCCCTGTCCTGTAGAGAAGACCCATACTGTAGTGGAAGACAATGAAGCCAAGGAGAGAAAAAGGAGGTGAGAAGTTGATGAAGGAAGGGGAGAGACAGAGACAGAGAAATGCTTTGCAGTGTCAAGGTTCAGCCCCATTACCTTCCTCCAGTATACGGGTAACCTGGGTTCTGAACAAAGGCACTTTAGCTTAACAGTTAGGCAAAAGGGCAGGATTCTTTGAGGCAGGCCATTCTGTGTGATTATAATAACAAAAGCAATGAAAAGCAAGTCAAAGAAACAATTCCAACGTAGAGTCAAAATTGACTTTTCCCTGCAATAGGTGCAATAATCTCTGTGGGTTAAGCAGTGAGGACATGTTTCCAGGATAGATTCTTTGCTCCTGGGAAGAACTGGAAAGATTTTATTTCCTAAATCTAACTCCTTTCGAGATGTCAAAAGTTTTTTTTTTTTTTTTAAGTAAAATTCTTAAGGATTGAATGAGATGGAAATATCTCTGGTGGTAGGGATGGGGTTGGAGTCCCTGGCTGAGAGAGGGCATGGGACTTGAGGGCGCTTCTGTGGGTGGTGAAATCTGTGACCCTGTCAGGATGCCCGTGCAAGGGTGGAAGCTGAGAGCAGCGGTGCAAGCCTTTGTGGCTGGACCAGTGGTGAGCGAGAGGGGATCTCTGGCCATGGGCACTTTGAGCCTAATTAGGCATCAACAGCCAGAGATCGCTGAAAACTGGGTTCAACAGGTGTCACAAAACAGAAAAATTGGCACCAATTCTAGGACCTCATCTATCTCAGGTCCACATCTGTCTTCCATTCTCCGGGCATCCAGAAACTTGGAGGATTTCACAGAGAGGAGGGACAGCAAAACCCAACCGAGACTTCATTTGTCACTACCTCGGCAGATGGAGCTCAGAGTCTGATCCGATTTGATTTGGAAAAAATAAATTTTTGTGACCGGTCTGCCCCCGAGGGTTGCAGAGCCTTTTAGAACCTGATTTTGACATTATTTCCTGTCTGCCGAGTGTCCATCTTGATAACCCACTGGCCAGGAGGGTTAGAAAGGGCATTCTTGCTTTGCTCTTTCAGCAGAAGTGCTAGAGAGGGAGGAGGGACGTGTTAAGGAGATTCATTGGAGGGAACTCGTGAGCCTTGGAACAGGCATTTATTGGAAGACAGAAGGAAAGGAATGGATTCAGTGAAAGGATGGAATCCTTTGAAGGAGTTTGGAAGCTGGGGTCTAGGACCCCAAGCCCCAAGTCTACTTCCTGGCTGAGTGGCCTGGGGCAAATTATACTACCTCTCTGAGCCTCTGCTTTCTTTTGTGCAGAAAAGATATAATAAAATCCACTGTGGTAGATCAGGTTCCCAGGAAACAGACTGAGGTGGAGATTTGCCTGGAGATTTAGAGGGGAGAGTTCTAGGGTTCAACACTTGCTGGAAGGTAAAGGAGCAAGATTTGGCAGTAGGAAGAGGAGAACTGGGCTGCAAAAGAGACCTCAGCCAATTACCATATCATTGTAACTGAGCAGGACCCTGTGGGGCCTTCCTGGTGCAGACCCCTCCCCCATATCCTCTGCTTTATCTCTTCTCTGAAGTACTGGATAATAGTATCAGATGCTTATTTCCTGAGGGATCTTCCTGACCCACGGATTGAAACCAAGTCTCCTGTGTCTCCTGCATTGGCAGGCAGATTCTTTATTACCACTGAGCCACCTGGGAAGCCCCTACATATGTTAAAGCCACTATCAAATGGAATAAATTAACTACTTGATGGTCATGTAGCCCCCAGACCTGCTGGTGCCAGAAAAGTGAAAATGCAAGTCACTGAGTCATGTCCGACTCTTTGTGATCCCATGGAATAGTCCATGGAGTTCTCCAGGGCAGAATACTGGAATGGGTAGCTATTCCCTTCTCCAGGGGATCTTCCCAACCCAGGGATTGAACCCACATCTCCGGCATTGCAGGCAGATTCCTTACCAGCTGAGCCACCAGGGAAGCCCTAAGGAATCCTTAGGATTGCTGGTACCTAAGGACCATCAACATTGCTAATGTTGATGCCCGTGATACTGCCCTGTTACCTCCCCGTCAGCCAATCAGAGAATTGTGCATGAGTTGATCACATACCCAGATGCCCCTCCTTCAGCTGGTCTTAAAAAATGCTTTGCTGAAAAACCTTTTGGGGAGTTCAGGTTTTTTGAGCTCAGACCACCCATCCCCTGGGCTTCCCTGCTGATTCTGTCAGTAAAGAATCTGCCTGCAATGCAGGAGATGTGGGTTCAATCCCTGGGTTGGGAAGATCCCCTGGAGAAGGGAACGGCAACCCACTCAATTCTCCAGTATCCTTGCCTGGAGAATCCCTATGGACAGAGGAGCCTGGTGGGCTATAGTCCCTGCGGTCGCAGAGAGTCAGACACAACTGACCGACTAACACACTATTCTGACACACATATGTCACATATCAGCCTCTCAATGAACGGTCTTCAACAATATTGTCATAGTTGTTATAATTCTTCTGATATCAAGAACATTTGAGGAGAAGCTAATGGATAGAAAGAGACGAGCAAGTTCCCAGCAGCCTTGAGGTCTGGGAAATTCAGGGGAAAGACTAATCCTCCAGGAGTTCAGTGCCCTTTGCAGAGCCTCTAAGCGCCGAGGAGCTGACTGTAGACTTGGGTCCTGAAAAACCCTCCAACTCTGCAAACAAAGGAATGTCTTGCCTTTGAAGGTGGAAAGCTGAAACAAGCAGAGGTCTGAACAAAGCTGTTTTGCATATGAACCAGCCCTGGTTTATGGTTCTCTGGAGCCAAGAACACTCAGGCAACCAACCAGCCTGTGCTGTTTTGTTTTCCTTGTGGTAATTAGATTCTGCCTCCTCACTAGGCCGGGTGCTGCCTGAGACTTGATTTATTATTTGCAGGAACAAGGGCCTGTGCTGAACCCTTTGAACGTGTACATGACTTCGAGGCTTCTGCTCAGGCTTTGTCCTTTTCTGGAAGAAGTGCTGGGTCAGCAGGAGAGGCTGCTGGAGCCTCAGGTATCGCAGGGAAGTTTTCGAAAGCCACCAGGTGTTTGTTCCCAAAGTGACCACCTTTCCCCCTTCTCCTGGGAACTCCGAGGATCCTGGTTTAGGAGACCGGCTTGTCATCGTGGAGATGTGAAGGTTGACAATGAGCTCCTTGAGGACATATCTTATGGGTTTGGTTTGTCCTTACATCCCTTATGGGGCTTGGTACCTAGGAGGAGCTCAGTGAATATTTATTGGATGAATGAACAAGCAAACAAATGAATGAATGATTCTCCAGAAGATACTGGAAGGTCCAACCTCACCCTCCAGATCTTTGTGTCCCAGGAAGGTAAGTGTGTTGCCATGGAGATGTGACTGTCCATGGACCATCTCCAGGTGCTCCCCTCCCCTGAACCCTGGGCCTCTTGGGGGTTGTGTGTGTTCTCTGGTCTCCCAGGTATGAGATCCTATAGTGATGGAGAGGCAGAGCCTTCACACATGCCAGGCCCTTGCCTGGTCACCTTCTTCTTCCTCACTCACCCTGCTTCACTTTGATGAGTACTGATCATCCCTGGGATTTTTTATTTTTTACAATGCCGCAGTTAGGGCGATTGCTTGAAAGTGCTCGTCAGATCATATGTAGTCTCAGTTTCCCCATCGGTTGCTCCCCACTGTCCTCGGGGTAAACTCGATCGACGCTCTCCCAGGCTTTGTTCCCCCTTCAACATCATCTCAGGCTGTGGTCTCCCTGGACCACGTGCAACAGACGCTGGGACAGTAGCTCAGATCACGGGTACCTCCTGGGAGCTGCAAGAGCAGGACCACAGATGCTGCCGCCAGACCTACTGGAGCAGGTGCTGAAGGGCCCTGCACGCACCCCTCGGCCTCGGCTGGGGTTTCAGCTCCTCTGCATCCTGATGGCTTCCTCTGGCTCCCTGCGGTGCACTCTGTCCACCCTCTGGGGCATCCTTGGCCTTGGCCTTGTGTAGGCAAATGTGCTAGAGAGTTTTAACACCCCAGGGGCAATCCTAAACAGGTGCAGGATGGCAGTTTTATATTCATAATCAAAGGATGAGAAGTTAACTGAGCATAACATAGACACGGCTCAGCCCACCTATGTGGCACGTGAGGAGCAAAGCTTCAAGAACCCCAGAGGTTCTGAGAGTGGTCTTACATAGCTCCCAGGCCCCCAGGTGACTGACATTGCTTGGAGCCTCTTTACCAAGAGCACTGGGAGGTCAGTTCCGAATCGGAGGCAGGAAGGAGTGGAGTTGAATGTCGGGGCATCAGCCCTGGCTCTGTTGTGTGATCTGGGGCAAGTTACTTCTTTCACCTCGATTTTCTTCTCTAGGGGAACCATTAATTCGTTTATATGATTAACTATCTGAACAGGGACACAGGGAGCGTGAAGGGGACACCGTTCAGTTATGCCAGAAGCGGGCCGTGAGGTCCCCTTACTCATTGCTAAGGGAGGTGATACCAACGGTCTAGAGGGGATCCACGTTAAGACACTTGCTCGAACTTTAATCCTTGCAATACTCCCATGAGACTGTTGCTGTCATTACCCTAGTTGACAGATGAGTCAACTTGGCACTGAGGGAGGTTCAGTGAAGGACTCAAGGTCTAGAACTTGCTCGCATCCATGTATGCGTTCGATGCTCTTGACGGTGATGCTACGAAGATGGGGGAGGGGCAGTCCTGCTGGCGCAGCTAGGTTTCCAAGTTCTGTGCGGCATGTACCTGGGCGCTGGCTGCCTGCCGGTCTCTCCCCCGGTTATCCCATGAGGTCCAGGCACTGACCTTATCCTCACCTGCAGATCTTACCTTGAACCAGTGCCCTCTCCTGCTTCAGAGTCTGAAATGACCTCCCAGTGGTTTCGGTAAAAAGGCCCCAGCGAAGCTCTGTGTGACGCCATTTGGTCACCTACGAGCTCTCCAGGACCATTTGCAGAACCTTTAGGAATCTGGACGTTCCATCTCTCACAAACCGCTGGCTTATGGACAGGCTGAGTTGTGCCTACATTATGCTCAGTGATTTGTCTGTATGTTAGCAGCTTAGTCATGTCCAACTCTTTGTGACCACATGGACTATAGCCCACCAGGCTCCTCTGTCCGTTGGATTCTCCAGGCAAGAATGCTGAAGTGGGTTGCCATTCCCTTCTCCAGGGGATCTTCCCGACCCAGGGATCGAACCTGCATCTCTTATGTCTCCTGCACTGGCAGGCAAGTTCAGGAAATGGCAACCCACTCCAGTGTTCTTGCCTGGAGAATCCCAGGGGCGGGGGAGCCTGGTAGGCTGCCGTCTATGGGGTCGCACAGAGTCGGACATGACTGAAGCGACTTAGCAGCAGCAGCAGCAGCAGTACCACCTGGGACGCCCAGTCAATGGTGGCCCTTTAATTATGAATGTAAAATGGAGCCTCTTTCATTTTTCAAGGCCATAAAACTATTCGTTTAAAGTCACTCCTGCTCAGCCCATACTCACAGATAAACATAAATAAATCATACCTCTTTCCCATGAATTATGCATTAAATACACATCTGTAAAATGTCCCCGTCCATAGGAGGACTTCAAATCTATGGGATTTTAATTGGACACCAAATCAATTTTCATATCTGTTGATGGAATTTAAAAAATACTCCTAGCTTTATTTCAAATGTCAGTCCTTGTTACATGATACAAAAGTAAAACCTTTTTTCTCAAAGCCCTGTCATTTGGATCTCTACCGCTTGTGTTCACTTTCCCTAATTCAAAACTCAGCTCAGGTACCTGGTGATGAAGAGATTTAGATGATTCTCTGCCAGCTGAGCAGCAGAGAGTTCAGATAACATCGGAGACTAAAAGGTAGAAAAACGGTCGACAACGGAGGAAATATGCATGCCTGGCAGGAGCCAAGAAGCTCTGGCGAAGGCGTCTAGGATGCAAAGACGAGAAAGGAAGAAGGGGAAGTGGAGATGGAGAGAGGGCGCATGGTAATGGGGGAAATTATCTCCTCTCTGCCAAGTGCTTTTTTAAAAAATTAATTTAATTAATTTATTTATTTTTGCCACACTGGGTCTTCATTGCTGCACAAGGGCTTTCTCTAGTTGCGGCGATGGAGCGGGGACTGCTCTCTAGTTGTATGCGGGAGGTTCTTGTTGCGGTGGCTTCTCTTGCTGCAGGGCGCAGGC
Source organism: Cephalophus harveyi (assembly GCA_006410635.1). Lineage (NCBI taxonomy): Eukaryota > Metazoa > Chordata > Mammalia > Artiodactyla > Bovidae > Cephalophus > Cephalophus harveyi. Next base: position 214,822 of record SJYT01033522.1, read on the forward strand.
TGTAGCACGCGCAGGCTTCTATAGTTGAGGTGTGTGGGTCAGTACTTGTGGCACACAGGTTTAGTTGACCCAAGGCATGGGGAATCTTCCCAGATCAGGAACTGAACCCATGTCCCCTGCATTGACAGGCAAGTTCTTAACCACTGGACCACCAGGGAAGTTCTTCGCTAAGTTCTTTAACTCCAACAGGTGATTTAGGTCAGTCTCCCATTTTACAAGATATGGGTTCCATTCTGCTAGTGAGAAAACTTGAGATCTGGTGGGCTGCCGTCTCCGGGGTCACAGAGTCAGACACGACTGAAGCGACTTAGGAGCAGCAGCAGTAGCAGGAAAGTCATGGGATTTTTTTCCCCCCAATTTTGTATGGAACACAGAGACATATTAATTCGTCTTTTGTTACCTGAACATTATTGACGCGAGACGTATCAATATCTCTTGCATAACAAATTGCTGGGTGTTAGTTTTTGCAAGAATCTTCTGGTCAATAATGAGCTAATAAATAGACTCATAAGGTATTTGTCTTTCTGTGACTGGCTTATTTCACTTAGCATTATGGCTTCGAGATTTGTCCATGCTGTAATGTGTGTCAGAATTTCCTTCTTTTCTGAGGCTTAATAATATTCTATTTTATATACATGCCATGCTTTATTTATCCACTGTTCTGTCACTTGGACACTAGGGTTGCTTGAATCTTTTGGCTCTTGTGAATAATGCTGCTATGGGTGTACAAGTATCTCTGATACAGTGTTTTCAATTCTTTGGGATATGTAGTCAGATGTGGAATTGCTATGTCATATGGTAGTTCTATTTTCATTTTATTTAAAAGAACTCTACTGCTTCCCATAGAGGTTGAACATTTTATCCCATCAATAGTGTCATGGGATTTTTTTAAGGTTATGCTGTGCTGTGTTTGCTCAGTCATGTCTGACTCTTTTGTGACCCCCTGGACTGTAGCTTACCAGGCTCCTCTGTCCATGGAATTCTCCAGGCAAGGATACTGGAGTGTTTTGCCACTCCCTTCTCCAGGGGATCTTCCCGACCCAGGGATTGAGCCTGGATCTCCCACATTGTAGGAAGATTCTTTAACATCTGAGCCACCAGGGAAGCCCAGGGGATCAGACTGGTGTCCTTAGAAGAGGAGGAAATTTGGAAACACTAGATAGCAGGGCTGTGTGCACACAAAGAGAAGAGCTCGTGAGGTCACAATAAGAAGGTGACCATTTGCAAGCCAAGGAGAGAAACCTCAGGAGAAACCAACATGTCAACACTTTGATCTTGGACTTCTAGCCTCCAGAACCATGAGAAAATAAATCTCTGTCATGTGAGTCCCCCATGGTATGACACTTTGTTATGCTAGCCCTAGGGGGCTAACATGCTGTCGCAAAGGGTTACTATGGGAATTCAGTGGGTTGTAGTACATAAAACAGCCAGTGTAGGATGAACCCTTAGTGGACACTCAGTGTATACTTGTTTCCCTTCTGCCCAAATCCATATGGGTTATGGGAACTGCTTGCTAGCTCCTTGTTTCCATCTTTGTACCCCGGTACACAGGAAGTGAAAGTGTTAGTTACTCAGTCATGTCTGACTCTACGCAACCCCGTGGACTGTAGCCCCCCAGGATCCTCTGTCCATGGGATTCTCCAGGCAAAAACACTGGAGCGGGTAGCCATTCCCTTCTCCAGGGGATGTTCCAGACCCAGGGATTGAACCCTAATCTCCTGCATCACAGGTGGGACTCTTTACCATCTGAGCCACCAAGGAAGCCCCAGCACAGTCAGTGCTCCATAAATGAGTTGCAAATTCAGCACACGGATGAGGTCCCTTTCCTAAGCACAGACGCTCCAGCCCTGTACCTGGTGTCATCCGTCCTGAGCCCCATCCCAGCGGCATTCAGATTTTTCTCCCCTTATTATGGATGTTTCACTTACGAGATATGAATTACCTGGGAATAGCCCCCCACCCCCAACAACAGCCATCCTCTTTTAAGCTATGTTCTATACCCTGGGTTTCTATAGATGGACCCATGAAAGTCTCATAGCAACCCTACAAGGTAGCAACAGTAGCATCATTCCCACCTCTGTAGTTGAGCAAACTGAGGTCCCAAGAAATTAATTCCCATAAGTTATTCACCCAGCTGGGAAATAGTCATGCCTAGAGTCAAACTTGGGTTGATCTGATAGCAAAATTCATGTGCTTAACTACTAACCAAAAGGACTTAGAGTCAATAGTTAATGAAAATAATAGCAATACATACTGTCTGTGGATTGCTTGCGATGTGCTGGGCATTGTGATCAGTTGCTTATCCCCATTTTCTCATTTAATCTTCTCAACAACCTGTGGGTAAATGCAATCACACCTTCCTTCTACAGATAAGGAAACTGAGGCACAGGAGGTTTGGTGATCTGATCAGAGCTCCATAGGTGATAAGCAGGGGGCACTGCTACATTGATAATTACTGAGCATCTTCCACAGGCACCCTCTGTGCTCAGATTCCTTTTTGTGTTTTGGCAACATAACTCTTTCCCAAGCAGGTCCAGAGAGGCAGAGAAGATTATCTGTTTATCTGCAGGTCCTCACAGCTGGTGAGTGGCTGAGTTGTGATGTTAGCCCCCTCAGACCTCAAGCCTTTCTACTGGTTCTTTCTGTGCTTCATTCACTCCACTTATACTTTTCCCAGCGTCATAGCTAGCCCTGCGTGGCCTCGAGAACTTCTCCAGCCTAAAAAGTGGAACCATCTAGTGACTGACTGACAGTGGGACATTCACAGAGAACCGTCTTAGAATGGCTCCAATGCTTATTTCCTCATTATTTTGATTCTGAGCTTCTGCAAATTGAGGACTCAGCAGCACAAGGATTAGGCAATTTTCTTGCCTCCCATAATGTACTTTCTCTGAATTAGTTCTTTCGAGACAATTATTTGAGGCCGTCACATTGCTCCCGCAGGCAAGCTGAGGAAGTCACATCTTCATATTCCCACACGTCTCAGGGTTCCTTTCATCTCAAATTTGGATTCACAACTGCAGGAAGGGAAAAGCAGCATCCTCCTCCCCTCCAAGAAACCTACTCAGATCCAATCAAGGATCCTTGATGCAAATCTTCTATGTCCAAACACAAACCAAGCCCCTCTCTGCTTTCTCCTCTGTTATCCTCTTAAATCCTCATGCTGACCTCCTGAGACGGATCCTATTATTTCCAGTTCTCAATCGAAGAAACTGAGGATCCTTTAGAGAGGAAATAAAAATTTTCCAGGTAACAGCCAGTCCCTAGCCTTTGCCATCTTTCACTCGTGTCTCTTTTCTTTGAATTTTCAGAATATAAATTGCCTCTCTCTTCATTTGGTGCTTACTAAGATGTAGCCTTATCTTTTATTTAACTGCTTTGGAGAGGCAGCAGAGTATAGAGGTTAAAAGGATAAGCTTTTGAATCAGAGAGATGTGGGTTTGATTGCTGGCTCTGCCTCTTATTCACTAAAGAACTCATGAGCTATTTAACCTCTCTGAGCCTGTTTCCTTTTCTGTAAAATGGGGATAAATAGAGTACTTAACTCATTGAGTTCTTTGTGGGTGAATAATATGTTTAAAGTGGCTAGAACAGTTCCTGCACATTGCAGGTGCTTAAGAGAGCTTAGTTGACCTTGTCGTTTAGGTCATTATTGTTAATTTATGTGGACACCGTTGTGAAAAGTGCTGGGAAGAGGGCCAAAGATCCAGGCCAGGTGTCAGTTATAAAGTGTGCAAATTCCTACAAATGTGCACACCGCTTGCGTCCCTTAGAGATTGAGTCTCAGTTCTTATTCAAATTCTGTCCAATGGGGATACTGAGTTTGGCTGTGTTTGCTTGAAAGAAGCCTTGTGGGGGCTCAGATGGCACTATGCCTCAGCCAGTGCATGGCAGCCCAAAGATGTTGAGTGATTGACAAATAAGGTAACTTTGCATGAATGGTTTTTAAAAGCCCCCCAGTGCATTATATGTGTAAAGGACTCATGGATCAATTCAACCCAGGGAAAGAAGGTAGATTAGAGGAAATCCTAAGGAAGAAAGAAAATAAAGGAAGGAGGGAAGAGAAGAGGTACTATGTTCCTAGGCACCATGGTGATCGTGGCTAAGGGGAGCGGGTCTGGAGTCGGATGGTTGGCTAGAATCCCTACTTAGCCATTTTCCGTCTGTGTCCTTGGATAGATTACATAACCTTGTTGGGACTTGGTTTTCTCTACTCTAAAATTACATCTGTATCACAGGGCTGTTGTAAGAATTAATACAAATTAATAAGACAATAAAGTGTGAATGTTTAGCATACAGCCTAGTACATAATGGTCACTTAATATTCTTTTGTCACTGTTATGGATACTGGGCTTCCGAGGTGGCTCAGTGATAAAGAACCCGCCTGCAATGCAGGAGACACTGGTTCAATCCTTGGGTCAGGAAAATCCCCTGGAGAAGGAAATGGCAACCGACTCCAGTACTCTTGCCTGGAGAATCCCATGGACAGAGGAACCTGGTGGGCTGCAGTCCATGTGGTTGCAAAGATTCAGACATGACTTAATGACAATAGCAACATTATGGATACCGAAAACTGTCCTGGGGAAAGTACTTAGGAAACTAGCCGTTATTAAGGAGTGAATCTTAACTCATATTTTATCTAATCTGTATAGGAACTCAAGAGGGAGATGCCAGAATTATGCTGGTGTGTTTACAAATGAGGATCTGAGGCTCTGAAAAGTGAAGTAACTAATCCAAGGATGCACAGCTGGGAGGTGGTGGAGCCTCAGTTTGATCCCAGGTCTGTCTGAATGCAGAGAGCTTGGCCACTGTACATCAAGGCAAGGACAGGGGCTTCGGCAACTGGAGAGGAAGGAAAGGAGGCGGAGAGGGAGACTGGAAGAGCTGCAGAGCATCGCCCGCAGAGGCACTGCTGGGGCTGGTCCTGTGTCACCATGGAGAGGGCTCCAATTTCTCCGAGAAGCTGCCAGATCTCTGATATTTAAAACACTTTCCTCTCTTTCAGAGTCTGTCAAGACTTTTCCAGTTCTTTAAACTTTGGAGGGCTCCCGCAACTTGTTAGGAGCACTGCATGAGAAGGACGTATCTGACTTTCAAGCCTCGGTTGAGATTATAGAGGCATGGTGGTCCTTGGAGGGCTGGTCCTTGAAGAGAGGTCTTCCTTCGTGGACCACCTGCTCAGCTGCTCACCGGCATCCCACCACACACCTGGCTTTGCCGCCAGCTTTCTCCCCTGCTTGCTTTGCTCCTTATTCATCACTGCCATCATCCTGGCATCTCTGTATAAAGACTGGGGACAAGCAGAAGGTCAAAGTCGTGGTTTATGTGCCTTTCCTTTGGCAGTCTCTCCGTCAGTGGATCCCTTCAGGGGGTTCTGACAGCGCTAGGAGCTGCCTTTGGAGTCCACTCAAAACTATGGTCTTTCTGGTAGTCATGTATGGATGTGAGAGTTGGACCATAAAGAAGGCTGAGCGCCGAAGAATTGATGCTTTTGGACTGTGGTGTTGGAGAAGACTCTTGAGAGTCCCTTGGACTGCAAGGAGATCCAACCAGTCCATCCTAAAGGAAATCAACCCTGAATATTCATTGGAAGAACTAATGCTGAAACTCCAGTCCTTTGGCCGCCTGATATGAAGAATGGACTCATAGAAAAGATCCTGATGCTGGAAAAGATTGAGGGCAGGAGGAGAAGGGGGCGACAGAGGATGAGATGGTTGGATGGCATCACCAACACAATGGACATGAATCTGAGAAAACTCTGGGAGACAGTGAAGGACAGGAAGTCCATGGGGTCATAAAGAGTTGGACACAACTTAGTGACTGAACAACAAAAAACTAGTCATTTAGATTCTTTACCACTGATGTTACTGATCGTTACAATGACTGAGGATCACGTGATCAGGTGCTGTAACTTTGTGAGAGGTTTACAGTAATGATTTTGGGGGATGCACGTTTGAAAGACACATATGAAAAGAAAAGGAAGTTGTTTGTCCATTTTCATTCAGAAGTTTACACAGAAAACATCCCTGCATCAAAAAATCTAAAAAAGGAATTAAGGCCTCTGTGTTCACTTCCAAGAGGAGATTGTCCTGAGCCCTTACTCAGAAAGGGCTCAGAAAGTTGAGTGTCTTTTTTTAAAAATGTTTATTAGAGTATAGTTGATTTGCAATATTGTTTTACTTTCTACTGTACACCAAAGTGGATCAATTGTATGTACACATGTATCTGCTCTTTTTTAGGTTCTTTTCCCACATAGGTCATTATAGAATATTGAGTAGAGTTTCCTGTGGTACATAGCAGGTCCTTATTAGTTATTTACTTTATATCTAGTAGTGTGTATATGTCAATTCCAATCTCCCAGTTCATCCCTCCTCCCCTTTCCCCTGGTAACCATGGTGGTTAAGTCGCTAAGTCATGTCCGACTCTTGTGACCCCATGGACTGTAGCCTGCCAGGCTCTTCTGCCCATGGGATTTTTCTAGGCAAGAATACTGGAGTGGGTTGCCATTTCCTTCTCCAGAAGATCTTGTTGACCCAGGAATCGAACCTGGGTCTCCTGCATTGCAGGCAGATTCTTTACTGACTGAGCTATGAGGGCAGCCCAACAGAAAGTATAAATTCTATCTCACTGCCTCTGCAGTGTGTCATTTAGGGAAGAAGGTCTTAAGCCCTGTATATTTGGCATCTTCTTGGACCAGGTATTTGGTCTACGTGAGTCTTCACAATGCTCCATGTAAGGAGGATATTATGTTGTTGTTTAGTTGCTTAGTCGTGTCTCTTTTGTGACCCCATGGACTCTAGCCTGCTAAGCTCCTCTATCCATGGGATTCTCTAGGCAAGAATAGTGGAGTGGGTTGCCATGCCCTCCTTTGGGGGATCTTCCCGATCCAGGGATCAAACCCACATCTCTTATGTCTCCTGCATTGCAGATGGATTTTTTACCTCTGAGCCACTGAGGAAGCCCTAAATGAAAAGCAAAGCTTATTAAATGCTTAGAAAACTGCCTGAACCCTGGAAGCATTAAATATGCAATTGGGATTATATTCCTGGTCCTCTAGGTCTTGATGGAGAAGGAGCGCTGACTGCCTCCACTGTTTCAGGCAATACTGCAAGTCATAAATCAGAAAAGACCAAGTTGGGCGGTCTGTGTGCTCAACACCATCTGAAGAACCCCGGAGACTGGGGCTGGTCCTGGTGGCAGCGTAAAGACAGTATCAGCTAAACACAGAGTGTGATCCATCTATGGTGGGCACTTCCGTGGGGCCCCGGGGGGACAGGGAGCGGGGTCCTGGGTCTGAGGACCCTGAAGGGGAGCCTGATTGGAAGAAGCTCTGCTCATCTTCTCTGCTGTTTCACAGACATTCCAGGCTCGAGGGTCACTTTTAAGGGAAAGGACAATCCCACCAGGCAACAGAGGGTTCTGTCAACCGGAGCAAAGCGTCAGTATAAGCAGGCTGGGTTTCTCTTGAGCTCCTGTCGACTGTTTATGGATAAGGATATGTGATGGGGTGAGGTTGGTTTTTATCTTTAAGGGGCATGGACTCCCTGGGTCTGCTCCAGTCCAATTATTTCTGAAATACCCTTGAGGATTGGGTCTTTTACAGCTCAACATTTTAGGCATGCGAGGGAGGTTGGTAAGAATGTGTGTGTGTGTAAACTCAGTTATTTTCAATTCCTGCTCCCTCGAGCCTCTCTTCTCTTGGCAGGAGCCCTCAGGGCCACTTGGCAGATGGTCCTTATCTGCAAAGAGCTGTCAGTCATGAGGCATCTCAGGGCTGACAATGCTTCACAAGAGTCCTTCTCTCATCTCTGGGCAATTGGATCTAGGAGGCTCTGGAGTAAAATTTAAAAGCGAGAAACAGACCCAGAGACATGCTGTGAGCGAGTGTGCCCAGTCGTGTCTGTCTCTTTGCAACCCCATGGACTGTAGCCCCCAAGGCCCCTCTATCCACAGGGATTCTCCAGGTAAGAATACCGAATTGGGTTGCCCTTTCCTCCCACAGGGGATCTTCCCAACCAAGGAACTGAACCCATGTCTGCTGTTTCTCCTGCATTGGGGGGCGAGTTCTTTACCACTGAGGTTTCCAGAAACTGCTTTCGGTGGTTTCTGCTTCAAATGGTAATAATGGTACTAATAATTTGCTACAGCACATTGGTGGCGCCCCCCTTCATAACATGGCCACCCCAACAGAGTAGAGAGTTCGATGACCTCGGAACTGTGCTTATTAAAGTCAAGTGTATTCATTAAGTTGTGTCCCACGAGAGTCTGCAGGCAGTGCAAGAGAAGTCAGATTTAAATGAGCTAGGTTCAAGAGAGCAGAGCAGTCGTTTTAATAAACAAAGCAAAATTTCACAGAACGGGGTGCTATTATCAGGGAGCTGAGATCCCTGGAGATTCATTAAGTTCTGTCCCACGAGAGTCTGCAGGCAGTGCAAGAGAAGTCAGATTTAAATGAGCTAGGTTCAAGAGAGCAGAGCAGTCGTTTTAATAAACAAAGCAAAATTTCACAGAACGGGGTGCTATTATCAGGGAGCTGAGATCCCTGGAGGGTGAATGACTTTGCAACAGTAATAATGGGGATTATCCATTTGTTTGTTCAGACACACAAAAAAGCATGTGTTGAAACCCTGCATCCTACCAGGCCCTGTTCTTGGCACTGCTGACACCGGCACGTCCTAACCTTGATGGTCTAGCAGGAGAGAGCGTCTTTTCAATAAGCGGTTTCACAAATAAATTTAATTACAAGGAGATGTTCATGGTGCTCTAAGATGGCACAGAAGGGAACCAAGACTAAGTAGGGGATTTAAGGTGATGACATTTAAGATGCGCATTTACTATTTTTTAATCAATTTCAAGGAGGTATAATTTGCATCCAATAAAGTGCTTCTTCTTTTTTTTTTTTTTTAAACCACAATCAGGATATAAAACATTTTCTTCATTCTCATGTTCCTGTGTAGTCAGCCCTCACTTTCTCACCCCCAGCCAGGACCAGTCTACTTCCTGTCACTATGAGGTTAGTTTATTTAGCCTGGGGTTCTTGACCTTGGTATGTCTAGATCAGATAATTCTGGGCATCTTGGATCAGATATTTCTTTGCAATGGGGGTTGAATTCTGCATTTTAAGATGTTGAGCAAGATCTCCAGCCTCTACTCCCTGGAGGCCAATTGGTGACAAATCGATTATATTTCCAGATGCCCCACACCCCAGGAGAGAACGATCACCTGCAGTTGAGAATTACAGATTTTAGATAAATGAGTCACAGCGCATGTCTTCTTTTGTTTCTACTTCTTTGGCTCAGTTTAGTTTTGGAGATTCATTTCTGTTGTGTGTCTTGTTCCTTTTTCATATCTGAGTACTAGTCCATTGTGCGGATGTATCCTAATTTGCCCATTTACCTGTTGATGGACATTTGAATTGTTTTCAACGTAGGGGCAATAGGAATGTCTCATTTGAACATCCTATTATAAGTCTGTGTGAACATACGTTTTGACTTCTTAAAAGTAAGGAATGAGAGATTTCCTTGGCAGTCCAGTGGTTAAGACTCTGAGCTTCCAATGCAGAGAGCATGGCTTCGCTCCCTGGTTGGGAACCAAGATGCTCATATGCCATGCAGGTACAAAATAAATAAATAAAGTGAGGAGTGAAATCATGGGGTTGTATATAAGTATATTTTTAACTATATAAGAAACTGTCAAACTCTTCTCCAAATTGGTTTTATCATGTGGAGTTCAGGTTACTCCACATCCTCTTCTCCACTGGAATGCTTAGTCTTTTTAATTTTAAATCTAATGCCTGCAAGATCAAACCAGTCAACCCCAAAGGAAATCAGGGCTTCCCTGGTAGTTCAGATAGTGAAGAATCTGCCTGCAATGTGGAAGACCTGGGTTTCATTCCTGGGTCAGGAAGATCTCCTGGAGAAGGGAATGGCTACCCACTCTAGTATACTTGCCTGGAGAATTCCATGGATAGAGGAGACTGGCAGGCTACAGTCCATGGAGTTGTAAAGAGTCAGACAGGCCTGAAGCGATTTAGCATGCATGTATATATTTCTGGATACAAGTGGTTTGTCAGTTGTTGGTATTTTAAGCATATTCTACCAGTCTGTGGTTTTCTTCTTCAATTCTTTAGTGGTGTCTTTGAAGAACAGATATTTTCAATTTTAATTAAGTCAAATTTATCCACTTTTCTCTTTTGATAGTATGTTTTTTTTTTTTTTTCTAGAAAATCCTTGCCTATGCCAAAGTCAAAAAGGCTTTTTCCTATCTTTCCTCCAAAATTTTGACAGTTTTAACTTTTATAAAATTTATCTCTATGGTCTATGTTGGGTTAATTTTTTTTTTTAAATCGATGGTGTATGGTGTAAGTTTAGATTTAAGGTTCATTTCTTTTTCTTATGGGCTTCCCTGTTGGCTCAGACAATAAAGGATCTGCCTACAGTGTGGGAGACCTGGGTTTGATCCCTGTGTTGGGAAGATCCCCTGGAGAAGGGAGTGGCAACCCACTCCTGTATTCTTGCCTGGCAAATCCCATGGACAGAGGAGCCTGGCTCCTGGGCACAGGATATCTTGTTTTTCCAAAGCTATTCTTTCCCTGCTCAATTTTCTCAGCATGCTCATTAAAAATCAATTGACCATAGATATGTGGGTCTACTTTTGGACTCTTTAATCTGTTCCATTGATAAGCTGATCTTTCTTTAAGAGCATTTACTATTATTACTGCTGCTGTTGCTGCTGCTACTACCACTGTTTCTATGATTACTATCACGGCTGCTGCCCCCTCTTTCTCCCCAGCCCACCACTTCCTCTTCCTCCTGTTCGTGAATAAAGCAGAATCCTGAATCTGGCTGTGTTATTGCTATTGTTGAATAAAGCAGAATCCTGAATCTGGCTGTGTTATTACTGTTGTTAGAATAACAAGGTTTTTCTCCAAACAGAAAAACAAACAAACCCAGAGCAATATTACAATAGCTGCAATACAATGGGAGTCTGAGTGTTATGAAATCCACTGGACAGTGGACCAGTCTCTGACCATATCCCAAGGCTGATAGAGTTAGAGGTGTTGCCTATATTCTGTCATTATTTATGCTCTCTTGGACTAACTGCGTCCATCCTTGTCCTTTCTGTAGGCACCCACTACTGTTAAGTGAACCTTCCGGTCATCAAGGCAACCATGCTCAGAGAAAACTAAAACAAAAGTAAAAGATTAGCTGGGAAACCTAATAAGGTGGCTGATACATCAGAACTTTATGGCCAAAGAAGTTCAGAGTAGGTCATCATCCCTTCTCGGCTCAGTCCACTCCAGCTTCTGGCCCCATCATCCCAGTAGAAGTGCCCTCACCAAGCCACCAATGCCTTCCTTGCTGAAAAGGTCATAGACATCGTCACGTTCCCTCTTGCATCCCCTCCTCGGAATATTTGCCAGATTTGACCACTCCTTCCTTCCTGAAAGGGCTTTCCCAGTGGCTCAGATGGTAAAGCATCTGCCTGCAATGTGGGAGACCAGGGTTCAATCCCTGGGTCAGGAAGATCCCCTGGAGAAGGAAATGGCAACCCACTCCAGTACTGTTGCCTGGAAAATTTCATGGATGGAGGAGCCTGGTGGGCTACAGTCAATGGGGTCACAAAGAATCGGACACAACGGAGCAACTTCACTTCCTTCCTGAAAACTCTCCACCCCCTTGTCATCTTTACTACAGTAAACCAAGACACAGAATATGGAGGCAGATACTCTGAGATCAACCCCTTATTCCATTCCTGCTGACTGTGCAGTCCTGAATTAGTCACCTGTCTAAGCCTCGGTTTCTTCCATTGTCGAATAACCTTTGCAAAACTCATAGCATGGAACCATTCAATACAAGCTAGCTGTACATGCTAAGTCATTTCAGTCATGTCTGACTCTATGTGACCCTATGGACTGTAGCCTGCCAGGGGTACAGTAGCCAAGTCCATGGGGATTCTCCAGGCAAGCATACTGGAGTGGATTGCCATGCCCTCCTCCAGGAGATCTTCCTGACCCAGGGATTGAACCCATGTCTCATGTTGGCAGGCAGGTTCTTTACCATTAGTGCCACCTGGGAAGCCTCACAAGTTAGCTATATATTACCATATTCTCTTGGTGTTTGACTGACATCCTGGTTTGTTTCTTAGCCTGTTTGTCTGACCTCCATCCATCTGTTCTTTAAAAACTGGGTTTCTCTAGGCTTCTCTTGTAGGCTCTTTCCATTTCAGGTTACACATCCTTCCTAGGAAGGCTCATCTACCACCATAGCTTCAGGTATCATTTTTATGCTGAGAATTTCTGTTCTTTTTTCTCTAGCCTAGATTTTTCTCCTGAGCTTCACACTCAAACGATACGACCTTTTCTCTTGGGCATCTCCCAGGGATTTCAGACTCTCTTTGCTCCAGATGGAGTACACAGCTCTCTCCTAAAACCCGACCTTTCTCCCAGGTCTACTATCTCGTGATCCATCCAGATGCTCAAACCCGAGTCCTCCCCACTCCCCAGGCAGTCATTCATCATGTCCTACTGTTCCAAACCACCCATTGCTACCTTGTCACCATCCTTTCTAGCGAAGACATCTCCACAGTTGTCCTAATTGGTCTCCTTACTGCCAACCTTGCCCACTTCCACTTGATCACCCAGCTGGAGGAATCTGCAAACAACAAAAATCAGATGGTGCCAACTCCCCACCTGAAACATGCCAGCAACTTCTCTTCATTCTGAGAAAAAAATCCCAACTCCTTCATCTGCTGTAGTGGATGCTACGGTGTGTTTTCCTGACCCACTGTGAGACCAAGAGCTCACAGCTGAGTCTCTCCCTAGACAGGGTGCTGCCTCGTCCAAGGTTATCCTGGGAAGACTCCATCCAAGCTCGGCCAGAGCAGAGGTACAAAATCTGGCTCCTTCGCTTCAATTCCAGACAGATACAGCGCCCTCTGTGGCATCATCTGAGATTTGTATTGTAACTGCATCATTGCACACGGGTTCCGTCTGCCCACTCTGGTTTCCCTCCTTTCTTCCCAGGTGTTGTACCTGAGAACATTCCCGAGGAAACCTCCTGCATGCAAATCTCCACTCAGAATTTAGATCCTGAGCAAACTGATCGTCTTATGAGGTCCTCTATATTCTGACTCCAGTGCAATGTCTGGTCTTTAGGTCAATGCAAACTGAGTTCCAGGGGCTGATTGGCTGGTTGTTTGCGTGAAGTGGTCAGCACTGGGCATGTGTTTAGTAGCTCTCGGGGGCATAATCAGACAACATCCAGGATAATTCATGGGCAATGCAGACCCCCATCAGTGACAATGCAATCCAGGTAGCTCAGGGGAAGGGAGAGGTTTTCTTTCATTGTCAGTGCTTTATTTGCAGAGAATTTGAATCTGAATCGATTTCTGTGTTTTCTCTACTCTGCCAAGCCAGGAACAAAAAGGAAAGGCAGAAACTTCAGAACGTGCTGCAGCCAACGGAACTCTCTCTGAATCTCACCTTTTTTAAAGAACTTGCTGTGAGAACAGCGAGGGCAGATCGCTGGCAGGATTCTTTGTGAAATTTGGTACTAAGCTCATCCTGCCAAGTAAAGAGAAAAGGCAAGAGCAACAGCATCCCAAGCTTGGCTCACAAGCTTGGAGGTGGGTATGAGAGCAATCTTGAAGACCTGGATTCTAAGCCTTGCATGGAATCTGGCCTTGCTGTGACATCTGCCTGTACCACTCTTCCAGCTTTATCTGTCTGCACAAACCTTGCTTGTGCTTTAAAATCCATCTCAGAAATGACCTGCCACAGGTCTCTCCTCTGATTCCCCAGCAGGATTGTGTACCCCCTCTCTGCTGACATCACATTGTCCAGTAACAGTTTATTTCTCTCTTTGCGTTGGCTGCTAGGAAGCTTGGTGTTCAATGTGCAGGCTACCAGTAATCTGTTCGTTATGTGTGTCATGGACATTCATCTCACTTCCAACTTTCTTCTTCTTCTTCTTTTTTTTTAATATGATGGTGCTTTTATTACTATGAAATATTATGTATTTATTTTGGCTGTGCTGGGTCTTCATTTCAGCACGCAGGCTCTCTAGTTGTGAAGCAGGGGCTTAGTTGCCCTAGGCGTGTGGGATTTTAGTTTCCTGACCAGGGATTAAACCCAACTCCTTTGCATTGGAAGGCAGATTCCTAACCACTGGACTACCAGGGAAGTCCCCAACTTCCTCTTGTTTTGCTTACCCTTATTTTCCCTTCCCTTAATTTCCTCACTAGCATATAGCTGTAGTCTTCTACTGACATACTGACGCTAATCAATTTTTCAAGCAAGAGGTATTTTTTTTTTTAGCGATTACAATGTATCATAATGGACTGTCTGCTTGTCTCCTTTTCCCTGCTAGTTTATGAAGAGAAGATAGTGACATCTTTTAACCCATCTGCCTCGAATGCCTGGTGCATAGTAGGTCCTCAAAAATATTTACTGATGGAGGAAACCTGTTCCAAGGAGTGTGTGGGGTGAGTCTAGCGCTTTGGAGACCTTTGGCTTTGGACCCAGTGCTTTAGACAGAGAGAATCGTAGACACCAGATAATCTGTGGGTTTTTTTTTTTTTTTTAATTTAAAAAGATTATGGATGATTTTTTGACCAGGTGGCCTGGACAGCAAAGGAAGGAAGCAGTGAGACTGCTAGAGAGGGAATATATTTCATTTAAGAGACAGCCCTTCACCCCCTCCCTCTGCCCTCACTGTGACTAGGCTTTATGTTAAATTGGGAGGCCAAGTCTAAGTACATAAAACACTGAGCAGAAGCCGCTAACTTCTTTTTAAAAATTAAAGTGCATTTCCATCTTCCCCATGAAGCGACTCTTCTTTCTGTTCATTTAGCAAGACTGAATGATATAGTGATACCCATTCTCCTGACATGATCACATTTTATTTTTCATTTTAATTTTTTTCATTATCACACTTTAAATGGACAATATCCCCTGGAGGAGGGTACCTTTATTCTCATTTCCAGAGGAAAGATGTGAGGCTCAGAGGGGTGAGGTAAATTGCCTAACATTGCCCAGCTGAGGGTGAACCAGAATTTGAGCCCTGGTTCATCTGACCCCAAAGCCCATTATAATCTCTTCCTACATCCTTCTGACAGGTGACAAAGGTAAACGATGATATGGACCAAGTGGTTTCTCAGGGAAAAACCCAGGACTCAGGGGAAAGGGACTCTTTCAAGTTGACCCATCAAGGGCCCATTTCCTCCTCTTATCTCAAAATTTGCTGTTGTTCAGTCACTAAGTCCTGTCTGACTCTTTGTGACCCCCATGGACTGCAGCGTGTTGTTTAGCTTTGCACTAGACGTTTTGTGTATTAAAGAGAATAACCCCCCACGTCCCAAGCAGCTGCCACACCCTGATGCCCTGTGGCCCTGGCCAGATGCTTGCTGGTTACATATTGTTTAAGACGCTCATTCTCAAACCTAGCTTCGCTGTAGTATCTTCTGGGGAACTTGAAAAAACACCTCTTCTGGCCCCAATCAAATCCAGATTCCCAGGATGGGACCCAGGCATCAGCTTTGTTTAAAGCTCCCCAGGTGATTTCAAGTGTTACTGTTGCTGTTAAGTTGCTAAATCATGCCTGACTCTTTGTGACCCCACAGACTGCAGCATGCCAGGCTTCCCTGTCTTTCATTATCTCCTGAAGTTTGCTCAAACTTGTGTCTATTGAATCGATGATGCCATCCAACCATCTCATCCTCTGCTGTCCCCTTTTCCTCCTACCCTCAATCTTTTCCAGCAACGGGGGCTTTTCCAACGATTCGGCTCTTTGCATCAGGTGGCCAAAGTATTGGAGTTTCAGGATCAATCCTTCCAGTGAATATTCAGGACTGATTTCCTTTAGGATTGGCTTGTTTGATCTTCTTGCTGTCCAAGGGACTTTCAAGAGTCTTCTCTAGCACCACAATCCAAAAGCATCAATTCTTTGGCGCTCAGCTTTCTTTATGGTCCAACTCCCATATCTGTACATGACTGGAAAAATCATAGCTTTGAATAGGCGTACCTTTATCTCAAAATAGAGGGGCAGATATAAGCCACATTTATTGGTGTGCAACTGGCTTAGATTTGAAGAGGGAAGGGGTCACTTTTAATGGGCAGCTCTTGGGGACAGGGCTGGCTCAGAATTTCTTGAAGACAGATGAACAAAATTACTAAGAAGTAAGATTGGATGGTCCACAATTAATCATTGTGTAGGGTTTTGGGAGGTAAACATTGTCTGATATTCTTGAATTTCTGTCCCTATATTTTCATGTGCCAATGAGTCATTAAACTAGCATTAATGCAACTCTGTGTGGTGAGCCATGAGCTTAGGGTTTTGTCAGTATAATCTTAATTGATCTGAGTACCAGCTGATGAAGTAGGCACCATCATTGCCTTTATTTCACAGATGAGGAAGCAGAGCCAAGGAGTAAGAACACAATACCTCCAAGGTCACAAATCATAAGGTTTAGACTGGAATCTGGTTCTGATGAACTTCAATGACTAAACTCTTGACTGACTGCCTAAGAGCTGAATCTGGCCCTTGAATATTCTTGCTTGATTTCTACAGTGTTTTACCATTAAAAAAAATTTTTTTAAAGTCCACTTTTTGACTGCATTGGATCTCAGTGGTAGCATGCAGGATCTTTTGTTGCGGTGCTCGGGCTTCTCTCTAGCTGTGGGGCATGGACTCCAGAACTTGGCTTTCAGTAGCTGTGAAATCTGAGATTTAGGTGCCCCACAGCCTGTGGGATCTTAGTGCCCTGACCAGGGATGGAACCTGAATCCCCTGCATTGAAAGGTGGATTCTTAACCACTGAATTACCAGGAAAGTCCCTTCTTCTTATTATTATTAGCCAAAAGTTTAAAAAATTAAAGAATTTACCAAAATCTGATCCCTTGCTGCTGCTGCTGCTGCTAAGTCACTTCAGTCGTGTCCGACTCTGTGTGACCATAGACGGCAGCCCACCAGGCTCCCCTGTCCCTGGGATTCTCCAGGCAAGGACACGGGAGTGGGTTGCCATTTCCTTCTCCAATGCATGAAAGTGAAAAGTGAAAGTGAAGTCGATCAGTCATGTCCGACTCTTAACGACCCCATGGACTGCAGCCTACCAGGCTCCTCCGTCCATGGGATTTTCCAGGCAAGAGTACTGGAGTGGGGTGCCTGTCTCTTATACACATCTTCAGCATGCTCATTAAAAATCAATTGACCATAGATATGTGGGTCTACTTTTGGACTCTTTAATCTGTTCCATTGATAAGCTGATCTTTCTTTAAGAGCATTTACTATTATTACTGCTGCTGTTGCTGCTGCTACTACCACTGTTTCTATGATTACATAACACTGCACATTCTCACCTGAGACTGAAAATGGCTGAGACTGAACCGGAGCTGTGCTTTCTAGAAAGTGCCGTCACTCATTTATGTAACCTGTTTGGTACCTGTAGACACCTGAGATTTCCATCTTTTGTCAAAACCGCTCTGGCATATAATTGGAGCAGGAGAAGAGAGCCTGATGCCCACATGTGACAAGAACATTACTTCCTTTGGATCTTCTACCTGTGGGCAGTGTGACCCAATCTGAACTTGAACTTGACTAACTCCTCCTTAGACCAGAAGGATGGGGGACTTCATGGTCCATCATTGTGATTCTAGGTGTATAGAGAAAGCAGGGATCGGGACCTCCTTAGAAGCCAGTGAAAAGGCTCAGACATTTAGTCTAAATCTTCTTTTATGTTTTGAAAAGCCCTAAATTTCAGAATTCATACAGGTATTGTTAAGGTAGATGTCAAGTCCAGGTCAACCCCACCCCCTAAGGATCACAGCCATAATTCTGGTGCCCAGAGGGAGAAAAACCAGGTAAAGAGCATCCCCTTTGTAGAATTCTGACTTAACAAGGCTTATTTACATCTCTGTGTGCTGCAAGTTACAATAGCATTGTCTTTCCTTGCATAAATAATGTATAAATAAGTGTTAAGTCACTGTGCATTAGTTTTAGTCCTTTGGAGGCTGAAGGACAAAGGAATCAACCTTACACAGATGTTTAGAGGATGCACAACTCCACCTTTCTTGCATTAAACATGGTGTTTGTCTTACCTGCCCAGAGAAGTCCAGGGGAATGTTTTTACGTAGTGTCATGTGAATTCAACATGGCTGCCAGTTAAAGGCTAGAAATTCACTGCTGGACAATGATGGATGGATGGATGGCTGATGATGATGGTGTTAAGATAGCATCTCCATTGAGAGCACTTGTTATGTACTAAGTTGGATGTTATCACCTCCAATCTCCATAACAACCCTTTGCACTTGTTCTTATTATTTACATTTTGCAAATGAGCAAACTGAGGCTCTTGTGAGATGACACGCCCAAGGTCACAAGCTAGAAAAAGTCATAGCTATTGCTCAGATGTTCTATTGCAGTTTCATTTGCTTCCCAAACCTTCCACCCTGCCATATACGTAAATTCTCCAGCAATTTAAATTAAGCCATCTGGGCTACCCTGGAGTACAATTTGGAAGCGCTCCATCGACCCCATTTCCTAATTATCCAGTGGAAATCTATGAGTCGAGAAGACTTCACGCATTCATCACTGTGTAAGGTTCGGGCAACTTCAAGATGTGTAGCTGTAAGAATTCATTTCAAATGAATGTGGTGAATGAAGAAGCTGATGAGTGGGGGCAGGCCACCTCACTCCTCCCGGGATCACCCTGACAACACATGAACCCCTCTCTTGGATGTTTCTTTAATTAGGCAAGGCACAGAGAACATGTTCTGAAAATTGCTAAATGGTTGGGTGGCTGCTCCATATAAAGAAATGCTAACCTTTTTATCCAGAGGAACTCAATTAACACGAATCAACCAGT
The DNA here is from genome assembly GCA_006410635.1 of Cephalophus harveyi. Classification (NCBI taxonomy): domain Eukaryota; kingdom Metazoa; phylum Chordata; class Mammalia; order Artiodactyla; family Bovidae; genus Cephalophus; species Cephalophus harveyi. Next base: position 233,683 of record SJYT01033522.1, read on the forward strand.
AGTTAATAATAATAATAAAGCAGAACGATCATTGAATGAAAGGCTTTTATTTTCATTTCACAGGAATCTTTTGCTAAATGTGAAGAGGCTTCTCTTTATCTTTAATGGAAAAGAGACAGGATGCCCTTGGGTGTATTTCTAAGGCCCTAGAGAGGGGGAGGGAGCTTTCTGAAATTTTTTGTTTTGAGGCTCAGGAAGGAAACATGTTAAATGGGTCCTTCTTCCTCTGCTTCCTCATCTTCTCATCTATTTCTCTACCACTCCACACTTCTCACTCTTTCCGGGGCTCAGCGCATGATCACATGCAAGGAGTCTTGGCTTTGAATGCTCAACAGAGTGTCAGGGGCTTGAAGAGCAAAATCAAAAGGAGAGAACAAAAGATGAAGGGGCTTTCATCAGTCCCGAATGAGTCAGGAGCGGAGTTTAGGGTGGGTAGAGAGGTGTAGACCTCAGGCAGGAGAAGGAAGAGGGCCTGAATTTTCTGACCACCTACTCTATGCTGGGCACTAGGTATTTGAACAGTTACTTAAGTTGACACACCCAACAGCTCCATGGGGCAAGGTGTCATTGTAATTTACAGATAAGGAAATGAAGGCCAATTGTTCCTGGTGTCACAGGTGATGAGCAAAGGAGCTGAAATCTAATTCAGATCTTTTTCTATGACTTGGTTCCCTTGACCCTTTTGAAGAATGCCTTCAGCTACTGGGTATGCTGTGTTCTAACTGATGACTCCGGTTTTTACAGAGGCATCAGGGAGAGGGAAGAGAAGGCAATAAAGAACATAAGGGGCAAGAGGATGGGAGAAAAGGGACCGTGAACGGGAGAAAGGGACAGGGGATGGGGGAAAGGGACAAGAGAATGGGAGAAACGGGCGAGAGGGCTCAAGAAAAAAAAAACACACACATGGAATTCCCTGGTGGTCCAATGGTTAAGACACAGTGCTTATATTGTTGGGACCCAATTTTGATGCCTGGTCATGGAACTAAGATCCCACATGCCATGTGGCATGGTCAAAATATTAAAAAATATTTTTTTTAAAAAAATTCAGCCTATAACAACCAGCAAATGTACTCACGATTTCTATATTATTTTGTATGTAAATTTTCATCAAAACAAAAAAACCCACAGAACAATTGTTCAAGTTAATGTACACTTGCTGAAATACTTAGGGGAAAGTATGCTGATAATTAGCAGTTTACTTTGAAAGGCTTTTCATTGGAAAATAAGATGAATTAATGAATGGATGGGTAAAAGGATAGATAAGTGATAAAGCAAATATAATAAATAACATTTTCTTTTTAACTGAAGTACAGATGATTTATACGGGTGGCTCAGAAGTAAAGAATCCACATGCAATGCAGGAAACATAGGTTAGATCTTTGGGTTGGGAAGATCCCCTGGAGAAGGAAATGGCAACCCACTTCAATATTCTTGCCTGGAGAGTCTCATGGACAGAGAAGCCTAGTGGGCTACAGTCCATGGAAATGCAGAATTGGACACGACTTAGTGACTAAACAATAACAACAGCTGATTTGTAATGTTGTGTTAATTTCAGCTATACAGCAAAGTGATTGACTTACACATATATATGTATACATTCAATCTGCCAGCAAATTTGGAAAACTCAGCAGTGGCCACAGGACTGGAAAAGGTCAGTTTTCATTCCAATTCCAAAGAAAGGCAATGCCAAAGAATGCTCCAACTACCGCACAATTGCACTCATCTCACATGCTAGTAAAGTAATGCTCAAAATCCTCCAAGCCAGGCTTCAGCAATACGTGAACCGTGAACTCCCTGATGTTCAAGCTGGCTTTAGAAAAGGCAGAGGAACCAGAGATCAAATTGCCAACATCCGCTGGATCATGGAAAAAGCAAGAGAGTTCCAGAAAAACATCTACTTCTGCTTTATCGACTATGCCAAAGCCTTTGACTGTGTGGATCACAATAAACTGTGGAAAATTCTGAAAGAGATGGGAATACCAGACCACCTAACCTGCCTCTTGAGAAATCTGTATGCAGGTCAGGAAGCAACAGTTAGGACTGGACATGGAACAACAGACTGGTTCCAAATAGGAAAAGGAGTGCGTCAAGGCTGTATATTGTCACCAGACTGAACTGACTGACTGATGTATACATTATTTTTATAATAATGTATTAATGGTAGAATCTAGGTGGTAAATATATGGGTTTTCACTTTAACATTCCTTCAACTTTCTTGTGTTTGAAAACTTTTATAATAAAATGTTGAAAAGGATTTATGGAGCATCTGCTGTGTGCCAAACACTGAATGAGGTAATAGGAATTGAATAATGAGCAATATAGACAAGTTTGTCATCTTAGTTCTTTGGGGATGCTGAAACAACCACAGACAAGTGGCTTACACAACAAATGCTTCTTTTTCCCAGTTTTGGAGGCTGGGAAGTCCAAGACAAAGGCACTGGCAGACTTGGTGTCTGATGAGAACCTGCTTCCCCAACATGGACCACAGCCGTGTCGTGGCGAAGGAGCTTAAGTAACTCAATGAAGCTATGAGGCATGCTAAAGCCGTGACAAACCTAAGCAGCATATTAAAAAGCAGAGACATTGCTTTGCTGACAAAGGTCCACATAGTCAAAACTTTGGCTTTTCCATTGGTCACATATGGATGTGAGATTTGAACCATAAAGAAGACTGGGCAAGGAAGAATTGATGCTTTTGAATTGTAGTGCTGGAGAAGAGTCTTGAGAGTCCCTTGGAGAGCTGGGAGATCAAGCCAATCAATCCTAAAGGAAGTCAACCCTGAATATTTGTTGGGAGGACTGTTGCTGAAGCTGAAGCTCCAATACTTTGGCCACCTGATGCAGATAACCCATTCATTGGGGAAGACCCTGATGCTGGGAAAGACTGAAGGCAAAAGGAGAAGGGGGTGACAGAGGATGAGATAGTTGGATGACATCACTGACATGAATCTGAGCAAACTCCAGGAGGCAGTGGAGGACAGAGGAGTCTGGTGTGCTGCAGTCCATGGGGTCTCAAAGAGTCAGACATGACTTAGTGACTGAATAACAACGAGGACCTGCTTCCTGGTTCATAGACGGTCATCTTCTCACTGTGTCCTCACATGTGAGGGCTGAGGAAGCTCTTTGGGGTCTCTGTTATAAGGGCACTAATCCTATTCACAAGGGCTCCACCCTCAGGATCTCATCACCTCCCAATGCCACCACATGGCCAGCTTCCAATGCTGCCACACTGAGGGTTAGGTTTTAACAAATGAATTGTAGGGGGACACAAACATTCAGCCCATCACAGTCCTCATCCTTGTGAGGCTTCCATGCTGGAGTAGTTGATTAGCAGTTGTGGTTTCCAGAGATGTACCCCGCAGGCACATTCATTTAAGAGTCAATCAGACTTAGGCCGACCTCCATGTGTACCGTGTATTTTACATTTAGCTGCTCAGTGAGCACAGGCCTGCTGGCTTTCTGCCTCCACTCAGATGATGAATGCCTCAGCAGCCCCTCATTGTGCAAAGATAAATCACTGCAGGTCCAAGTGGTAAACCACAGAAATAACAGCAATTTATATAGACCCCAGGAGTCCCCTGTGAGGACTCTCACTATTTACGATGTGTAGTAATGGAAGTTAAAAGTGAGGATGGGGGCGGCAGCCTTATTTTATTACCATCTGTACACCACAAAAGAAATCCAAATGGAAACGCTCATTGGAAAGCCAGTTAGTTAGAAAATCCTCATGACACAAAATTTATCATGAAAAAAAAAAATAGGCAACCACATAAAGCTGCAGTGATATTTTCAATGCCAGCTGAGCGTTTTTGAATTGGAACAAAGGGATTTTTCAATATTCTCAAATGACTTCTAAGCTTATGGTCTAAATCCCAATGAGCAAAATGTTGCACTGATTCAAATCACAATAAGAGAAAATAAATAATTCTTCTGCCAATGTTTACATTTAGGAGATTTGGGAGACCTGGACTGAGATGGAAAAAAAAAACAACTTAGCATCCTGAGATGTGAGCTTTCTATGATGTCATAACTTACAGGTTTGAATTCTGATTTTTACTAGGTGAACTTAGGCCAGTTACTTTGCCTCATTAACCCCCAGTTTCTTTATCTGTAAATGCAGTAAAACCACCCATACAGAATGTCTCAAGAATTTGAAACAAGACACGGAACTTAGTATCCTTAGTACTCGTTGGTTAGTTGCTATGTCATGTCCAGCTCTTTTTGTGACCCCATGGACCATAGCCTGCCAGGCCCCTCTATCCATGGGATTTTCCAGGCAAGAATACTGGAGTGGGTTGCCATTTCCTTCTTCAGGCGATCTTCCTGACCCAAGGATCAAACCCACATCTCCTGCACTGGAAGGGGGATTCTTTACTGCTGAGCCACCAAGGAAGCCCATCCTTAATGCTTAGTCTGGCTCATAATCAGTGTTCAGAAAATGGTACTGATGATGGCGATGGTGGTGGTGGTGATGATAATGATGATGATGATGCTGGTGATAATGATAGTAGTGATGACTACAAAAGCAATGCTGAAAATTATAGTGAAAATGGTGATGCATTGCTGGAAGATGAAGAAAAGCAGGAGGGCATGCAGTTGAATATTGCCTTGAGTGAGCAGGGAGGCAACTATTCTTTCTCTGGAGGAATTAAATGGCATGAAATCAACCAAGATATTTTGGACATGGAACTATTGAAAGGCTTTAGAAGAAAACCAACAGAAGGAGATTGCCTGATAGCTAGGGTGTGAATGGTTTCTCTTTAATCAATTCTCAGTCTAGTTTATCCATCGAGTGCTGTGATCAATTAGTAATGCCTGCTATGGTTTTGGATAGAGACACAGCCACATATGTGAGTTTGTAGCTTCTGGTAAAGAATTCCAAGCAGAGTTCTAATATTTTGCACTTATGGATTCTCTGAAGGTTTAATACTATTTGGGTGTGCAAACCAGTCAATCCTAAAGGAAACCAACCCTAAATATTCATTGGAAGGAGGGATGCTGAAGCTGAAGCTCCAGTACTTTTGCCATCTGATGTGAAGAGCTGACTCACTGGAAAAGACCCTGATGCTAGGAAAGACTGAGGGCAGGAGGAGAAGGGGACGACAGAGGATGAGATGGCTGGATGGCATTACTGACTCAATGGACATGAGTTTGGGCAAACTCCAGGAGATTCTGAAGGACAGGGAGGCCTGGTGTGCTGCAGTCCATGGGATGTCAAAGAATCGGACATGACTTATTGACAGAACAACCTCATTGATTTTGAGAGCAGGGGCCATCTATTTACTAATATAAATATTAATAATAATTGTAACTTTGTTAATATAAAGGTTAATCATTATCTTTAAAAATATTTATTCCCTTTTATGGGGACTTCCCTGGTGGTCCAGTGGTTAAAAATCTACCTTGTACTGCTGGGAGCCTGGGTTCAATCCTTGGTCAGGGAAGTAAGATCCCACATGCTGGGGCAACTGAGCCTGTGACCACAGCTAGAGAGATGCCCTCGAGAGGAGATCCCATGTGCTGCAACTAAGGCTCAACACAGCCAAATAAATAACAAATAGGCCAGTGCTAAAAATAATAATAATGAATACTTAAAAACATTTATTCCCTTTTTATCTCCAGCACAGACAATTCTTTGGTGCCCAGTGGATGCCTGTTGAATCAAATTAAGAATGTCTTTCTGATACTATAGTTAGTGTTTATAATATTTTGCTCTGTTTACCATGCCATATGTTAAGAAGAACATTAGAAAACTTTCATATCCATGCAACTCTCTCTTCAAAAGGGGAATAAGGAAAAATGAACAACTATGAACTAACTGAACTCTTAGAAAAAGTTACACACAGCCCATCCTATCACTTGCTTTATAGAAATGATCTTAATGAAGTCCTGGTAAAAGCTGTTCCAGATATAAGTTAATGACTGGGTTTGTGATTCCCCTCCCAAAGCTATTTATTTGTGTCTCAAAAAGCCACCTTTGTTCTAGGTCAAGACTGGTACCAAAGGGAAATTTTCACTAAGATTTTACAGGCAATAATGTTACAAGATGCCCCCACCCCATTTCTTGTCAATTATTGCAGTAATCCATATGGGAAGAAGGGGGAATATTTATGTTGTATTTGGTACAGAGGTCTTCTCTGTCCCTTATTCTTCAAGACTTACAGCATCAGTAAGAGCAAGACTCTGTTGAACGACTGTCCCCAGTGCCCAAGCCCCACAGATCATGAGGTTTTTTAGTCCAATGGGTGGAAATAGGTTCCATTCTCTGGTGTGAGTTCCAGTCTCTGTTTCCCCTAATCCTTTCCCGTGGTTCCTTCCCCAGCCTACGGTAGCCTCCTGCCACCAGGGTGCTCTGTACTTGAGGGGACCCTCTGCATCTCTGAGATTGTTTTTCCATGTAGCTTTCTGCAGTCTGGTACCCTAGCCCGCACACTCTAGCTGTTTCAGTTTCCATAGACTCAAGCTCTATCTCCTCAACTCAGAGATTCATAAAGTGCTTACCGGCTTCCCTGTCCTGGGCAGCATCCTGGATACTTTTTCAAGGCAGGCAGATTCATAGGACTGACTTTGTCTGTTTCCAGACTCTTAGGGATCACAGTGCTTGATTGTCTGCCATTCACTGTCTTTAAAACCACTCCTATGTCTTATCTGGTTTTCGTAGTTATTTCTGGTATGAGGATAAATCTGATCTGAGCTACTCATGGACAAAAAATGGGCTCAGGAGTAATATAGTATATGAATCTTTTCTAATTTATAAATCCTACCACATAAGGAGTCAACAAGTATTGGTTGATGTGAATAGGTTTTCAGTTTCACTGGAATAACCTGCTTTATAGATTTCCTAAGAAACCACCCCGAAAGCAGAATCTCTGAACTTAAAAGCTGGACAGAAGCTCAGAGGTCAAGGTGCCCTGCCCTCCAAGGAGCTTGCAGACATATTGTGATGCCTGGTTCTACCTTCTGTGACAGAGGCTTTAAGAAAGACACACTGAGGCACCTGGGGTAAAACAATTGCTTCCGTTCTTGGCTCACTGTCCTCACCCATAGAATGGAGAAGAGGGGATGTGGAAGCAGCACAGCATGAGCTGTGATGTTAAAAACACTAAATTAGAATCCTAGTTCTGCTCCTTAGTAGCTGTGTGACCTTAGGCAGATTACTTAACCTCTCTGAGTATCTGTAACAACAACAACAAAAAGCCTCCTTGGAAGAGTGGTCAAAGGTTTGAAGGAGGCAATGCTATGCCTGGAGCCTAGTAGGTGCTCAACACAGGTCTGTGTGTTAGCTGTTCAGTTGTGACTGACTCTTTGTGACCCCATGGACTGTAGCCCACCAGGTTCCTCTGTCCATGGAATTTTCCAAGCAAGCATTCTAGAATGGGATACCATTTCCTTCTCCAAACAATAGCTTATTTCTGGTATTATAAATAGATGTGGGGAAGGGTGTCCCCTGCGAGACCCTTGAGGATTTCATGATTGGGGAAGTTTAGGTAGATGGCTTCTGTGGTCTCTGCCATCTTTAGTAACTACTGAAAGGGTCATAGCAGGACTTGTCTCAGTGAGAAAAGCAGCCAAGTGAACAGAGGTGGGAAAAAGACAGCTCCTCCTCCTGGGAGGGCAGGAGGCCAGGCAGAGTCCAGTCCAATGCCCTGTGGCCAGGGGAAGGATGCTCCCTCATCACCAAGTTTCATAACCGCATCAGCAAAGCCGGGCAGCTCTAATGAGCTCAGCTGGACAGCACTGCCCTGCTCCTGAGTCAGCTCCCCCAGGCCATGGGGGGCTGGGTGCCTCTGGCCTGGCTGGAACTTTCCTCGGGCTTCTGGGAAGTGAGCCCTTCCTGCAATAACTGTGCACTGGGCAAGGCCGGATGGATACCGACATGAGAGCACTGACCTCGTTCTTCCTGTGAGGATCTCCATCTCCATCTGCTGTAGTAACCCCTTCAACAAGCATCAGGGAACCAACCATTCCCTCACGGTTACTCTGGTGGTGGTGATTTAGTCGCTCAGTCATGTCCAACTCTTGTGACCCCATGGACTGTAGTTTGCTAGGCTTCTCTGTCCATGGGATTTCCCAGGCAAGCATACTGGAGTGGGTTGCCGTTTTCTTCTCCAGGGGAACTTTCTGACCCAGGGATCAAACCTGCATCTCTCGCATCTCCTGCATTGCATGCAGACTATTTGCCGCCGAGCCAGCAGGGAAGCCCCTAATGGCTACCCTGGGATAAATCAAATCATGTTATCTTTATGCTTTAAAACCCCCTAAAAACTATCTGTTACATTTAGAATAAAGTTCAAATTTCTTAATGCCCTAGAGTCTTACATGACCTAAGCCTTCCCCAAACTATTTTTCTCCTCCCTCCCTCCCACTTTCTATGCTGCAGCAACACTGTCTCTTCTGCTTCTTTTTTAAAAAATGATTAGTTAGACTGCCTCAGGTCTTACAGACAGCACGTGGGGTCTTTTGCTGTGGTGCACAAACTCTCGAGTAGCGGCAGGCGGGCTCCAGCGCATATGGGCTCAGTAGTTATGGCGCAAAGTCTTAGCTGCTCTGTGGCATGTGGGATCTTAGTTCCCTGACCAGGGATTGAACTTGTGTCTCCTGCACTGGAACGAACCACTGAACCACCAGGGAAGTCCCTGATTCTTTAATAAAAATTTTGTCCTACCCCAGGGCCTTTGCACTCGCTGAGTGCAAACTTAATCTGAGATAGTCTGTGATTTTTTTTTTTCTCCCTGCCCCCAGCCCTGGGGACCAGAGGGTCTTCTCAGTCTGGCTCCAGGCCCCCCAGCCCTGGGTCTCGGGGTGTGAGAAAGCCCTCCAGAGCCAGGCCCCAGTGGGGGGGCAGGCGGGGAGAGAGCAAGGCTGAGGAAGGGCCACGTGGTGGTCAGGGCAGGAGGGGACATGCTTGCTCCACACCCAGTTCTTTGATGTTTGTATGTCTGACTTGTTCTCATCCTTCAAGTCTTGCTCAGGTATTAATTACTTAAAGAGATCTCTGAACATTAAAGTTGCTGGGTGATTTGAAAGATGCTGTGTTTTTATTATTTCCATTTTAGAGATGACAAAACTGAGGTTCAGAAAAATGATATAACTGGCCTGAGATCCCCATAGCTTGATTTCATTGCAGTCGGTGGCAAATGACTTTTTCATTGTTTTATGTTAGGCTTGCTTGTTTTTTTTTTTTTTTTTTTTTTTAAACTGGAGTATAATTGCTTTACAATGTTGTGTTAGTTGCTGCTGTACAACAAAGTGAATCAGCCATCTGTATACGTATGTTCCCTCCCTCTTCGACCTCGCTCCCCGCCCCATCCTACCCCTCCAGGTCTTCACAGAGCACCAAGCTGGGCTTGCTTGTTTATCAGGCCCACACCTCCTCTTCCTTCTCCTCCCTGATCCATCCTCTTCCTCCTTCTCTTTCTTCTTCAGAGTCATTTTAGGGTCAAATGGATCCACGTCGTCTCTTGTTCAACGGGACGCACTCAGACCATGTTTGAATAGGAATACAAGCAAAGTTCCTGGGCCAAGGTTTTATTTTTCTTTCCCTTCCCAGGTGGCTCAGATGGTAAAGAATCTGCCAGCAGTGCTGGAGACCTGGGTTTGATCCCTGGGTTGGGAGGATCCCTTGGAGGAGGAAATGGCAACCCACTCCAGTGTTCTTGCCCGCAGCATCCCATGGACAGAGGAGCCTGGCAGGCTACAGTCCATGGGATTGCAAAGAGTCAGACAGGAGTGAGTGCCTAACACTTGCACTTTCCTGCAGCCTAATATGTCTATCATTTCTTTTATTACAGACAAAATTCAAAACAGCTCCTGCTGTGGAGAGACCAAAATTGCCAATGCTAAAAACTTGTCTGCTTTCTAAAGCAGTTTGTGAAATAAAATGGGTAACATTTTCTCCCCCTCAGGCCACTCCAATCCACCATAGTGATAAAAACAGGGTTCCACCTCCAAGCGCAATCGGTATTCCTGTGCCTATGGGACCCACCATTGTAGACTCCTGTTCATTACCATGATCATCCAAGCCCACATTCCTCTCGGACTTCCCCACTTCTCCTTCCTGCTGCTGAGACATATTGATGGTTTAGACCGTCCATGCCAGGTCTTGAAAGGACAAAGGTAGCCTTTCTCCTGCTGAATTTCCACAAGGCTGTTGGACTCTCAATGGAACACTGGAGAAAAGACTGTTAGATTTGGATCAGAAAAAACTCAAGCTCCAAGCTGAGAGCTTCTACTAGCCAGATGAAGGAATTGGGAAAATTGATCCCACTCTTTCTGAGCCCCAACTTAACTTGCCTTACTGGGACATTAAAAGAAATAAAAAAGATACTAAATGTAGAATTTCCTGGCTTACACCATAGTGAGGGTGAGAGCATGAAATGGTAAAAGGCACACAGACTCTGTTTCTCCCAGCTCTGTTGATTACTGGCAAATTACTGATTTACATTGCACATTTATATGTATATATTGTATTTTATTGAGCGCGGGCAGCTGCGACGACGTGCACAGCGCGGCCGAGAGGAGCTACCCCACGTCCGAGGTCAGGGGCAGAAGTTGGGAGGACCCTACACCCAAGGGGTGGCAGCCAAGAGGAGCTACCCCACGTCCTTTCAAATCCTGAAAGATGATGCTGTGAAAGTGCTGCACTCAATATGACAGCAAATTTGGAAAACTCAGCAGTGGCCACAGGACTGAAAAAGGTCAGTTTTCATTCCAATTCCAAAGGAAGGCAATGCCAAAGAATGCTCAAACTACCACACAATTGCACTCATCTCACACGCTAGCAAAGTAATGCTCAAAATTCTCCAAGCCAGGCTTCAGCAATACGTGAACCGTGAACTTCCAGATATTCAAGCTCATTTTAGAAAAGGCAGAGGAACCAGAGACCAAATAAAAAGACTCTGATGCTGGGAGGGATTGGGGGCAGGAGGAGAAGGGGATGACAGAGGATAAGATGGCTGGATGGCATCACTGACTCGATGGATGTGAGTCTGAGTGAACTCTGGGAGTTGGTGATGGACAGGGAGGCCTGGCATGCTGCGATTCATGGGGTCGCAAAGAGTCAGACACGACTGAGCGGCTGAACTGAACTGGACTGAACTGACTGTATTTTATTGGGGACTTCCCAGGTGGCACTAGTGGTAAAGGACCTGCCTGCCAATTTGGACTCGCTCTCAGGGTTGGGGAGATCCTGTGGAAGAGGGCATGACAACCCACTCCAGTATTCTGGCTTGGAGAATCCATGGACAGAGGAGCCTGGAGGGCTACAGTCCATGGGGTCACCAAGAGTCAGACATGACTGAAGCAACTGAAAATACCCAGCATGCAGCACAAACATTGCATTTTATAATATTTGTAATTTATATTGTCTAAAGATATAATCAATTGATTTTATTATTTTATTTTTTATTTATATAGTGTGCTTTGCAGCACATGGAATCTTAGTTCCCCAACCAGGGATCAAACCCATGCCCACTGCTTTGGTAGTCAGGAGTCTTAACCACTGGACCACCAGGGAAGTCCCTACTGATAGAATCAATCAGTTTTAGAGAAAAGCGCTAACATAACTCACTTGGGGAAGGAAATGTATTTTCAACTAATGTTGACAGAAAAACAGAATATTTAGAAGAGAGAAATGTGCATTCAACTTCTGCGTCACACAAAATTTTATTTAAAATGTATCATAGACTTAAATGTAAAAGCTAAAACTATAAAACTTTATGAAGAAAACATAAGAGAAAAAATTCATGACTTTCAGACAGGCAAAGATTTCTTGAGACTAAACACAAAAAATGCATTGGCTATTAAAAAGAGGAGGCAATATTTGCAGAACATATGGGCTTCCCTCGTGGCTCAGAGAGTAAAGAATAAGCCTGTAATGCAGGAGATCAGGGTTCAGTTCCTGGGTCAGGAAGATCTCCTGGAGAAGGGAATAGCTACCCACTGCAGTATTCTTGTTTGGAAAACTCCATGGACAGAGAAGCCTGGTGGATGGGAGCCATGGGATCACAAATAGGCAGACATGACTGAGCAACTAAACATACATGCATACATATATTGGACAAAGGACTTTTCCCCAGAACATTAAGAAAATTCTTACAGCTCAAGAAGAAGACAAAAAAAAAAAAAAAGAGAAATGGGCAAAATATTTGAATAGACATTTCATTAAAGAAATTTACAAATAGTTGATAAACACACACGTCAATGTCCAACATCATTTCTTGCTGGAAATATGCAAATTAGAACCCCAAGACAATGATCAATTAGAATATCTAAAGTGAAACAAATTGACCGCAGTAAGTGCTGGTGAGAGTGTAAGTGGTACAACCACTTTGGAAAAGAGTGTGACAGTTACTTTTAAAAGTTAAACTTTTCACATGACTCAGTGGCTCCATGCTTAGCTATTTATACAAGAGAAATGAAAATGTAGGGCCACAAACAAACTTGTACGTGAATGTCCATAGCAACTTTGTCTGTGAGAGTCAAAAACCTAACTGTCCTTCGCCAGGGGATTGCAAAAACGGATTCTGGAGTAGGGCTCTGCAGTTCAACGGAACAAGCTTTTCTATGACATGCAGGAACATGGCTGGATCTCAGAAACATGCTGGGTGAAAAAAATCTTACATCAAAGAGTAAATAGCATATAACTCTGTTACCAAAAGAGTGTGGCGTCCAGCTGCTCGCCAGTTAAGAGTCAATAAACAGGCCAGGTTGGTGGAAAGGAAAGCTTGCTTTATTTCAGATGCCGGCAACTGGGGGTCAGCAAGGGAGCAGACATCTGTTCAAAGGCAACTGGCAACCCGTGGGGCAAGAGCTTTTATAGACCAAAGTGGGGGGCTACATGTAGACCCCGCACAGTCAGCTCTGATAGTCATTTTCAAACTGGTCGTCGGTAGTCTGACTAGCGTCATCTTGATGGTTTGAGGTACAGTGAAGCTTCGGTCCCAGCGTTCCTTTGTTCCCGTTTTTCTAAGGCCGGTTCTCAGAATCGCGGCAGCTCCTGTCCTGGGCACAGTCCGGTCATCGCATAGATAACTTCTCCACCTGGGGTTTCAGTATCTATAAGACAGCTCACAGGATATGGCTCAGAAGATTGTCTCTAGCCCTTGAGAAGGAGCTAGCAGTCCTTGACTATGTTGAATGACACATCATTATTATTTGGTCTCCTTTCACTGTTTTCCTTTCTTTTTGTAAGTTCTCATTTCTCTGATTAAACTTACTCTTTGACCAAAGTTTTCCACAGGCAAAAGACATGGCAGGAGGTGGTAGGGTCCTGCTTTGCTTCAGGTCTATTTATAAGATGTTCTAGAGGAGATTAAACTAATCTATAATGATAGAAATCACTTTAATGTTTGCCTGGGATGGAGGGTTTGGGGGGGACTCATTTCAAAGAATCATGTGGCAACTTTCTGGACTGATGAAAATGTTATATATCTTGATTAGGGTGATGGTACCTGTTGGAAAAATATAACTTAAAACCTTCTCTCAACTGAGCTCTGTTCAGTATTATGTGGCAACCTGGATGGGAGGGGAGTTTGGGGGGAGAATGGATCCATGTATATGTATGGCTGATTCCCTTTACTGTCCACCTGAAACTATGACAACATTGTTCTCCGGCTATACTCCAATATAAAATAAAAAGTTAAGGGAATAGGGCAAAGCATTGGAGAAATGATAATAAACATAAAAAATGAAAAAAACAAACAAAAACAAAGAATAAGGACCAAGGGGAAAAAAAATCTTCTCCCAACCCAGAAAACCTCTCCACAGAGAAAGAGGAGAAAGAAAACAATTTTTACTATTGAATAGCCATTGAATCTAAATGTGATTCAGATCACAGGCAATCTGCCAAGAGATTGCAAAAAATAGCCTCCCTTTTCTATAGCCAAGCAGATGCAACTTATTCATACACATTTTCGAGAGAAATGATAAACTAGTTCTCAAGGAAGAGGACCTGATTAGACCATTCGTTATGCCTCATCCATTCTGGATTCTCCTGGTAACCGGGTGGCTCTTTATGTTTGCTAATTGGCTTTATCCAAAGGGAAAATAAACTTCTCATATATGTACAACAGAGGGTAGTTTTGAACCTTGGAGTTAGACTTCTACCTCCCACAAGAAACTGGTGCATAGAGGCGCTATCTTCTTTGATGATTATATATTTCAAAGAGATGGTTCACAGGTCTGTGAGGAAGATATTATTGGTACCTAAAGCTGGCAAGAGACTTATTTAGCTTTGAAAAAGATTTATACACATTTCAAAGAGACAGAGAAAGAACTTCAACTCACAAGCTTTCTAAAGTAAATTTATGCTCTAACAAAAGGGACTTGAAAGTCTGTTCCCTTATTTCCAACACAGAGAAGGAAACCTCTTAAGTTTTTAACTTGTCTTTGCCTTTTCATGATGTAAGTGTATGCCTTTGTCCAAATTATCAAACTGTATCCTTAAAATGTGTGCATTTTTGTATATGAAAGGTATACCCTCACAAAAGGTCATTTAAAATAAGATGCAAATCATCTGAATACGTCTATGCTTTTATGTAGGGCACTTCAAAAACCTTTCTGTGCTTTCCTTGAAAGTTTCACAAATTTCTCTGAGTTGTTTTCACTGTCATAACAATATGAGTAAAATTGTAGCTGCTTTGTAGGTTAGAATTGTTGTGTGGTTGTCACTCAGTCATGTCTGACTCTTGGCGACCACATGGACTGCAGCAAACCAGGCTTCCCTGTTTTTCACCATCTCTCGGAGTTTGCTTAAATTCATGTCCGTTAAGTTGGTGATACCACCCAACCATCTCATCCTCTATCATCCCCTTCTCCTCCTGCCTTCAATCTTTCCCAGCATCAGGGTCTTTCCCAATGAATCAGCTCTTCACATCAGATAGCCAAAGTATTGGAGCTTCAGCCTTAGCATCAGTCTTTCCAATGAATATTCAGGGTTGATTTCCTTTAGGATGGACTGGTTTTATCTCCTTGCAGTCCAAGGGACTCTCAAGAGTCTTCTCCAGCACTGCATTTCAAAAACATAAAGAAATCCTCATAAATTTTTGTGATAATGGAACCCAATTCCTTCAAATCACAAATAAAAAACTCAAAGGTGAATTTAGAGTAAAGAATCTTAAAATAATTTAATACCTATTATTTGATGAAACATATTGTAAGTTGGGAGTTTTCTTTCTCTCTCTTCCTCCTAAAATATAAGTAAGCATCAAGCATATTCTACGTTTTTGCTAGGTGCTGGGGATATAATGCTGAACAAAATAGAGGTCCCTGCTGTCAAGGAGATTATGGGCTAGAAAAATACCCAGATGTTAAACAGATAAATATATGGATACTTATTTGGTTTTATTGCATTGTATCAAAAAGAATTTCAATGTGCAAAAAAAGTTCCTGAAATGTGTGTGTGTGTGTAAGACGAAGCGGCTAAGTCTGGAGATCTCCCCCAAGGGACTGGGAACAACTCATTTGGTTCTTGGTTACCTTTCATATCTCATCTTGCGCATGTGTGCTCAGTCGCTAAGTCATGTTCAACTCTTTGGGACCCCAAAGACTGTAGTATTCTTGCCTGGGAAATTACCATGGGCAGAGGAGCCTGGCAGGCAGGCCATAATCCATGGTGGGGAGGGGGGCGCGGCGGTTGCAAAGAGTCAGACACAATTTAGCAACTGAGCATGCATCTCATCTTGCCTCACCCTTCACCTTGCTCTCTCCCTGTGAGTCTAGACAACATCTTTTTTTTTCTGTTCCTTGAACCTCTGAAGCTACTCCTGACTTTGGCATTTGCACATTCGGTTTTGTCTGCAGCATCCTCAACCAAATCTGTAAATGGTGGGCTTCTTACCACTGGATCTCATCCCACATGCCCACGAAAGGATCTCCCTGCCCACCCCATGGGAAGACATCCCTCCATCACTCTCTCCCTCCATCCTGCTTCCTGGACCCAGGTGATGCTGATGCTCCCAGGCACTGACCACAGTATGGGCAGCAAAATTTCAAGCAATTTCCTCCTTTGCATCAGAAGAGAGGATAGAAAGGCATGAGGTTAGTATTCTCACCAGTGGTCAACTTGATTTCAGGGACTGACTTTGGGCTCTCATGTAGTCAGATCTGTGGGGAAAAGCCAGTCTCCCATTAGGAAAAAATAGCCATCTGTGAAAGTGAAAGTGTTAGTTGCTCAGTCATGTCCGACTCTTTTTAACCCCATGGACTGTAACCCACCAGGCTTCTCTGTCCATGAGACTCTCCAAGTAAGAATACCAGAGTGGGTTGAGTGGATTGCCATTCCCTTATCCAAGTTCAATTCAGTTCAGCCGCTCAGTCGTGTCTGACTCTTTGTAACCCCATGAATCACAGCACACCAGGCCTCCCTGTCCATCACCAGCTCCCGGAGTTCACTCAGACTCACGTCCTTCAAGTCCGTGATGCCATCCAGCCATCTCATCCTCTGTCGTCCCCATATTCATTAAGCTCTTAGATCATTTCTCACTCACAGAAGAGCCACCTGTAGCACAGAGAGTGTCCTGGAATCTCACAGCGAGGCAGTGGCTGGTCACGGATGCAAATGTGTCTCATGTCAGAACTTCCCTTTTTCTACCACAGTCCACATTTCTTTCTTTTTATATATATATATTTTTATTTTATTTATTTTTTTAAATTTTATTTTTACTTTATTTTACTTTACAATACCATATTGGTTTTGCCATACACTGACATGAATCCACCACTTTTGAAGCTGTGTTTTAAAATGATTTTTTGTTTTAAAGATCAAATTGATGAAGAATTTGCTCTTCTGGGAAACAGACAGCAAATGCCTGGAAAACTCTTCCAGTAATTGACTTTGAATTGAAAGTAAAATTATTTCTGTAATTGACTAAACACATTCACATCTGTGATCTTGACCATCAGGAAAGTCTATGTGAGGTGGGCTGGGACCCTGGGATTGGAACTCTCATTCATATCCTGGCTGGTAGCTTTGAGAGAGAGTCATTTAAGCCATCAGTTCGAAATTCCTCACCTGTACAGTGGGGCTGTGAATACCCATGCCAAGATTTGCAAATATTAAATGGAAATATAAGTCCATCATTAGCACATCATTGGCTTCACAGGGGTACTTGCTATCATCAAATCTACGGTTTAATGGTAATCATTACAGTTAATGGTTATCATCAATTCTACAGTCATTAGTAGAATCATTTAACCAATGTGCTGGGCTAAGAGGACCCTGGGTTGATGGGTCAGTGGAAGGTGAGTCAGTCACAGCCAAGGACAGCTGGATCTCACAAGCCAAGCTGTAGGATAGCCCAGTTCTTATCTCCCCTTGGTGACCAGATGGCAGCCCTTGGAATCAGGCAGTCGCATCAGTGAACTATAGTGTTCTTGCATTATCTTTGCAAGATTCTCATCATTTTTGGACCAGTAAATGCTCCCACAGTCTGTTTACCTGAATTCCTCTGCTTTGCCAGTGGAAACAGAGGCCCCCACAGGTTAACCTGGCGTTGTCTCAGGAGGGGCAGGAATGGTTTATAAAGACAGCGGCAACATCACTTGTCTCTGTGACCCGGAGTGCCTCACACCTCTCTTCATTTGTTAAACAAATTAGTCTGGATGTGTCTTCTAAATGCAACAGCGACGTTCACTCACAGAGCGGAGGATGGCTTAGATGGAAGAGACAAGTGAGTCAGTCACAGCCAAGGACAGCTGGATCTCACAAGCCAAGCTGTAGGATAGCCCAGTTCTTATCTCCCCTTGGTGACCAGATGGCAGCCCTTGGAATCAGGCAGTCGCATCAGTGAACTATAGTGTTCTTGCATTATCTTTGCAAGATTCTCATCATTTTTGGACCAGTAAATGCCTCCACAGTCTGTTTACCTGAATTCCTCTGCTTTGCCAGTGGAAGCAGAGGCCCCACAGGTTAACCTGGCGTTGTCTCAGGAGGGGCAGGAATGGTTTATAAAGACAGGACAACATCACTTGTCTCTGTGACCCGGAGTGCCTCACACCTCTCTTCATTTGTTAAACAAATTAGTCTGGATGTGTCTTCTAAATGCAACAGCGAAGTTCACTCACAGAGCGGAGGATGGCTTAGATGGAAGAGACATCCATTCTCTAGGCTGCAGACGGGAGTCTCGCTGAGTTTCACTCCACGTCTCATTGTTTTCCAGTCTTTTCTGATGGTTAAAGGATGTTCATTGTCTTGTGATCCCTTAACATTTGGAAAGATAGGATGGTGATGTCCATTCCTGAAAAAAAATTGAGCACAGAGAAAATAATTGAAAAACTTGTATTTCTCTTGTAAGTATAGATGACTTGAATCCAAGGATTATTTTGAAATACGTAGTGAACTTTTTTTTAAAAATTGATATACTTGGCTGTGCCAATCATTGTGGCATGCAGGATTTTTTAGTTGTTGAAGCATGTGGGATCTACTTCCCTGACCAGGGATCGAACCCCAGGCCCCTGTATTGGGAGTGTGGAGTCTTAGCCACTGAACCACCAGTCCAAGTTCCTGTGATTCCCCTCTAATTGCCCATGGGTTCACAGTAGATCTACCTCATTTAGGTAAAAAAGAAGTCTTATATTAAGAATGGTTGAAGGTGGACTATGGCTTGTCAATATTTTACTTGGCCTGTAGACATTTTCAATGTCCTAGCTTCCTTTGACTCACTTTAAAAAAAAAAAGTGTGAAAGTGAAAGTGCTCAGTCGTGTTTGACTCTTTGAAACCCCATGGTCTGTAGCCCACCAGGTTCCTCTGTCCATGAAATTCTCCAGGCAAGAATGGAGTAATTCTCCAGGGGAATCTTCCTGATCCAGGGATCAGACCCAGGTCTCCTGCACTGCAGGCAAATTCTTTTACATCTGAGCCCCCAGGGAAGTGCACCCCACCCCCACAAATAGAGAAAAGTAACAATGTCCAATGCATCCATCAGACAAAAAGAACCAACTCATTATATTTTTTATTGTATTTTATTGGATATCATGTTTTGATAAATGGAGTTTAAAAGTTTAAATATTTCCCAATATTTAAAAGCCAGAGATTTTTCTTACATAAAAATATGGATTCCTGGACGAAAAATGGGAGAAACTTGGCAAACCCTGGGCTGCTTTCCCACGTGGTAACATTCACCTGCAGTTAATGAACTCTGCCCATTCCACAGGGTATGCACCCTTTCTTCAGTTTGCACAATCCCCTCCAATCCCTCTTGCTTCACACAGCTTGGTTATCTGTTTGACCCTGTTAAGTGGATGAGTTTTTAACACCCTTTCCCCTGTGGTCTTCTTCCCCTCCTTCCCTGATAGCTCTTGGTTTACTAATTTGCACCCCACTGCTTCCTCTCAGCCTTTCTCCATGTTACCAGTTTTTAAGTTCTACCTAGTTTTCTCCCAGTTAAGCTTAGGGATGAGTGGAATTATGACATTCTTCAAGAACTGTGTAAGAGAGGAGAAGATGAAGGAGGTCACTTGTAGGAAACAATTTTAAGGCAAAGCCCTCTCTTGGTAATGACTGACCATCTCTGAGCACAGTTCCAGTTTATCATAACTCTGAGTGAGTCTGGGGATTCCCTGGTGGCTCAGTGATAAAGAATCTGCCTGCCAGTGTAGGAGACCCGGGTTCAATCCCTGATCCAGGGAGATACTGCATGCCATGGAGAATTGAAGCTCGTGTGCCACAAATATTAAGCCTTCTCTCTGGAGCCTGGGAACCACAACAACTGAGCCCATGTATCCTAGATCTTGCGCTCCACAATGAGAAGCCACCCCAAAAAGAAACCTGTGCTTTACAGCTAGAGAGTACCCACCGCTCACTGAGACTAGAGAAAGCCCACACAGCAACAAAAACCCAGCACAGCCAAAATAATAAATACAATTTAAAAATTTAAACGAGTCTGTGTGTTTCTGCACCGTTCTCAAGCCACACCTTCCTATCTTAGTTTGAAGACAGCCAGGATCCCAGAACAGCAGTGGGTAGAAATGTATTTACTGGCAAATGGAATGAGGTGGAGAAAAATCTCCACCACACTATAGCTTAAGCTCTGAAAAATATAAAAAAATATTACAAAACAAAAAATCATTCTTAAACACAACACAAAGGGTTGATCATGCCAGCATATTTTCATTTCTTTCCTCTACAGGGTTGAGACTAAAGTAATACAATTTTGCATCCTCATTATCTTGCTTGTCATTGTTGAGTAAGTATTTCCCCAGGATATTAAAAATGCCCATAAACATAGTTTTAATGACCTTATAACAGTCCATCATATTAATGTGCCCACATTTGTTTACCCAGTGCTGTATTACTGGACAGTTGGGTCATTTCCTGTCCTCTATATTGTAAATCACATTGCAAACACAACTTTGTGTTTCACAATATCTCCTTAATGGTGTTTTCTAGAAGGGAGATTTCTGGATTCAAGAGTTGGGCATCGTTAAGGTTCCTGTTACCTTTGACAAATTGGCACTTGCAGTTTTGGTATTTGTTGTACACGTATTGTGGTATTTTGGTGCAATCCTCCAAGAGTCTGACAAGGGTGATGAAGAGGGATGTGAGCTTCGGGATAATGGATGAAGGATGTTTGGACATTTCTTGAATGGAAAGTACAGTCAGATTCTCATGTCACTCACAAAAGTACATTTCATTCCTGGCTAGATTTCCTGAAATTGGCTTCTTCCTGAAACTAACTCCTGAAGATAGTTTCCTCAACGGTAGTGCTATTATCCAAAAACAGGCATGTCAGATCATTTTTGAAACCATTCCATTTTCTTGTCTGAATTTTGACATAAAATTTCCCTCCCTCCCTTCTTTCCTTCCTTCTCTCCTTTCGTATTTGCTTTCCATAATTACCATGTGTTGTGTGCCTACAATGAGCCAGGCATTATCCATTTTTTAAAAATCATTATTCATTTAATTATCTCCACAACACGAACAGGTGGTTGACATCATCCCAATTTTATTTACAGGAAAGTTGAAGCTTAAGCGAGGTTATCCAGCATGCAGAAGGCTACACTCCTGGTAGGTGAGAAATAGAACTAGATTCAATGTTTGTCTCAAGCCATGCTGGTCCACCAAGCCTACCAGTAAGGCAACTCAGTGATGGAGCTCATGTTGACTTCATGGATGGAGTGATGCCCTCCTCTCTTGTCTGTTTGTTGAGTGATGTTGTGTTCTGAATGGGTCTGCTAGAGGAGATGCTGTCTGACTTCCTTGAGAACAGAGGCTGCTGCTGCTGCTAAGTCGCTTCAGTCGTGTCTGACTCTGTGCGACCCCATAGATGGCAGCCCATCATGCTCCCCCGACCCTGGGATTCTCCAGGCAAGAACACTGGAGTGGGTTGCCATTTCCTTCTCCATGAGAACAGAGGCTAAATGCTATCATTTCTATATTCTCAGTACCCAGTGTATAGTAGGCACTTTATAAATATATATGAAAACAATCTCGCTGAAAGACCACAAAGCCTCACTCACAATGCCTCTTGATTTTCTGTGTAAGCCTCTTGATTTTCTGTTCTTGCATAGAATCTAAAGCTTCCTGCTGATCATGGCACATGGCAGCTTCTGGAAGGTTTTCAAACTCCTCTGCATGCAGGACCGAGAAGACCAAAAAAGCTAAAGATGCATGATTCCTGTGCACCTAGGAACATGACAATGAAGCCGAATCTCAGTGCTCATGGATCCCAGCACCCCCTTTTTCTAAAAATGAAAGACTCCAGAGTGGATTAGCATTCGCAAACACATATGAGACCCTTCTATTTAGGGAGCGCCCAGCAGTCAGTGATGGGTGAAACGACTTTACAAGTGCATTTAATTTCCCTCCTTGGTTTTTCTGCTTAGGAAGGCAGCCTCTCAATAAGAAAGACAGTGAAGTTATTGGAACAAGGCAGACCACACAGGTGCCTCGTGAAAAGCAGTTGAAGTGAAAGGAGTCCAGGTTTAGTTGCTTCCCAGTGAAATCACCCTTGGGAAGTTTCCTCAGCTTCCTCCTATCTAAAATGAGGGCAATATTTCTTATCTGGAATTATTGCAATAAGGACTTGACATATTAATAATCAGTTCAGTTCAGTTCAGTCGCTCAGTTGTGTCCAACTCTTTGCAACCCCATGAACCTCAGCATGCCTGGCCTCCCTGTCTATCACCAACTCCCGGAGTTCACCGAAACCCATGTCCATTGAGTTGGTGATGCCATCCAGCCATCTCATCCTCTGTCGTCCCCTTCTCCTCCTGCCCCTAATCCCTCCCAGCATCAGAGTCTTTTCCAATGAGTCAACTCTTCCCATGAGGTGGCCAAAGTACTAGAGTTTCAGCATTAGCATCAGTCCTTCCAATGAACACCCAGGACTGATCTCCTTTAGGATGGACTGGTTGGATCTCCTTGCAGTCCAAGTCCAAGGGACTCTCGAGTCTTCTCCAACACCACAGTTCAAAAGCATCAATTCTTCGGCACTCAGCTTTCTTTATAGTCCAACTCTTACGTCCATACATGACCACTAGAAAAACCATAGCCTTGATTAGACAGACCTTTGTTGGCAAAGGAATGTCTCTGTTTTTTAATATGCTGTCTAGGTTGGTCATAACTTTCCTTCCAAGGAGTAAGCGTCTTTTTATTTCATGGTTGCAATCATCATCTGCAGTGATTTTGGAACCCAGAAAAATAAAGTCAGCCACTGTTTCCACTGTTTCCCCATCTATTTCCCATGAAGTGATGGGACTGGATGCCATGATCTTAGTTTTCTGAATGTTGAGCTTTAAGCCAACTTTTTCGCTCTCCTCTTTCACTTTCATCAAGAGGCTTTTAAGTTCTTCTTCACTTTCTGTGTCATTTGCATATCTGAGGTTATTGATATTTCTCCCAGCAATCTTGATTCCAGCTTGTGCTTCATCCAGCCCAGTATTTCTCATGATGTACTCTGCATATAAGTTAAATAAGCAGGGTGACAATATACAGCTTTAACATACTGCTTTTCCTATTTGGAACCAGTCTGTTGTTCCATGTCCAGTTCTAACTGTAGCTTCCTGACCAATGGAATATATTTAGTAAAAAGTCTGGCATTAATTATTGACAGTGATGTTATTGTTTGTTTATACTTCGATCTGAGTCCATGTATGTATGCATGTATGTATGCGTGTATGTATGCATGTATTTTTCTGTCTACCTATCTTGTGTCTGTTTTACAACGTTCTTTTGATTGGTGGAATTTTCTGCAGAAAAATAGCCTCTATCTGTCTATAGACATTAAAACCAGGTTTTCTTTTCCTCACTCCATTTCACCTGCTGGCACATTCTTTTTTCTGATTATTTTATTTTTGGCTGCACTGGGTCTTCATCACGGTGCAAGGGCTTCTCATTGCAGTGGCTTCTTTTGATGCAGAGCACAGGTTCTAGCCACATGGGCTTCAGTAGCACATGGGCTCAGTAGTTGCTGTGTGTAGGTTTAGTTGCTCTGCAGTATGTGGAATATTGGGGGACCAGGGATTGAACTCGTGTACCCTGCACTGGCAGGCAGATTCCTAGCCACTGTGCCATCAGGGAAGTCCCCTGCTGGCACATTCTTATGTATAACATAGATGTGTGTGTGAGTGTTGTTCAGCTGTGTCCAACTCTTTATGACCCCTGGACTATACCAGGCTCCTCTGTCCGTGGGATTCTCCAGGCAAGAATATTGGAGTTGGGTCGCCATTCCCTTCTCCAAGGGATCTACCCAACCCAGGGGTCAAGTCTGGGTCTCCTGCATTACAGGTGAATTCTTCACCATCTGAGGCACCTGGGAAGCCCCATAATATAGATGACCACTAAGCAAATATTTAGATAACATATTGTCATGAGCTGATGGCGATATGGAGCAAAAATCCAGGGGAAAGGAGACCGAGGGTGATTATTTCAGTTGGAGTGATCAGGGAAGGCTTCTCAGGAAAGGTGAGCAAAGGCTTGCTTGAAGCGAGGGAGCCAGCCATGTGGATGTGGGCTGCAAATGAGTTCCGGCTGGTGGGACAGCAAGCACAGAGGTGCTGAAGCAGAAGTGGAGGTGGTGGATTGCAGAAACATCCGAGAAGCAAGAGTGGCTGAGGCAGAGTGAGTCATACAAGACGATGTCGGAAAGGAAAGCAGGGGCCAGACGGGTGGAGGGCTTGCAGTTCGTGATGAGGACTTCAGGCACACATGAAGAGGGACCACTAGGGGGCTTTGGGAGGCGGGAGTGATGGGAGTCACTGCTCCCCGCATGTTAGCGGCTGAGTGGGAGGGGAGGCTCTTACAGTGTCCTGGTGAAAAAATGGTAACAGCTCATGCTACGGCGTTGTGACAGCAAACAGAGGTCAAAAGTGCCCAGGTTGGGCATGTGCTTTGTGTTGTTTTGTGTGAAGGTGTATATAACGTGTGTTTCACAGACTGGTTTTCTGCCATTGCCACTGCTAATGATGCAGTCTGTCTGTTTGAGTGTGTGTGTTTGTGTGTGTTTGTGTAAAAGGGAGAAATGGATGTCACTGGACTTAGGATCCCTTCATAGGAGAAAGTGGGAGCAGTTCAGCCAGAGCTAGAGCCAGTCTGGGTAGATCTGATAGCCATGAATCCAGAAAAATGAAGAAACTCATCAGCCGGCTTGTTCCTCGAAAATGCAATTTAAATTCAGCTCGTGGATAAGCAGACGGCTACTTTTGTTTCTATGCAACATGAGAACAATTACAGCTAAACACCTTGGAGAAAGTTATCCCATCTCCACATTTGCTCATTCCATTTCTAAAATAGCTCTGAAGTCTTGGTTTGCTCAGGGCGGGGATAATTAAAACTAATGAAGTGAATTTAGGGGTGTGCATCAGAGCCCGGGTCAAGATGCCGACAGTGATTCCAGACACCGCGACTTCTCTGAAGGTAATCATTGGGTGACCCTTCTTCATTTATATTCATGGGGACACGGAGTCGTTTTCTTGAGGCTGCTAAACCCTTTGGAGGACCCATCCACGTGTTATGTTTTAGAATTTGAATTTCATTAGATTTTAAGAGTTCTAGGATTTTACCTACTGGTTACAAATGACTAAGCATCAAACATGACATGTCTTATTTCCTTCCCTTGAATATTGAATTTAAGAGATGAAAAGCTAGATAAGGGGCAGGAGCAAGAGGGAGGGAGAGAGGAAGAAACTCATTTATGTACTTAGGACATAAATATTTATTGAGCATTCAGGTGCTAGATTCTATTTCGTGCCAGATTGTGTCTAAGGTACTGTTGTTCTCTAGTCACTAAGTCATGTCCGACTCTTTGCAACCTCACGAACTGCAGCACGCCAGGCTTCCCTGTCCTTCACTATCTCCCAGGGTTTGCTTAAACTCATGAGGAAACCATAAACAGAATACACAGGGCTCTTTCTCCATGCAGTTGCATTTTAATCGGGAGAAACAAAAGAGGAAAAATTGGAGTTGGTGATACATGGATGCAGGAATCACAACTGGGAATGGGTCAGAGGGAGCTGGGAGGTCAGGGAAGTCCTCTCAGAGGTTGTGACTGTTTTGCAAAAATTTTTAAAGTCTTTATTGAATTTGTACGATATTGCTTCTGTTGTTTATGTTCTGGGTTTTTTTTTTGGGGGGGGGGAGGGTTTTTTTTTTTTTTTTTTTTTTTTTGCGGTGGGGGGACACAGGCATATGGGGCTTAAATCCCCAACCAGGAATTAAACCCACACTCCCTGCACTGGAAGGTGAAGTCTTAACCACTGGACCAGCTTTGAACTGAGTTTCAAAGACAAGAAGGAAACAGGTCCAGAAAAAGCCAAGGGTGAGCATTTGAGGCTAAAGGAACTTGAACGCAAAGGCAGATGGTTTGAAGGGACCCAAGAGGGTGGGCGAGGAGGCCACACGGTGGATGCAGGGGGATTGAGCACAGGAGTGGACAGGATGAGGCTGAGTTTTGGAAGGTGAAGGAGTTTGGATTTTATTAATAAATATAAATAGAGATCAATAGAAACTTTCTGATTGGGGAATAACAGGATCTGATATATATATATGGCTGTATCACAACTTACTTGTGGCACGTGGGATCTTTCCTTGAGGTATACCAACTCTCTAGTTGTGAAGCGTGGGCCTAGTTGCTTGAGCAGGAATTGAACCTACATTCCCTGCATTGCAAGGTGGCTTCTTAACCACTGAGTCAGTCAGTTCAGTCACTCAGTCATGTCCAACTCTTTGCAACCCCATGGACTGCAGCATGCCAGTCTTCCCTGTCCATCACCAACTCCCAGAGTTTGATCAAACTCATGTCTGTTGAGTTGGTGATGCCATCGAACCATCTCATCCTCCATCATCCCCTTCTCCCATCTTCANTCAGTCACTCAGTCATGTCCAACTCTTTGCAACCCCATGGACTGCAGCATGCCAGTCTTCCCTGTCCATCACCAACTCCCAGAGTTTGATCAAACTCATGTCTGTTGAGTTGGTGATGCCATCGAACCATCTCATCCTCCATCATCCCCTTCTCCCATCTTCAATCTTTCCCAGCATCAGGGTCTTTTCCATTGAGTCAGTGCTTCACATTAGGTGGCCAAAGGATTAGAGCTTCAGCTTCAGCATCAGTCCTTCCAATGAATATTCAGGACTGATTTCCTTGGGGATTGATTGGTTTGACCTTCTTGCATTCCAAGGGACTCTCAGGAATCTTTTCCAACATCACAGTTCAAAAGCATCAATTCTTCGGTGCTCAACTTTCTTTGTGGTCCAACTCTCACATCCATACATGACTACTGAAAAAACATGTCTTTGACTAGATGGACCTTTGTCACAAAGTAATGTCTCTGCACTGAACCACCAGGGAAGTCCCATAAGATTTGTTTTGTTTTTAAAAGCTCTTTGATACGGCGCAGGGAATAGAATGGAGAGGGGCAAGAGTGAAGCGGGAAGGTAACTGAGCAGCCATCCAGCTGAGAGATGATGGGTGTAGAGGAGGTGGAGGGAAGTGAGGAACTAGTCACTTGTATGAAAGTGGGGTTGCCATGGAAACCACCTCGTATTCACCAGTGGATGAATGAATCAACAAGATATAGTGTATGTATACAACAGAATATTATTCAGCCACGAGAAAGAAGGAAACCTTGCTATTTGCAACAACATGGATGGACCTTGAGGACATTACACTCAGTGAAATAAGTCAGACAGAAAGACAAATCTCACTTATATGAAGATATGCAGATGACACCACCCTTATGGCAGAAAGTGAAGAGGAACTAAAAAGCCTCTTGATGAAAGTGAAAGAGGAGAGCGAAAATGTTGGCTTAAAGCTCAACATTCAGAAAACTAAGATCATGGCCTCTGGTCCCATCACTTCATGGGAAATGGATGGGAAAACAGTGGAAACAGTGTCAGACTTTATTAATTTGGGCTCGAAAATCACTGCAGATGGTGACTGCAGCCATGAAATTAAAAGACGCTTGCTCCTTGGAAGGAAAGTTATGACCAACCTAGACAGCATATTGAAAAGCAGAGACATTACTTTGCCAACAAAGGTCCGTCTAGTCAAGGCTATGGCTTTTCCAGTGGTCATGTATGGATGTGAGAGTTGGACTTCTGTGAAGAAAGCTGAGCACCGAAGAATTGATGCTTTTGAACTGTGGTGTTGGAGAAGACTCTTGAGAGTCTCTTGGACTACAAGGAGATCGAACCAATCCATTCTGAAGGAGATCAGCCCTGGGATTTCTTTGGAAGGAATGATGCTGAAGCTGAAACTCCAGTACTTTGGCCACCTCATGTGAAGTGTTGACTCATTGGAAAAGACTCTGATGCTGGGAGGGATTAGGGGCAGGAGGAGAAGGGGATGACGAGGATGAGATGGCTGGATGGCATCACGGACTCGATGGACATGGGTTTGGGTAGATTCTGGGAGTTGGTGATGGACAGGGAGGCCTGGCGTGCTGTGATTCATGGGGTGGCAAAGAGTCAGACACGACTGAGTGAACGAACTGAACCGAATAAAAAGAAATCGTCATTATGTGGTATTATAAAGGTGTTAGCAAATGCTACAGTGACAATCACAGTGCTATATATAAATGTATCCAAGTATGTATTAACAAACCAACAGGTTGTCCACCTTAAATTTACACAATGTTACATGTCAGATGTATTTCAGGAAAGCTGGGGTTTCCATGTTTTGCTGGCGAGGAAAACGTGGCTTGTGAGTTTGGGGTTAAGTGGCTAAGAGATGGGCGACCAATGGAGGAAGAGCATATGGGGAAGGGTGTTTAGAATTTCTGAGTCTGGGTTTGCTTATCTTAATACTAAGACACCAACTGACATTCAAGTGGGGAAGTGGAAGCAGAGAAGGATGATGACATGAAGAGAGAAAAAGGGAACACAGAGAAAGGGAAACAACGAGGCAAAGATGCTAAGTCCCCTCCAGTCTTTTCTCGTGGTACCTGGATCGAGTTCCCCCTTTGTCTCCACATGCAGGGCGCAGGGTGGAGACTTAGGCTGTCTGCTTAGTCTCCTCCTAAGCCTCTAGTTCCCTCCTATTGAACTCTTGGTCCAAAGCATGGCTTTGGTACCCTACACATCTGTGTTCAAATCCAAGGATTACGAGAGGATATCAGGCAAGTAATGTAACCTGTCAGAACCTTGGTTTACCCATCTGTAAAATGGGAATAATAAGTCCTACCTCATGGGGTTATTGATCCAATGACAGCTAATCTTTATTTGAGCATTTATTTCATTATATGTATTGTTGCACCCAATTCTTAACACAGTCGTAGGCAGTGGGGACTATTGTTCTCATCCTAGTGATGAGGAAAACAAGGCTCAGAGAGGTTACATGACTGGTCCAAGACTCTACATCTAGAAACTAGCAGAGAGGAGATAACTTTTCCAGTCACTGGCCAGTATCCAAGATGGCACTGAAACCGGGATGTCAGACGCCAGAGCCTGTCCTCTGTTCCTTCCTTTAAGTTTCTTTTAATTTATTTAGAACAGGTTTTTGGCTGTGATGGGTCTTCTTTTCCTTAGTTGTGGCGTGTGAGCTGCTTGTTGCCGTAGCTTCTCTTGCTGCGGAGCATAGCCTGTAGGTGCGTGGGCTTCCACAGTTCCAGGGTTCTAGAGCACAGGCTCAGTATCTGTGGTACATGCAGTTAGCTGCTGCGCAGAATATGGGATCTTCTCAGACGAGGGATCGAACCAGTATCCCCTGCATTGCAAGGCAGATTCTTAATCACTGAACCACCAGGGAAGCCCCCATTTCCTTCCTTTTAAGCCCAGTAATGCACTGACGCATGCTAAGTCACTTCAGTCATGTCCGACTCTTTGAGACGCTGTGGACTGTAGCTCACCAGGCTCCTCTGTCCTTGGCGTTCTCCAGGCAGGAATACTGGAGTGGGTTGCCATTCCCTTTTCCAGGGGATCGTGTTTGAGAGAAGGCACCCTCTTTGCCCAGACAGACCAAGCCTTACCAGTCTATAGGAAATGAGGAATGCATATCTCAGCAAGTTCCTCCACCCCCTGAGCTTCGTCCTCAGTGAAGAAAGTGTCCCCTCAAAACAGGAATTAAAGCTCAGATGTATTTGGCATCAGCCAAGAGCCCACACAAGTGCTAAACATAGCATGAGGGAGGGGACCGACTCCTTGAGGCGGAACAGGAAACTTCTTCTAATTCATTCTCTTTCCAGCCTGTGAGACAGCGAGTCTGTCGTGGGCAGGACAATTAAATTGAAATATGGCCCAGCTAAGCATAAGAGCTGTTCTAACCGGAAAATCAAGCCACCCAAGGGCTAACTTTGCAGGGAGG
Organism: Cephalophus harveyi; assembly: GCA_006410635.1. Classification (NCBI taxonomy): domain Eukaryota; kingdom Metazoa; phylum Chordata; class Mammalia; order Artiodactyla; family Bovidae; genus Cephalophus; species Cephalophus harveyi. The sequence goes on from SJYT01033522.1 coordinate 263,421, forward strand.
TAGGCGGAATGAGGTCCTTGAGGTGAGGTCTAACTGTCTTGGTCGTGTCAATTTCAGAGCTGGTGGCTGGCCTTAAAAAACCCCCAATCCCCAGGCTCCACTGAGATTGTTATTTAATAATAACAGATACAGTCAGTAACATTTTCTAACAGCTTTGCGATTAGCCCACGCCTCTTGGGCCGTATGTCATTTCCTATGGAAATGATGGGTTGGGTCTGTCTGCATCCCTTACCTCAGAACGTGAATACCCACGGGGATGGTGCTGGCTGTGGGGGTGTCCAACAGCATGGAGAGGGCAAAGCTGTGGCTGGCCCCCTTTCCAACATCTCCTGATAGCCCTCCAGTGCCCCAGAGAGCAAGCTGGTTGTCCTGAAGCAGAAAAGACAGCTCAGGAATGCCAGGAGTGGGCATCTCTTCTAATAGTAACTCCTGGGACTCAGAGATGTTGGAGCTCACAGCTAGTGAGGGGGGAGTAGAAAGCTTAAGAGATGCATCTGCTTCGTCAAATGAAAGAGCAAAACATCCCTGAGGACTACATGGGGGAGACCCAGCCACTTGGAGCTTGCTGCTCTCTGGAGCCATCATGCTATTGACTGCAGGCAGTGGATTATAACCCGACAGGCTCCTCTGTCCATGGGATTTCCCAGGCAGGAATACGGGAGTGGGTTGCCATTTCCTGACCCAGGATCGAACCCACCTCTCTTGCGTCTCTTGCATTGACAGGCAGATTTTTTACTGCTGTGCCACCTGGAAAGCCCCAATAACAGCTTCAGCTAATATCTATTTTCAAATGAATTCTCATTTAATCTCCATAAAATCTCTATAATGGAAATGCAATTATGAGCTGCTTTTTACACACGAAGAAGAAACAGACGCTAACAGAAGCAAGGATGGGGCTAGGAGGGTTGGAGTTCCAGAGCCACACTCTTCTTTGTTACCGGGGTTGCCATGGTAACACCTGGGTGGGAGTAGTCCATGCTCAAGAGGAAGAGAGGATGCCTCCAAGTCACCTGCTTTACAGGAAGGGGTGGAGGGCAGTGATGGGGGGAGACATCAGGTTCAATGCCAGCGGTGGGGGCCCTTCATCTCATCCTTACCAGCTGCCTTCTTTCAAATCTTTAGTCACTTCAAGAAATATTTTAATATTATGTGCAGAATGGATAAAAAACAAGGTCCTACTGAATAGCACAGGAAGCTATATTCATTATCCTGTGAGAAGCCATAATGGAAATATGAAAAAGAATATATCTATATATGTATAACTGATTCACTTTGCTGTACAGTAGAAATTAACATAGCATTTTAAATCAACTATATGTCAATACGATACATTTTTTTTAAAAGAAGTATTTTAAGTCCCTACTATGTACCAAGCGGGCTTTTCCAGTGGCTCAGTGGTAGAATCCACCTGCAATGCAGAAGACACAGGAGACACGGGTTCCATCACTGGGTTGGGAAGATGCCCCGGAGGAGGGCATGGCAACCCACTTGTCTGGGGAATCCCATGGGCAGAGGATCCTGGTGGGCTACAGTCCATGGGGTCACAGAGAGTCGGACACGCCGGAGCAACTGAGCACATGTGTACCAAGCACCAAGCTGGGCTCTGGGGCACCGGCCAGGACCACAACCGACGCGGGGCGACGGCCCAGGGGTACCGCCACTTGCTCCCTCTGAGTTCCCCAAGTTCTTAAGCAGCCCCTCCCTCCAAGCAGGGGAAGGGAGCAGCCAGCAGACCCGCTTCTTTGTTTCCTTTCTTTCCGCCTTCCGACAGCCATACTTCATGTCTGACCGCGGAAGTGGTGCTTCTCGACAGGGACAAATTTATGAGTTTTGACGGTTTGTGAAGCTCCCTAATTAATTCTTTATAGACTTCTATTGGCGGCAACCGAATTGGAGGTTTGAGTTCAAGAGCGACTTTAGAGAATGCTGTTCTGCTCCCTTGGGGGAACTCCCCCTCCGTGCTCACGCTGTCTCCCTGCGTTGCAGCATTGCAGTGGCGCGCGGCAGGCGGTTTCCGTGGCTGATGGCAACGGCGCCAGCAGCTACCCCGGGAAGCAGTCCCGAATCGTCTCTCCCCCTCCGCAGCACCACAAGGGTGACTTTAAAATTTCCAGCAGGTGGCCTGAGATCAACACCTGATCAGGAGCCCAAGGTGACTGAACCCAGGTAAGGGGTTACGGTGAGCCTCTGTCCAGAAAGAGAGGGAAAGGGAAGGGAGATGGAAGGCGAGAAGGAGTGAGGGAGGAATTGAGACAGAGTCAGAAATACAGCGACACAGGAAGGAAGGGGATGGACCTGAAATAAAGAAATAGATACTAATATTAATAGCATAGTTAGTGAGTGCTTGCTCTGTGCTGGGCACCACGCTGGGCGCTTCTAGTGGCAATACCATTCACTCTTCATGACGACCTTCCAGAGGAAGTCTTGTTGCTTTCTTTACTTTTGAAGCGAAAAAATGAACTCTGAGACACTTGGTTGAGTCACTTGGTTGTGTCCGACTCTCTGTGACCCCATGGACTGTAGCCCACCAGGCTCCCCTGTCCGTGGGATTTTCCAGGCAAAAATACTAGAGTGGGGAGCCGAAGAGACTAAATATATTTTTAATTGCTCTGGTCTCAAGAGACATGGAGACAGAGAGGGTATGAGGAACCAAAAGAAAGAGAGACTGAGAGAATTCACACTTGCGTACATGGAGATGCTCAGAGAGAGACAGAGAGAGTGACCTCCAGAAAGAAATGACATAGTTAAAAGAAATCCCCGGAAAGAGGTTGAGATAATCGGCATGCACAGAGAAAAACAGAGAGAGAGATGGAGAGACACAGAGAGGACTTTGGCAAGGAGATGACTGTCTCTTCACGCAAAATGAACATTTCTGGGGACAGCCATAGCGTGTATTGTAATGACAGTAAGCACCCAACACCAATAGACAGCTTTTCTTCTTCTTTTTGTTCAGTTCACATTACCATTCGTGTTCTAGAAGTGCTGAAGCACGCTCTAGAGATTGTGATGGGATGCGTAGGTTTTGGAGGCCCAGGCACCTGTGTTCAGGGCCCTGATCTCCCAGCATGGGTTTTTTCCCAATGGAGGGAAGCTAGGGGATGCAGCTGGGCATTTTGTAGGGGTGCGTGGTGGCTGATGGAGGCAAAGGAGGGATTAAGGGTGGAGGTTGTCTGAAGTTCTTTCTGTTCCATCCATTCGTGGCTGGCGACCAGAGAGCTTGGTGCAGGCGGTGAGCTGGGGACACTGACGGCCTGAGGATTGAGACCTGTGCTACATATGTATGATTTGTGGCTACTCCTTACAACAGGCTGGTGCACTTGGAGTATTTTTCTTCTTACGTAGATAAGGGGACACAGCTTCAGTGGAGGGAGGTGGGACAGTGACTGCAGCCCAGCTGCCTAGATTCAAAGCCTTTGGCCTCGATCATTGAAACCGAAGAACAGGACCAGTGTCAAGTGTGAATGGACTCCAGATGTACCACAGCCACGCTTTCAANAGCTTCAGTGGAGGGTAGTGGGACAGTGACCGCAGCCCAGCTGCCTAGATTCAAAGCCTTTGGCCTCGATCATTGAAACCGAAGAACAGGACCAGTGTCAAGTGTGAATGGACTCCAGATGTACCACAGCCACGCTTTCAAGCTGCCTCACTGGCCCTGTTTGCAAAGAGACCATGGAGGACATGGGCATCCATCAGATGGACAGGTCAAATGTCTGTGGCTTTTTGTAGGGAAAACAAATCTGAATTAACTAGAGTACAAACCCTTGGCAATTTAATTCCCCACCAGCTGCAACCAAGCAATGCTGACCCATCCGTGATTTTTGTCCCGCATCCCCCGCCACCTGCACCACCATCATCCTTGACTCCAAATGCAGAAGATTAAACACTGTTGGACCATTTCCAGTTGAATTCTGCTCCCCTGAATCCATAATGCTGGGACTCAGAGAAGGGCAAAAATCCATCTTTTCTGTGTCCTTGACTTTGGAGCTACAGTCAATCCAAAGGTCCCTCTCACAGGTCAATATGGGATTTGGAAACAAGATTATCATCAACAACAAGAAGAGTGGGTCCCAAGGGCATAGCACTGAGCTTCAGGAATAGATCAGAGCATTCTGGGGAGGAACAATAAGATAGAGCAGAGGGCGAGAGCTTGGGCTGTTCAGAAGGACACACCTGTTTGTGAACTTGCTGACCTCTGACACTTAGGAGCTGTGGGGATCTTGAGCAAGTGACTAAACTTCTCTGAACAGCAGTTTGGTTTCACATCTTGGGCTTTCATCCTTGCATGAAACACAGAAGCTGCCTGAATCCCAGTCTTTGCTCCTGCACACAGTTAATCATCTCCTTAATTATGGAGGTGAAGACGACATTAGTATGATCCCGAAAGGCTAGGAAAGTTTGCCAGGGATAGGATGGTCAGGAAGGGCTTTCTGGGTGAGGCAGAACTTGTGCCCTAATCCTCCTCATCACCATTGCTGTCATCATTATCACCGTAACGATCACCTCTCGAGTGTTAACTATGCTCTTTGTTGTTGTTTAGTCACTCAGTCCCGTCCGACCCTCTGCAACCCTATAGTCTCCTCTGTCCAGGGGATTTCCTAGGCAAGAATACCGGAGTGGTTTGCCGTTTCCTTCTCCAGGGATCTTACTGACCCAGGGATCGAACCCACACCTCCTGCATTGGCAAGTGGGTTCTTTACCACTGAGTCACCTGTGAAGCCCTAATTATGGGCTCAGTTCAGTTCAGTCACTCGGTTGTGTCTGACTTTTTGCAACCCCATGGACTGAAGCACACCAGACCTCCCTGTCCATCACCAACTTCCAGAGTTTACCCAAACTCATGTTCAAGTTGGTGATGCCATCCAACCATCTCATCCTCTGTCATCCCCTTCTCCTCCCGCCTTCAATCTTTCTCAGCATCAGGGTCTTTTCAAATGAGTCAGCTCTTCTTTTTTAAAAAAATATGAATTTATTTATTTTAATTGGAGGTTAATTACTTTACAATATTGTATTGGTTTTGCCATACATCAACATGAATCTGCCACAGGTATACACGTGTTCCCCATCCTGAACCCCCCTCCCACCTCCCTCCCCATACCATTCCTCTGGGTCATCTCAGTGCACCAGCCCCAAGCATCCAGCATCATGCATTGAACCTGGACTGGCGATTCATTTCATATATGATATTATACATAATTCAATGCCATTCTCCCAAATCATCCCACACTCGCCCTCTCCCTCTCCCACAGAGTCCAAAAGTTCACATCAGGTGGCCAAAGTATTGGCGTTTCAGCTTCAGCATCAGTCCTTCCAATGAACACCCAGGACTGATCTCCTTTAGATGGACTGGTTGGATCTCCTTGCAGTCCAAGGGACTCTCAAGAGTCTTTTCCAACACCACAGTTCAAAAGCATCAATTATTCTGTGCTCAGCTTTCTTTATAGTCCAACTCTCACATCCATACATGACTACTAGAAAAACCATAGCCTTGACTAGATGGACCTTTGTTGGCAAAGGAATGTCTCTGCTTTTCAATATGCTATCTAGGTTGGTCACAACTTTCCTTCCAAGGAGTAAGCATCTTTTAATTTCATGGCTGCAGTCACCACCTGCAGTGATTTTGGAGGCCCCAAAAGTTAAGTCTGCCACTGTNACATCCATAAATGACTACTGGAAAAACCATAGCTTTGACCAGATGGACCTTTGTTGGCAAAGTAATGTCTCTGCTTTTTAATATGCTCTCTAGGTTGGTCTTAACTTTCCTTCCAAGGAGTAAGCGTCTTTTAATTTCATGGCTGTTGTCACCATATGCAGTGATTTTGGAGCGCCCCCCACCCCCCCCCCAAAAAAAAAAAAAAGTCTGTCACTTTTTCCACTTTTTCCCCATCTATCTGCCAAGAAGTAATGGGATCAGATGCCATGATCTTAAGTTTTCTGAATGTTGAGCTTTAAGCCAACTTTTTCACTTTCCCCTTTCACTTTCATCAAGAGGCTTTTTAGTTCTTTGCTTTCTGCCATACGGGTGGTATCATCTGCTTATCTGAGGTTATTGATATGTCTCCCGGCAATTGTGATTCCAGCTTGTGCTTCATCCTGCCCAGCGTTTCTCATGATGTATTCTGCATAGAAGTTAAATAAGCAGGGTGACCATATACAGCCCTGATGTACTCCTTTTCCTATTTAGAACCAGTCTATTGTTCCATGTCCAATTCTAACTGTTGCTTCCTGACCTGCATGTAGGTTTCTCAGTAGGCAGGTCAGGTGCTCTGGTATTCCAACCAACCTCTTTCAGAATTTTCCAGTTTGTTGTGATCCACACAGTCAAAGGCTTTGACATAGTCAATAAAGCAGAAGTTGATGTTTTTGTGGAATTCACTTGTTTTTTTGATGCTCTAACGGATGTTGGGGATTTGACCCCTGGTTTCTCTGACTTTTCTAAATCCAGTTCAAACATCTGGAAGTTCACAGTTCACGTACTGTTGAAGCCTGGCTTGGAGAATTTTGAGCAGTACTTTACTAGCATGTGAGATGAGTGCAATTGTGCAGTAGTTTGAGCATTCTTTGGCATTGCCTTTCTTTAGGATTGGAATGAAAACTGACCTTTTCCAGTCCTGTGGCCACTGCTGAGTTTTCAAAATTTGTTGGCATATTGAGCACAGCACTTTCACAGTATCATCTTTCAGGTACTAACTAAAATATAATTCTACACTATGGGGCACATTCTACCTACCAAAGACTATCATCTTCATGTTTTTGTGTGTGGTTTTATGTTTATTTTGGTAAACAGAGAGAAGCTCCTTTCACTGTGAGAGAGAATGCCTCTTGAAACCATGAAATTGCCTCTATGGCAGATTCACAGTTGTCCAGTGGAATTTATATTTGTTCATGCCTAGTTTCCTTCTTTCTGTGTTTTTCCAAAATTCAACAGTGATATCAGGTTAAAGAGTATTCTGAGCATACTTAGGCACTGGTGACAATAGCAGTATACTTTAAAAAAATATTTATTTCAGTTGGAGACTAATTATCTTACAATATTTTGGTCGTTTTTGTCATCAGTTCAGTTCAGTCATTCATTCGTGTCCAACTCTTTGCAACCCCATGGATCGCAGCATGCCAGGCCTCCCTGTGCATCACCAACTTCCAGAGTCCACCCAAACTCATGTCCATTGAGTCGGTGATGCCATCCAACCATCTCATCCTTTGTCGTCTCTTTCTCCTTTTGCCTTCAATCTTTCCCAGCATCAGGGTCTTTTCAAATGAGTCAGCTCTTCATATCAGGTAGCCAAAGTATTAGAGTTTCAGCTTCAATATCAGTCCTTCCAGTGAACAGGACTAATTTCCTTTAGGACTAATTTCCTTTAGGACTAATTTCCTTTAGGATGGACTGGTTGGATCTCCTTGCAGTCCAAGGGACTCTCAAGATTCTTCTCTAACACCACAGTTCAAAAGCATCAGTTCTTCAGCACTCAGCTTTCTTTATAGTCCAACACTCATAATCATACACGACTACTGGAAAAGCCATAGCCTTGACTAGATGGACCTTTGTTGGCAAAGTAATGTCCAGCTTTTTAATATGCTGTCTGGTTTGGTCATAACTTTCCTTCCCAGGAGTAAGGCTTTTGCCATGCATCAACATGAATCAGCCACGGGTGCACCTGGGTCCCCCCCTCCTACCTCCATCCTCACCCCATCCCTCTGGGTTGTCCCAGAGCATCACCTTTGAGTGCCCTGCCTGATGCATGGAACTTGCACTGGTCATATATTTTACATATGGTAATTAATTTACATGTTTCAATGCTATTCTCTCAAATCATCCCACCCTCGCCTTCTCCCGCATAGTCCAATAGTCTGTTCTTTATATCTTTTGTAAAGAGGTGTGTCTCTTTTGCTAAAATAAGGAACAAGACAAGGGTGCCCACTCTCACCACTACTATTCAACATAGTTTTAGAAGTCCTAGCCACAGTAATCCAGGAGTTGGTGATGGACAGGGAGGCCTGGCATGCTGCGGTTCATGGGGTTGCAAAGAGTCAGACACAACTGAGCGGCTGAACTGAACTGAAGCCACAGTAATCTGAGAAGAAGCAATAAAAGGAATCCAGATTGGAAAAGAGGAAGTAAAACTCTCAGTTTGCAGATGACATGATCCTCTACATAGAAAACCCTAAAGATACAGCAGTATACTTTTTAATTTTTGATTACCATTCAGATAATCTCACGGACAGACGAGCCTGGTGCCCTTTGGTTCATAACATTATGAAGAGTCGGATATGACTGAAACTTGGCCCACACATGCACCATTCAGAGATCTTGAAATTCTGTCTCTCTACCTATTCTTGCCTCATAGACACAGACAAAGAGTAAACTATAACATGTAGTTGATGGACCAGAATAAGTAAGAAATCTTCTATAAAACGTATCCATTGTCTGATCATCCTTCTAGAGTTCTATCATTTTTTCTTGCATAAAATATTGCTTGTGAAACTTGTCTTCAGTTCTTAACGATACAGTTTTGTGGTTGTGGACATCTCTCCCTTTCTTTGAGAAAAATCTCATAGTGTTTCTCATAACTCCATCTTGATGATTTACCTTTATCTTCTCTTTTCCAAATATATCCCAACTTATGTGTATATGACATGTCATATATACAAGGTAAAGTGACTTGGTTCTCAAACATTTAGTTTTTAATTATCAATTCTGTTTTAATTTTTCTCCAAAGTCATGGATAATATTGTCACTAGCAGCTTTGGAAATCACAAAAATCTAAAGCAAAGCAATTGTTCATTAACAGGAGAATGCATACGTGTATGGTTAGTATGANCCATTTTGCCTTTTTGCATTTCTTTTTCTTGGGGATGGTCTTGATCCTTGTCTCCTGTACAATGTCATGAACCTCCATCCATAGTTCATCAGGTACTCTGTCTATCAGATCTAGTCTCATAAATCTATTTCTCACTTCCACTGTAAGGGATTTGATTTAGGTCATACCTGAATGGTCTAATGGTTTTCCCTACTTTCTTCAATTTAAGTCTGAATTTGGCAATAAGGAGTTCATGATCTGAGCCACAGTCAGCTCCCAGTCTTGTTTTTGCTGACTGTATAGAACTTCTCCATCTTTGGCTGCAAAGAATATAATCAATCTGATTTCAGTGTAGACCATCTGGTGATGCCCATGTGTAGAGTCTTCTCTTGTGTTGTTGGAAGAAGATGTTTGCTATGACCAGTGTGTTCTCTTGGCAAAACTCTATTAGCCTTTGCCCTGCTTCATTCCGCATTCCAAGGCCAAATTTGCCTGTTACTCCAGGTGTTTCTTGACTTCCTACTTATGCATTCCAGTCCCGTATAATGAAAAGGACATCTTTTGGGGGTGTTAGTTCTAAAAGGTCTTATATGTCTTCATAAAACTGTTCAACTTCAGCTTCTTGGATTACTGTGATAGTGAATGGCTTGCCTTGGAAACGAACAGAGATCATTCTGTCATTTTGAGATTGCATACAAGTACTGCATTTCGGACTCTTTTGTTGACTATGATGGCTACTCTATTTCTTCTAAGGGATTCTTGTCCACAGTAGTAGATATAATGGTCATCTGAGTTAAATTCATCCATTCCAGTGCATTTTAGTTCACTGATTCCTAAAATGTCGACGTTCACTCTTGCCATCTCCTGTTTGACCACTTCCAATTGGCCTTGATTCACGGACCTAACATTCTAGGTTCCTATGCAAAATTGCTTTTTATAGCATTGGACCTCGCTTCCATCACCAGTCACATCCACAACTGGGTGTTGTTTTTGCTTTGACTCCATCTCTTTATTCTTTCTGGAGTTATTTCTCCACTGATCTCTAGTAGTATACTGGGCACCTAGTGACCTGGGGAGTTCATCTTTCAGTGTCTTATCTTTTTGCCTTTTCATACTGTTCATGGCCCTGTCCATCAGCACAAGACCCAGTTTTCCCCTCAGTCAATCTCTCCCGTCAGGAAGCTTCCATAAGCCTCTTATCCTTCTCCATCAGAGGGCAGACAGACTGAAAACCACAGTCACAGAAAGCTAACCAATCTAATCACATGGACCACAGCCTTGTCTAACTCAATGAAACTATGAGCCTTGCTGTGTAGGGCCACTCAAGACGGACAGGTCATGGTGGAGAGTTCTGACAAAATGTGGTCCACTGGAGAAGGAAATGGCAAACCTCTTCAGCATTCTTGCCTTGAGAACCCCATGAACAGTATGAACAATATGAATTATGGGCTAGCATGACACTAAATGATCCATGTATTCTGCATTTATTTCTTGGAGACATTTTGAATTATTTATCTCAACTGGGTTCAATCCTTGGGTTGGGAAGATCCCCTGGAGGAGGGCACGGCAACCCACTCCAGTATTCTAGCATGGAGAATCCCCATGGACAGAGGAGCCTGGCAGGCTACAGTCTATGGGGTCACAAAGAGTTGCACACGACTGAGCAACTAAGCACCCATAAAAACGGAATCTGAAGCTTCAGGATGCAAAGTACCTTGTTCAAGGTCACAGAGATGGAAAACAGCAGAGAGAAAAGCTCAGATCCACCTGACTGCAAAGTTCAGGTGGCCCTGGGAATAGACATTTATTTTCCACTTTCCTCTCTTGCTGAATCTGTGCAATGTTTATAAGACCTTTTCCCTTTGAAATTGAATTGTACTTTCCTGTTGGCCTCTGTTGTAATTTTGGAGATAATTCATCTTCATCACCGATATCTCTTTCACTGGTACCAGCTTTGCCGACGTCGGTTTATGTTATTTGTGGTCATAATGTTCCCTCGGTCTCTCTGCCAAGTAGTTAATGGTGTATAAACACATGCTTAAGTGCACCTGAGTATCTTGCTGCTAGATTGTCCTTTGGTAGAGTGACAATTTCTATTGTTCTGGGAATACAGGTCCCTGAATTATCAGAAGAGCGTGTCTCTCCATGGAAGCCACATTGAATCGACATCATTACACTGGCTGCTGCTCCACGGAAGACCATTCTCCCAATTCCAGTAACAAAAGACCTAAGTGGGTTGATCCCTCTGCATTTTTAAATAAGAAGACTCTTTGGTTTTTCAAGAACAAAGCTCAAGTTGAATCATCTTGGGCAAAAAGCAATTTGTTGGAAGGATACTGGGGCATCTCAGAGAATCTAAAGAAACATTGAGAACATTTTGTCTTCACATAAGGAACAGGCTGGGACTTCCATGGTGGCCCAGTGGTTAAGACTTCATGCTTCCAAAGCAGAGGGCTTGGGTTCAGTCCCTGGTCGGAGAACTAAGATCCTGCATGCTTATGGCATGGCCAAAAATTTAGGGAAAAAAAAGTATGAAAAAGTTATTTAAAAAAGAAAAGAAAAGGGACTGCTCTAGGTACCTAAAAAAAGGAGCGGGGCTCATTCCTCTTGAATTTTGCAATGAAGTCCTGAGAGCTATGTTAGGTAGGCTTCTCCTCTGATATGTGCTCAGTCATGTCTGGCTCTTTGCAGCCAGCCCCATGGACAGTAGCCCACCGGACTCCTTTGCTCATGGGATTTTCCAGGCAACAATACTGGAGCCACATCCATCTCTAGAGGATTTTCCCGGCCCAGGGATTGAACCTGTGCCTCTTCCACCTCCTGCATTGGCAGGTGGATTCTTTACCATTACTACCACCTGGGAAGCTAGTAGATCTCCTCTGGATCTACCAGTGTTTCATGCTTACCTTCAGTCTTTTGTTGGGGGCAGGAGGAGAAGGGGACGACAGAGGATGAGATGGCTGGATGGCATCACGGACTCGATGAACGTGAGTCTGAGTGAACTCCGGGAGATGGTGATGGACAGGGAGGCCTGGCGTGCTGCAATTCACGGGGTTGCAAAGAGTCGGACACGACTGAGCAACTGAACTGAACTGAACTGAATTTGTACCAGTTCACAAGAACCAATTATTTAAAATTTCAGGAAGCTCATGCATCAGTACTTATACTAACTTCAAATCAGTCATGGTGGGAGCATTTATACCTTGGGTATTTGCAAATGCTGCCTTTTTTTCCTTTTTTTTTTTTTTTTTTGAGAGATAGTTTAGAGATAGTTCAGAGATAATCTGAACACAGATGTGTCTGATTCCATCATCCATGTCATTTTCCTCTTCTTGGTTACATGCTGCATCTTGCTTAGTCACTCAGTTGTATACGATTCTTTGTGATCCTATGGACTGTAGCCTGCCAGGCTCCTCTATCCATGGGGTTTTTAATTCGAGAATACTGGAGTGGGTTGCCGTTTTCCTCCGCTAGGGCATCTTCCCAACCCAGGGATCGAAACCACATCTCCTGTGTCTCCTGCACTGGCAAGTCTGGATTCTTTTACCTGCTGAGTCATCAGAGAAACTTCTCTGCATTTATCTATCAACCATATTCCAGAGAATTCTCTGATCCCTCTCATGAAGACTAAGCGGCAGAACCTACAGGAAAAAAGAATGATTTGCCTTTTGCATTCAGCACTTTAAACTTCACCCTCTTGGCGATTGTGGGTTTTTTTGCTTATTTCTTTCTTTTTGGCTGCACTGGGTCTTTCTTGCTAGGCACAAGCTTTCTCAGGTTGCAGCGAGCAGGGTAAACTCTCCAGTTGCGGTACCCAGGCTTCTCATTGCGGTGGCTTCTCTCGTTGCGGAGCACAGGCTTTAGGGTGCGTGGACTCAGTAGCTGCAGTTGGTGGGCTCAGTAGTTGTGACCAGTGGGCTCTAGGGCACAGGCTCAGTAGTTGTGGCTTAGTTGCCCTGCGGCATGTGGGATCTTTCCAGACCAGAGATTGAACCGATGTCCCCTGCATCAGGAGGCAGATTCTTAACCACTGGACCACCAGGGAAGTCCCTGTTTTCTTTTTTGAAGTGAAGGTTCAAGAACTGAGAAATAGAGATCTGTGGCCGTGATGTAAGGCTGAGGATCCAGTGACTTTCATGGGAAATGGCAATGGCAAGCCCAGGGTCTCCAGGCAAGATAGCTCAATGTCCAGAACACAATCTCCATGCACAGAAAGCCACTAGGATGTGTTTCCAGCCCATGTTTAGAGATGGCGAGATGACTATACGCACTCACTTGAGAGTCTGGTGGAGCATGGGATGCTCAGCAGGGTGTTTGGCAGGGCCAAGATGAAGTCACTCGTCTCTGCCTTCTGCAGGCAAAGATGGAGGAGGGGAGCCTCTGCTTGGTTCGGAGCAGAGCAGGCTCGCGGTTGATGCTTATTCAGTTAACTAAGCGTGTGCCTTCCGTACTAATGACTTAAGGGCTGTGAGCCTTACACCAGAGCCCATGAGCTGCATTCCCGATGCTTCCTTTCCTGACCTAGAGCAACAGTGGCTAACTGAAGCATGCCCTGCAGTGTGTCTCTGGAGCAGAAACCAGCTGCCAATCCCGCATTAGCCCGGACTCACTGTCCTGCTGGTAATCTTTATTCTTCAGTTGTTTGCTAGAAACCATCAGCTGAAGGAGAAAGGTTTTTTTTTTTCCTCCCCCAAATGAATTTGCGTGCAACTAGTGAGGCTGCAAAGCTAATGTCAGCCTGGACTAATTTTCTGGACAGAGGACCTGGAGTTTACAGTGTTAGGTTACAGAAGTATAGCGTGCATGAGTGCTAAGTCACTTCAGTCGTGTCCAACTCTTTGCGACCCTATGGACTGTAGCCTGCCAGGCTCCTCTGTCCATGGGATTCTCCAGGCTAGAATACTGGAGTGGGTTACTATGCCCTCCTCCAGGGGATCATCCCAACCCAGGGATCAAACCCGCGTCTCTTATGCCTCCTGCATTGACAGGTGGGTTCTTTACCACTAGTGCCACCTAGGAAACCCATAAAAATGCAGCAGCAGAATTCAAACCCAAGTGTGCATTTGTGTGTAGAGGTCAGACTTTAGAGGTCAAACAGTCTCTGCCTTAGCTAGTTCTTCCATTGTGTTCAATACCTTCAGAATTTTTTTAAAATTTTATTGTATAGCTAATTTGCAATGCTGTGTTTAATTTCTGCTGTATAGCAGTGACTCAGTTATACATATACATATGTATGTATTCTTTTTTATATTCTTTTCCATTATGGTTTATCACAGGATATTGGATATAGTTCCCTGTGCTATACAGCAGAACATTGTTGTTCATCCATCTTATATATTGATATAATAGTTTGCATCTGTTAATCCCAAACTCCCAATCCTTCCTTCCTCCATTTTTTCCTGCTTAGGAAGAGAGAACATGTCTGTTCTCTTTGTCTGTAAGTCTGTTTTTTTTTTTTTGTGTGTGTGTATATATATATATATATATTTTCATTTATGTAATATTTTAGATTCCACATATAAGTGATACCATATACCAATTGCTTGAGATTTAATGCAATTGACTTCTTAACTGGTATTCTGCCTTATTCCAAAATGAACTGCCAGCCACCCTGGGATGTACTGGAAGCCCCTGGCACCAGCTCATAAGAATCGATTGTTAATGTGGTTGACTTTCGTGAGTCAGTTATTGAACTATTCACTGGTGACTTCATGGTGGAGAGTCTTTACATCATGGAAATTAGCAAACTCTACAAAATCAGGCTTTTCAGTATCACTGGAGAAGTGATTTACAAGTTCACCTCCACTGTAAAATATTCATGCATAAACCATATGGAGTCATATTTAAGAATATGAGCTTTGGAATTAAATTCTGAGGATTTGATATCTAGCTTTGGAGCATAGTCAAAAATAGGCTTTGACTCTTGGGTGTAAGACAGTGCCAACAGGGGGAATATAGCCAGTATTTTATAACTATAAACGGAAAGTAAACTTTAAAAAATGTATACCAATAAAAAAAATTTAAGATGTAAAAAAGTCCATTAGCTTGACCTAGTGTGTAATGACACTCAGTAATCTCTATTGTTTTTTAATGTTCAACAATTTAAAAAATGCTAATAATAGTAATTTTTATTTTGGCATTCATGTTTTGCCACAGGCAATATTTTATATTTTTTCATCATAAAAACAAATGTATGAGACAAGTATTATCATTGTCACCTTAAAGTAAAGAAAAATATAGTTTATGTAACTTCTCTAATCATAGAAAGAATCATGGACAAAATGGAATTTGAAACACGGTTCTACATTCACCTTCTTCATGGTGTACAAGTTGGAATACACAAAAGCACTGAAAATAGAATTATCTAATAAGTTTATTAACTGATTAACAGCTGCATTTCTTTCTTCTTTTGTGTGTGTGTGTGTACATGTACATTGGATTTATTTATATAAACATAGGCTTCCCTGGTGGCTCAGAATCTGCCTGCAATGCTGGAGATCTGGGTTCAATCCCTTGGTCAGAAAGATCCCCTGGAGAAGGGAATGGCAACCCACTCCAGTATTCTTGCCTGGAGAATCCCAAGGACAGAGGAGTCTGGCAGGTTACAGTCATGGGGTCACAAAAAGTCAGACACGACTGAAGCAACTTAGCAGCACGCACAGATAAAAATGAATGCAAGGACTTCCCTGGTGGTCCAGTGGTTAAGAATCTGCCTTCAGTGTAGGAGACAAATAACATCATTTAAAATTTTTTAAATCATTTTTAAAGTTTTAAATATAAACTTTATTTATATTTTGTGTAAGTAAAGTTACATAAACTATGTTTTTAAGGTGAGAATGATAATACTTGCCTCATATTTGCTATTATGATGAAAAAATATAAAACACCTGAAATCTGCCTCTGTCAAAACATGAATGCAAAAATAAAGATTACTATTATTAGCATTTTTTCTCTTTATTGTTCAGCATTAAAAAACAAGAGATATTATTGAGTGCCATTACACACTAGGTCAAGCTAATGGGCTTTTTTTTTTTTTAAGTTTTTTTGTTGGTTAAGAGTTGTACTAAATGGTAGCGATGGACTTACAATTGATTAGTAATGTCTGTCGGAGAAGGCAATGGCACCCCACTCCAGTACTCTTGCCTGGAAAACCCCATGGGCAGAGGAGCCTGGTGGGCTGCAGTCCATGGGGTCGCTATGAGTCAGACATGACTAAGCGACTTCACTTTCACTTTCATGCCTTGGAGAAGGAAATGACAACCCATTCCAGTGTTCTTGCCTGGAGAAGCCCAGGGACGGAGGAGCCTGGTGGGCTGCCGTCTATGGGGTCACACAGAGTCGGACACGACTGAAGCGACTTAGCAGCAGCAGCAGTAATGTCTGTCACAAAGGAGGCTGTGGGAAGTGTGCAAAAGGTGGGGTGGGGAAAGAGAAACGTTCCTCCACGTGGCAGGAGCAGCATGGGCAAAGGCATGGCCTTAGTAGCTAACATTTAACTAACACTTATGATATACCAGGCACTTTCCTTAGTGATTTACAATGTGTGATATTCACCTGGCTTACCCTTGTAAGAATCCTACAATGGGGACTTCCCTGGGGGTCCAGTGGTTAAGAATCCACCTGCCAATGCAGGGGACACGGGTTGGATCCCTGGTCTGGGAAGATTCCATGTGGTGGGACACGAAGCCCACGCACTGCAACGGCTGAGCCTGTCTCCAGAGCCCAGGAGCCACAACTACGGAAGCCCAAGCCCCCTAGAGCGTGCGCTCCCCAACAAGAGAGGCCGGTGCAGGGAGAAGCCCGAGCACCGCAGCTAGAGGGCAGGCCCCGCCCGCTGCAGCTAGAGGAAGCCCGCACACAGCAAGTAAGGCCCAGGGCAGCCAAAATGCATGATCATCATCATAAAAGAATCCAACAAGGTACTGGTTCCCAACCACAGGTGATTCTGCCATCTACCCCCCACCCCCACCCCCATGCCCAGCCAGGGGGTATGTTTAACAGTGTCTAGAGACACTTTTGGTTAGCGTGACTCTGGCAGAGGGATGGATGGGTGTGCGTGGGGCAGCCCCACAACAAAGGATCATCTGGCTCGTAGTGTCAATGGTGCCAAGATTGAGAAATACTTCAGTGAAGTATGAAACACTGTATTATCATCCCCATTATACTGATGGGGAGAGGGAGGCACAGAGAAGCTGAAGCTCATTCTCTAGGTTTTTCAGGCAGTAAATTGCTGATACTGGATTCAGAACTCGAAGCTCCCCTGCTTACTCTCTGTGGCTCCCCACACTCTGGAGTCTAGTCAGAAAGACTGTGGGGGATTAAGCGGGAGGAGGAAGAGGAAAAACGGGATTCAGGGCTGTTTGGGGAAAATAAGGGCTTCCCAGTTAGCTCAGATAGTAAAGAATCTGCCTGCAATGCAGGAGACCCGGGTTTGATCCCTGGGGTGGAAAGATCCCCCGGAGGAGGGCATGGTAACCCTCTCCAGTATACTTGCCTGGAGAACTCTATGAACAGAGGAGTCTGGCAGGGCTACAGTCCATGGGGTCGCAAAGAGCTGGACACGATTGAGTGACTATTACACTTGGGAAAATAAAAGACAGGTGACAGCTATGGTGAGTTGTGATTCTTAATTTTTGCTTAGGTTGTACTGACACCAGGCTTCCCTCCCTGTCCCTCCCTCAGGCCGGCTTCTCTGAGCCCCTGCTGTGAAAGTTCAGTTTGGTTAAATTTCCTCCAGCATCAGGGCCCTCCTTCCAGCTGCTTCCTGCTCTCCATTGCTGGCGGGTTAGGAGCCCTGAGCGAGATTTGCTCTGACACGCTGCTTTTGCTAATTTTGCCTGGGAAACCAAAGCTGAGAGTTGCTGCAGCTTCTTCGGGACAAAATAGCATCAGTGGTCTTCCCACCGAGGAGGGTGGGGCTGGTCCAGCTCTGGGGCCATTTGTAACTCAATTTGCTTGGGGACCAGCTCCTTGTGGCCTTGGATGCTCCTGGTGGGGCAGCGCTGGCTGTCAACCGAGTGATGAGTCACCTGGAACCTTTTGAGATGGGAGGTGGGAATCAGTCTTGCCTGGGACTGCTGTGTTAGGCTCTACCCTTGTTGCTGGGTGAGCAGGCGTGTGTGTGTGCTAAGTCGCTTCAGTCGTATCCGGTGGTGAGCAGGCAGTTGTGAACAGTTTGCTGTTTTTAATATGAATAGGCGAGGAGGAGCAGGAGGAGGCAGGGGAGGAATGGTGTAAAGCATGCGCCGTGCAATCAGATGGCTTTGGTAGCTGTGTGATAGTACGTGGCTGTACCTCTAGGAGCCTCACTCTCTTTACCTGTAAAATGGGGCTAATTGCACAGTGGGGGTATTGTTGTGAGAATTAAATCTCTCTGTTTTTGTTTTTTAGTCGCTCAGTCATGTCTGACTCTTTGTGACCCCATGGACTGCAGCACACCAGGCTTCCCTGTCTGTCCCTATCTCCTGGACTCATGTCTGTTAAGCTGGTGATACCACCTAACCATCTCATCCTCTGTTGTCCCCTTCACCTCCTGCCCTCAATCTTTCTGAGCATCAGGGTCTTTTCCAGTGAAGTGACTCTTCACATCAGGTGGCCAAAGTATTGGAGCTTTAGCTTCAGCATCAGTCCTTCCAATGAATATTCAGTGTTGATTTCCTTTAGGAAACTTTTTAGATACAGTCATAAGCCTAGATATTGCCAACATCTGAGAGGTTTTGGAGTCCTTTCTTATGAATAAAATCAGCTCCATTCTTTTCATTCTGGATGCTGTATTGAGGGTTCTGAGATCAGGCTCTGACTTACCGGTTTATCAGGAAAGAGTGGGAGATTGATTAGTGATGTCTGACATGGGTGTAGGCATGGGGAGGGGAGGAAAGTGTGTACCTGGCATTTCCAGGTAGATTCAGCTGCAGAGTGAATAGTCACTGAAACCATAGTACTGCTGTTGTTGATTATTTAGGTCACTGTGAAGTCAAGTTGAAGAATACTTCTATATTTGAGGGAGGCCATTGGAAAAGATGTGCGTGGGGCAGCCCCACAACAAAGGATCATCTGGCTCGTAGTGTCAATGGTGCCAAGATTGAGAAATACTTCAGTGAAGTATGAAACACTGTATTATCATCCCCATTATACTGATGGGGAGAGGGAGGCACAGAGAAGCTGAAGCTCATTCTCTAGGTTTTTCAGGCAGTAAATTGCTGATACTGGATTCAGAACTCGAAGCTCCCCTGCTTACTCTCTGTGGCTCCCCACACTCTGGAGTCTAGTCAGAAAGACTGTGGGGGATTAAGCGGGAGGAGGAAGAGGAAAAACGGGATTCAGGGCTGTTTGGGGAAAATAAGGGCTTCCCAGTTAGCTCAGATAGTAAAGAATCTGCCTGCAATGCAGGAGACCCGGGTTTGATCCCTGGGGTGGAAAGATCCCCTGGAGGAGGGCATGGTAACCCTCTCCAGTATACTTGCCTGGAGAACTCTATGAACAGAGGAGTCTGGCAGGGCTACAGTCCATGGGGTCGCAAAGAGCTGGACACGATTGAGTGACTATTACACTTGGGAAAATAAAAGACAGGTGACAGCTATGGTGAGTTGTGATTCTTAATTTTTGCTTAGGTTGTACTGACACCAGGCTTCCCTCCCTGTCCCTCCCTCAGGCCGGCTTCTCTGAGCCCCTGCTGTGAAAGTTCAGTTTGGTTAAATTTCCTCCAGCATCAGGGCCCTCCTTCCAGCTGCTTCCTGCTCTCCATTGCTGGCGGGTTAGGAGCCCTGAGCGAGATTTGCTCTGACACGCTGCTTTTGCTAATTTTGCCTGGGAAACCAAAGCTGAGAGTTGCTGCAGCTTCTTCGGGACAAAATAGCATCAGTGGTCTTCCCACCGAGGAGGGTGGGGCTGGTCCAGCTCTGGGGCCATTTGTAACTCAATTTGCTTGGGGACCAGCTCCTTGTGGCCTTGGATGCTCCTGGTGGGGCAGCGCTGGCTGTCAACCGAGTGATGAGTCACCTGGAACCTTTTGAGATGGGAGGTGGGAATCAGTCTTGCCTGGGACTGCTGTGTTAGGCTCTACCCTTGTTGCTGGGTGAGCAGGCGTGTGTGTGTGCTAAGTCGCTTCAGTCGTATCCGGTGGTGAGCAGGCAGTTGTGAACAGTTTGCTGTTTTTAATATGAATAGGCGAGGAGGAGCAGGAGGAGGCAGGGGAGGAATGGTGTAAAGCATGCGCCGTGCAATCAGATGGCTTTGGTAGCTGTGTGATAGTACGTGGCTGTACCTCTAGGAGCCTCACTCTCTTTACCTGTAAAATGGGGCTAATCGCACAGTGGGGGTATTGTTGTGAGAATTAAATCTCTCTGTTTTTGTTTTTTAGTCGCTCAGTCATGTCTGACTCTTTGTGACCCCATGGACTGCAGCACACCAGGCTTCCCTGTCTGTCCCTATCTCCTGGACTCATGTCTGTTAAGCTGGTGATACCACCTAACCATCTCATCCTCTGTTGTCCCCTTCACCTCCTGCCCTCAATCTTTCTGAGCATCAGGGTCTTTTCCAGTGAAGTGACTCTTCACATCAGGTGGCCAAAGTATTGGAGCTTTAGCTTCAGCATCAGTCCTTCCAATGAATATTCAGTGTTGATTTCCTTTAGGAAACTTTTTAGATACAGTCATAAGCCTAGATATTGCCAACATCTGAGAGGTTTTGGAGTCCTTTCTTATGAATAAAATCAGCTCCATTCTTTTCATTCTGGATGCTGTATTGAGGGTTCTGAGATCAGGCTCTGACTTACCGGTTTATCAGGAAAGAGTGGGAGATTGATTAGTGATGTCTGACATGGGTGTAGGCATGGGGAGGGGAGGAAAGTGTGTACCTGGCATTTCCAGGTAGATTCAGCTGCAGAGTGAATAGTCACTGAAACCATAGTACTGCTGTTGTTGATTATTTAGGTCACTGTGAAGTCAAGTTGAAGAATACTTCTATATTTGAGGGAGGCCATTGGAAAAGACTCTGATGCTGGGAGGGATTGGGGGCAGGAGGAGAAGGGGACGACCGAGGATGAGATGGCTGGATGGCATCGCGGACTCAATGGATGTGAGTCTGAGTGACCTCCAAGAGATGGTGATGGACAGGGAGGCCTGGTGTGCTGCGATTCATGGGGTCGCAAAGAGTCGGACACGACTGAGCGACTGAACTGAAGTGACAGAATGGCTCTGCTGCTGAGTTTAACATATATCGACAGTGGGTGATTTAAGGGCAAATGATTGGCTACAATTATCTCCCTCCCTGGTAGTTCTTCTTGCTGGGCAGGCTGGGATAATTGTGGAGGCTGCAAAGTGATGGAGGCCCAGTGCCTCCCGGAGTGGAGGTGAAGGCTGGACGGGGGATTGATGAGCATGGGAAGAGATGGTTATCTGAGCCGCTGATCAGAAAGAGCCTCTTCTGCTAACAGCTGGCTGATGGGGAAGGGAGTTGATATCAAGGGGAAAAAATGGGAAAATGCTTATGGTTGCTGAACATGGATTGGTTCTTTAAAAATATTTATTTTTATTTATTTGTTTATTTGGTTGCACCAGAGCTTCCCAGGTGGCACTAATGGTAAAGAATCAGCCTGCAATGCAGATGACCTGAGTTTGAACTCTGGGTTGGGAAGATCCCCTGGAGGAAGGCATGGCAACCCACTCCAGTATTCTTGCCTGGAGAATTCTATGGACAGAGGAACCTGGCAAGACCATGGCAAAGAGTCAGACAGGACTGAGTAACTATCGCACACACACGTTGGGGCTTAGTTGCCACATGCAAGCTCTTAGTTGCAATATGTGGAATCTAGCTCTCTGACCAGGGATTGAACCCAGGTCCCCTGAAGTGGGAGCATGGCATCTTAGCTACTGGACCACCAAGTAGGTCCCCACATGCATTGGTTTTGTTTGCATTTCCAGATACTGCTCTTCAGGGAAGGGCATCCCACATTCCCTCTGGGGATCCACCCCGCTCCCACTCCAGGTGTAGCTCCTCTTGCAGGTCTGGTCAATCAGAACATTGCATCCCTGGCCACCAAGATAGGTTTAGAGATGGCCACATGATCAAAGGGCTTCCCTGGTGGTTCAGACAGTAAAGAATCTGTCTGCAAGGATGGAGACCCAGGTTTGATCCATAGCTTGGGAAGATTCTTGGAGAAGGAAATGGCAACCCACTCCAATAAGTTGTCTGGAGAATTCCCTAAACAGAGGAGCCTGGTTGGCTACAGTCCATGGGGTAACAAAAAGTTGGACACGACTAAGTGACTAATACTTTCATGTGATCAAAGTCCATGTGGGAATTAAGCCCAGGGATTTTTCTGGAAGTATTGGGAAAATAGTTACTTGACTTCCCTGGTGGCTCAGACAGTAAAGTGTCTGTCTACAATGCGAGAGACATGGGTTCGATCCCTGGGTTGGGAAGATTCCCTGGAGAAGGAAATGGCAACCCACTGCAGTACTCTTGCCTTGAAAATCTCATGGACGGAGGAGCTTGGTGCAGGCTACTGTCCACGGAGTCACAAAGAGTCGGGCACGACTGAGCAACTTCACTTTCACTTTCAAACTGGCGCTGTCTTTGTTTAGAGTTGCTGAAGGCCATTTTTGTTAGTACACAGGGAGAGCCTTTCCTGACGATGAAGCCAAAACAGGGCAAAGTGGAGACCAGAGAGGACAGGAAGCAGATTGTTGACAACGTCATCTGAGCATCTGGATGCAGCCACACCTGCAACTTATAGCAGCTGCACTTCAGGGTGCTTTCACCTTAACCAATTCATGATGAATATTTTCATTACCGAAGAAAAGGGAGTGCTGATGAGCTCTAGCTAATACAATACCCACAGGCAATTTCCTCAAAGTCAAGTGATATTTGCTGGCAGAATAAAAGGCGAATGCTCAAGATAGAGCAAATAGTATGTTAGCTATGAGAAGGATCACTTCCATGACACTGACAGCTGCTATTAAATAGCCCTGGACCAGGCAGTTTTCATAGCCATTGCAGAACTTAATGATCATCTCCCAGTATGTTCTCTGTTTTGCTCTTGAAGAAATCAGGAAGCTAAGAATTAGTGGTCATGTCCAAGGTAACACCAGTGTTACGGAGTTTAAGTTTCAGTCCAGCCCTGTCTGTCTCTAAGACCCATGCTTTGTCACTGCTCTCTGTATGGCCTCTTGGCAGACATGCTGCAGTGTATGAGAGGAAGCAGAGGTGTGAGTTTGCCATGAGCCAGGCCCAGGGTTGGACCCCCGCCACCCCCACCACGGGTATTCTCCTTTGAGCGAAGTAAATCTCAGACTGCAGAGACTGAGAAAACAAAAGATTAAGGAAATAAAAATCTGTAGGCAGAAAGTACAAAATCTGTTTGCCCTGATGCATGGAGCTCCTTATGCAACTTATATTAAAATAATTGATCAAATGGGTACAGTTGGCTCATGGAATACACAGCCTTGATGACTGGCTTCATCTTGCACCCCCAGTGGGAATTCCAAGGAAATCCAGGAAGGATATTATTGCATTTCATCATCAAACCATTCCTGGAGAGCTCAAAGGAGAGATGGAACAGGTTTAAGCATGTTTTGGTACCAGTTGGCATTTGTTGTTGGTGTTCAGTCGTTCAATTGTATCCGACTATTTGCAACCCCATGGACTGCAGCATGCCAGGCTTCCCTGTCCTTCACTATTTCCTGGAGTTTGCTCAACCTTATGTCCATTGAGTCAGTGATGCCATCTCATCCTCTGCTACCTCCTTCTCCTTTTGCCTTCTATCTTTCCCAGCATCAGGGTCTTTTCCAATGAACTGGCTCTTTCCATGAGGTAGTCAAAGTATTGGAGCTTCCAGCTTTAGTATAAATCCTTCCAGTGCATATTCAGGGTTGATTTTCTTTAGTATAGACTGGTTTGATCCCCTTGCTGTCCAAGGGACTCTCAAGTTTCTTCCTTGAGACCTTCATTAAGCACAAAGTACTAGTCTTAAAGCTCAACATTCAGAAAACGAAGATCATGGCATCTGGTCCCATCACTTCATGGGAAATAGATGGGGAAACAGTGGAAACAGTGTCAGACTTTATTTTTTTGGGCTCCAAAATCACTGCAGATGGTGACTGCAGCCATGAAATTAAAAGATGCTTACTCCTTGGAAGAAAAGTTATGTCCAACCTAGATAGCATTTTCAAAAGCAGAGACATTACTTTGCCGACTAAGGTCCGTCTAGTCAAGGCTATGGTTTTTCCTGTGGTCAGGTATGGATGTGAGAGTTGGACTGTGAAGAAGGCTGAGCGCCGAAGAATTGATGCTTTTGAAGTGTGGTGTTGGAGAAGACTCTTGAGAGTCCCTTGGACTGCGAGGAGATCCAACCAGTCCATTCTGAAGGAGATCAACCCTGGGATTTCTTTGGAAGAAATGATGCTAAAGCTGAAACTCCAGTACTTTGGCCACCTCATGCGAAGAGTTGACTCATTGGAAAAGACTCTGATGCTGGGAGAGATTGGGGGCAGGAGGAGAAGGGGACGACCGAGGATGAGATGGCTGGATGGCATCACTGACTCGATGGATGTGAGTCTGAGTGAACTCCGAGAGATGGTGATGAACAGGGAGGCCTGGCGTGCTGCGATTCATGGGGTCGCAAAGAGTCGGACACGACTGAGCGACTGAACTGAACTGAACTGAACTGAACTAGTCTTAAATGGCATGGGGAAGGAGGGTATTTTTTATTTACATCATGAATATTTTAAAGTGTTTTAAGATTTAGAAAATATCTGATGCAATGAATCTCTTTGTCTATTTCTGTTTCTCACTGCTCTGAAGTTTAATTCAGGAAAGACAGTGGCTGCTGTTAACTGTTTATGAAATATTTACTCAGTACTTGAAACCTCACTGTGTCACTTCCATCTTCTGCTGCTCCACCTCCCAGGGCCTCTGTTTCTACACATTTCTCTGCTGGAACTTCTCTCCCCTCCCACTTCCATCAAATTCCCCTTCCTCCGCATTTTCTCCAAATTATCTCCTATTCCTTCAAATTCCAGCCTGTCTTCCCAGATGAGCGCTCTCAATACACGTTTTCTTAGCTCCTGGTGTTTCTCCTAAATAGATGTATCCCTTCATAGCTACACAGTTGCAGTTAGGTAATTTTTTGATAATTGCCTATGGTTATTTGACTAATGTCCAACTCTAGTTAAGTTCCATGAGAATAACCATTCTGTCATTTGTTAAAATTGCTAGAGCGCTCTCAATACACGTTTTCTTAGCTCCTGGTGTTTCTCCTAAATAGATGTATCCCTTCATAGCTACACAGTTGCAGTTAGGTAATTTTTTGATAATTGCCTATGGTTATTTGACTAATGTCCAACTCTAGTTAAGTTCCATGAGAATAACCATTCTGTCATTTGTTAAAATTGCTAGTCAATCCTAAAGGAAATCAACCCTGAATATTCATTGGAAGGACTGATGCTGAAGCTGAAGCTCCAGTCCTTTGGCCACCTGATGGGAAGAGCTGACTTTTTGGAAAAGACCCTGATGCTGGGAAAGGTTGACGGCAGGAGGGAAAGGCAGAGACAAAGGGTGAGGTGGTTGGGTGGCCTCACCAACTTAGTGGACGTGAGTTTGAGCAAACTCCGAGATAGTGAAGGACAGGGAAGCCCGGTGTGCTACAGTCTATGGGGTTGCAAAAAGCCAGACATGACTTAGCAAATGAACAACAAACTGTATTCCAGGGCTTAACAAAGAGCCTTACAGACAATAGGTTCTCAGTAAATATTTTGCAACATCCCTATGAAAAAGGCAGATAGTACTAATCAAATATTATAGATAAGAAAACTGAGGCACTCAGAGAAGGCAGAGCAACCTGATAGGTCTCAAATCCAGTCCTGTTTCACAAAGCTCTGCCCTTAACCATTATGTTATCCTAATTGCTTCTAGAAGTTGACCTTCTGTTTGGCAAGAGCAAAATGACCTGGAGCCATTTAAATCAGTCTGAAAATTTATTGCCCTTTCTTAGATCTAATTACCTCCATGGTATCAGAAGTCCTTTCTTTCTTTCTTATTAAAAAAAAAATAATTCACAGCCCCTCCTTAGATTGGTAACAAGACACTTTATAATCAAGTCTAGTGTTTCAAAAGCTAGCAACTAGCAATTCACTGGAGTTACCTGGAGAGATTAAAGAAAAATTTTGATGTCTGCATTGCACCACCAAAAGGTTCTGATTAATTGATTTGGAGTGGGAACTGGGTGTTAGTATTTTTTATGGTTCTCACGTGCAGGGAAGTTGAGAATCACTGATCTAACCCTCACCAGTTTCACTATCGCATTTCTCTGTGTCTCCACGGTAATGGTTCCATCTTTGCTTCAGTCTCATCCTCCTGTGAGCCATTTGCCTATGTTTTCTTTTCCTCCCTTCATGGCTACAGGATCCGTTCACACACTGCCATTATTTTCATGGCATTCAGCCTGCTGTATTCTAATCAGTCACTTTGTCATTCTAATTTAATTGTCTTGGTTGAGGTCACAGATGGGTCTTATCCAATGCAATACCTGGAGAGTCTACTTCATATCACACGTTGTACCCATGAATAGTGAGTTCGTGAATTAATAAATGAAATGAAATGGAGGGATGATTTCATGTATTTTTCTATTTCTCACCCTTCCCCATTTGAAACACATTTCCCAAAAGTCAAGGTCATGGAGGTTGAATATTTTAGTAGATCAGATCTCTCTACTCATTCATTCAAATGTAAACCTCCATGTTAAGTGAAAGAAAGTGTTAGTTTCTCAGTCATGTCTGACTGTTTGCAACCTCGTGGACGTAGCCCACCAGGCTCCTCTGTCCATGGGCTTTTCCAGGCAAGAATACTGGAGTGGGTTGCCATGCCGCCTCCAGGGGATCTTCCTGACCCAGGGATCCAGCCCAGGTCTCCTGCATTGCAGGCAGATTCTTTACTATCTGGGCCACCAGGGAGCCCAATGCTAAGGTCATCATCTGCTTTTGGTAAGGCTAGTTAGGACTGTTGGCTTAGTTAAAAGTTATCTGGCCTGGAGACACAGGCTAGCCCAGTGGTCCTCAAACTGGCTGCCCATTGGCATCACTGGGCCATGATCGTGGTTACCATCTGGCCAATTGCCACATAAATGCACTGCAGGCCCTCTGTGTGTCATGAACTGAGGCATCTGTGTATTTCATAAGTTAACAGACGAATTTCTCACTAAACACACCCTGAACTTCGAACATACTTTCTTCTCCTTTTTCGTACCCATCACCCTTCATCCAACAAGCATTCTAGAAACCACCATTGGCCTTCTTTACAAAAATGGGGAAAAACAAACCCACTAGGAAACGCTGTGTTTTCTGAGTTTTTCTAAATGATTCTTTCTCATCTCCATATGGTACACTCATTCAATTATGGCTTTCATGAAAGAGCAAGAAAGGGAAGAATAAATTTAAAAAAAAAATGGCTTTTTCAGTTGCAGTCTGGCATGAATGTTTTGATACTGTTGTTTTGAGGATAAAAAAGAAATTGAGCATGGAAATATATTATTGATTCCCACCTGTTCTTCAGGGTCACACACTACTGATTAAAGCCCTGCACAGCCCTAACCTTTGCTCCCTTATCCCAAGGGAACAAATTTGTAGAGCTGCCAAGAACCCAAACTCTGCGTGGAGATTGTAATAGTTGGTGAAGCAGCCAGGCCACAGAAGCTCAGAAAATTCCTATCAGTAGTAGGAGAGACCTCACTGGGGAGATGGGAGGAAGGCAGATCGAGCTGACAGGGAGGTTTTAGATGCTAATGAAGCGCTCTCACTCTTTTCCAAGGACTCTGCCATCTCTTTCTCTGCATTTCTGTATATAGGTCTGGAGAGGCAGTGTAATTCATACATAATTTACTCTCCACTGCAAGCGACAAGAAGCCTGACTCCATCTGGCATGGGCAACATCATTTGAGCTTTCTTGGCTAATGTAACTGGGAGTGGTGGGGGTAGAGTTGTTTGCCTTAAGGACAGCTGGATCCACTTGTTTGAAGTTGCTCAACATTATTTCCTCCTTTTCTCCATCTCTGGATTTTATTTTCTCCCACTGTAGACAGGGGGCTTTCCGTGTGGCTCAGCGATAAAGAATCCACCTGCCAGTGCAGGAGACTTGAGTTCCATCCTTGGATTGGGAAGATCCCCTGGAGGAGGAAATGGCAGCCCACTCCAGTATTCTTGCCAGGATAATCCCATGGACAGAGGAGCCTGGTGGGCTACAGTCCATGGGGCTGCAAAGAGTCAGACACAACTGAGCTACTGAGCATGCCCCACAGTCAGGCTTCTCCAGGGCTGGTTCTTCCCTCGTAAGACTTTCACATTCCGCTTCTTCCTCTCCTCTCTTGTGATCGTACCGCCTCACTCCAGTTTCATATAACCACGACTTCTTTTTTTAGATTCTGTGGCAGACATATGCAAATGGATTACTTTTAGTAGGCTGATCATCTATTTTAGCAGCCTTGATGAACTCAACTTTTTTTTTGGTCATACCCTGTGACATGCGGGACCTTAGTTCCTCGACCAGGGATCGCAGCCATCTCTCCTGCGTTGGAAGGTGGAACCTCACCACTGGACCACTGGGGAAGTCCCATTCCACAACTTTTTAAACTGTCTCTGGAACCAGTCTCTCTGCCCTGGGAGATGATGTCAAGAGAACAGTGTCAGGTTCAAGTTCTGGCAGGGGCATTGATGAGATCTAAACTCCCGGGAGAACCACCCAATTTTCCTCTCTTCCTTTATCCACTTCACATGTGTGGAGTCCTGCCCCAAGGCCACAGAAGCAGAGCCCAGAACCAAGGTCACCTCTGAAGCTGACTGAACCCCTTTGTAACTATGGCCAAAAGCCCACCTGCCCCCACTGCCCCTGATCGTCACCAGCAGGCTTCCTGACCCCGAATTAGGCAAAAGTGCCCACCTTGGTAGTCACCCTATAGCACCCTAACCAATCACCTAGTGCCAACCTTCCCGCAGGAATTTTCTTTGTCTTAAGGCTATAAAAATTGGCTGTAAACCCACAAAAAGAGCTTCCCTGGTGGCTCAGTGGTAGAGAGTCCACCTGCCAATGCAGGAGACGCAGGTTCCACCCTTGGGTGGGGAAGATCCCCTGGAGAAAGAATTGGCAACCCACTCCAGTATTCTTACCTGGAGAATCCCATGGACAGATGAGCCTGGTAGGGACTTGAAAAGAGTCGGGCATGACTTAGTGACTGAGCATGATCACACACCCACAAAAAGCATTGACTCTCCCTGGCCTATGAGGAGCTGCTGGCCTGCTGTACTCAGTGCCCACATTATCTCTGCTCTTTGTTCTTAATAAACTCACTCCCTTCTGCAACGCTCTGTGTCTGGACATTCTTTTCCAACCCACGTTTGGACAGACATAACATGGCAGTGATGACCATCCAATGGGAATGCATATGTTGTGGGCAGTTTAGCAATGAAACAAAGATATCTTCCCATCCCGTCTGAACAACTAGCCTGGACATTAGAAAAGAAACAGTTGTCTGGTAATCAAACTATGAAATAACTATTCAGTGAATCAGGGCAGAGATGGATAGCAAAGAAAAAGCTCAGGTTTCTAGGCTGGAGGAAGACTTTACTGAAGTTGTTAATGGCTAAAGACCACATGTCTATATACAGTGACCAGAAATAAAAATGTGGGTGGGGGGGAAGTGTCAGAGAAATGATCAATGCTGAAAAAGATAATCCAGGATAAATCATGTTCTCACTAATGGCCTTTGAGGATTAAGGCCCCATGAGAAGGCTCTTACAGCGTGAAAATGGTTCAGTTCAGTCCAGTCGCTCAGTTGTGTCCAACTC
Source organism: Cephalophus harveyi (assembly GCA_006410635.1). NCBI lineage: Eukaryota > Metazoa > Chordata > Mammalia > Artiodactyla > Bovidae > Cephalophus > Cephalophus harveyi. The sequence goes on from SJYT01033522.1 coordinate 293,047, forward strand.
TTTGCATCCCCATGGACTTCTGCACATCAGGCTCCCCTGTCCATCACCAACTCCTGGAGCTTGCTCAAACTCATGTCCATGGAGTCAGTGATGCCATCCAACCATCTCATCCTCTGTTGTCCCCTTTTCCTCCTGCCTTCAATCTTTCTCAGCATCAGGGTCTTTTCCAGTGAGTCAGTTCTTTGCATCAGGTGGCCAAAGGGTTGGAATTTCAGCTTCAGCATCAGTCCTCCCAATGAATATTCAGGACTGATTTCCTTTAGGACTGACTGCTTTGATGTCCTTGCAGATCAAATGAAAATGGTACTATCACCCTAACAGGTTTTGGTGCCATTAATCATGGGCAGTAATCCAATCAGTTCAGTTCAGTTCAGTCGCTCAGTCGTGTCCGACTCTTTGCGACCCCATGAATCGCAGCACGCCAGGCCTCCCTGTTCATCACCATCTCTCGGAGTTCACTCAGACTCACATCCATCGAGTCAGTGATGCCATCCAGCCATCTCATCCTCGGTCGTCCCCTTCTCCTCCTGCCCCCAATCCCTCCCAGCATCAGAGTCTTTTCCAATGAAGACCTGCCCAAACTTGCCTTCTGGTCTATGAATATTCTCTTCATACTTGGCTGGAATGTTTCCTTTTGCACATCTTTTCTGGAGGGACAACTTGCAATGTGTGTCAAGAGACTTAAAAACATGGCTACCTTGCGACGTGGCTTCCCAGATGGTTCAGCAGTAAAGAATCGGCCTGCGATACAAAAGCCACAGAAGATTCAGTTTCGATCCCTGGGTTGGGAAGATCCCCTGAGAAGGAAATGACTACCTACTCTGGTATTCTTGCCTGGAGAATTCCATGGACAGAATTCCTGGTGGGCTACAGTCCATAGGGTTGCAAAGAGTAGGACATGACTGAAGCACATTAAGATGCAACCCTGTGACCCAATAACCATTGCTGAGGAATTGATTACAAACAGGGATGAGGTGTTAGAAGTGAGAATATTCATCAGAGTCATTTATAATAGTGACAAGTGGAGATGCTCTAACTGTCTGACCATGGGGGAATGGGTAAGTTCACTATGGCAATCTTATCGTAGAGTGGGTAGGACTCTGTTATGACCACAGCAACCTGGGTTTGAATCTGAGTCATGGCAGGAACTGCATTGCTCATAAGCACCTCACTGTTTGGGCTTCCCTGGTGGCTCAGTGGTTAAAAAAAAAAAAAAAAAAAGAACACTCCTGACCATGCAGGAGACCCAGTTTCGATCCCTGGGTTGGGAAGATCCCGTGAAGAAGGAAATGGCAACCCATTCCAGTATTCTTGCTTGGAAAAGTCCCGTGGACAGAGGAGCCTGATGGGCTATAGTCCATGGGGTCCTCAAAAAAAGTTGGACATGAATTAGCAACTAAACAACAGCAACATGCTGTCTAAAGACACTTTGTATAATTTTTAATCTGAAAACCCAGGGAATGATAATGTCAAGTGAGTGCAAGTAAGATATAATACTTTTATAGAACATGATCCAGAACTTAATAGGTGATTTCCACTGTGGATAGCTAAACATTTCGGTTCTGAAAGTGACCCTCCTCTACTGCCAGATGCCAGCATGTTTGTGTGAGGACAAGAATGGAAGGAAATAATAGTTTACTTTTCTGTATTTGCCAAAAGTCCCGTAATGAATATGTGTTGCTTTCACAAGAGAAATATATAATTTTCAATGGTGTCATTTTCCTGATTACAAACCTCTTTGTGATATCCCTCTCGAGCCTTGTGATTATGGATGAATCTTAGAGTAATGTATTCTGGCTAGAATTCAGTGACCTCCATTGGCAGTTCCCTAGCTTTCTTCCCACCTACCATCCTTCAAAACTTCCGAGATTCAGTCAGGCTCACCACCATTTAATCTTTCAATGTACACCCTCAGTAGATAGAGTTTGTGGTGTTTGTCCAGCCCCAGAAGCCACTGCCCTCAAGCTCACCAGTTAGCTTCCCTGGCAACCATGTTTGTGATGCTGGCCCCCTTAGAGAAGCTCATTGGACGAAGGATACACAGATGCCTCAATCTGGGCCAATCAGAGTCACTCTGCTGGAAACTTGGAGTTGAATTGAGAGGCAGCCCTCATCTACCTTGTAAGAAGAAATGGAAGCTCATTGGCTACGAAATGATAACACAGGGAGGAAAAGGGGAGGTCACTGTGCTGACACTTGAACCCTTCATTTCAGTTTCTGCTCAATTCCCTGGGGCACTGCGGTCTTAGTCTGTATTCTCATGTTAAATTTGAAAGTCTACTTGTTAAACTTCAGTTGGCTTCAGTTGGTTACTGTTGCTTAGTCTCTAAGTCAGGTCTGATTCTTTGTGACCCCATAGACTGTAGCTCACCAGGCTCCTCTGTCCATGGGATTGTCCAGGCAAGAATACTGGAGTGGGTTGCCATTTCCTTCCCTAGGGGAATCTCCCCAACCCAGGGATTGAACCCACATCTCCTGCACTGGCAGGCAGATTTTTTACCACTGAGCCACCAGAAAAGAAACTTAACCATTATGTATCCCATGCTTACATTTTTCTAAGAAAGGTGTAGCTCTAAGATAGGTTTTTTTTTTTTTTTGTCCATCTGAATCCTACTCTTCCTCCAGCCCACCTCCCCTAGGGAGTCTTCCCTGATTAAGCCCATTTATACTCACCTTCCAGTTGCCCATAATTGCTTCCATCTGTTCACACATCCACCTACTTCATTGTGGGTTAGCATCTGCTGTTTCATAACTGTGCACTTTGTAAGCATCCAGGGAGCTGAAAATCGGTCTGTTTCATTTCTTCTAAATGCTACAACACCTACCCCTCTGCTAAGCAGAAATTAATTTCCTGAATGGGAATAAAACTTTGGGGCAATAGTTGGGAAAAGTGGCTAGGGAAGACTTTAGTCCGTGTTGACAACCCAGCTCTTACTTTCTGAAAATGGTCCCTGGTTGGTACTTCTGCCCACAGGTTGATTCAGCAAGCACAGGTGGGTATTAGTGTGAGGCGGGACAGACATTTCAACAGTGAGTCAGATTCTTTTATTTCCTTGTTATGTGACTTCAGGGAAATTATTTAACTCCCCTGAGGTTCAGATTTTCGTTTTTAAAATCTAAAATAGAGCTAGGAATAACCCTTCTCTTTAGAGTTGTTAGGGGTTTCCCTGGTGGCTCAGTGGTAAAGAATCTGCCTTCAATGCAGGATACCCAGGTTCAATCCTTGGGTTGGGTAGATCCCCTGGAGAAGGGAATGGCAATCCTCTCCAGTATTCTAGCCTGGAGAATTCCATGGGCAGAAGAGCCTGGCGTGCTGCCGTCCGTGGGGCTGTGATGGAGTCTCAAAGAGTGGGACATGAATGAGCGACTAACACTTTTCTGAGAGTTTTAAATTTAATCTTCTGAGAATAAAGCAAAATAGCGTATTGTGGGTACTTGAGAACGCAGATTCTGGAGCCAGACTCTGGGTTGAAATCCTACCCCCACCACTTGTGAGCTGTGTGATCTTAGGAAAGGGGCACGACCTCTGTGGGAGATGGATGCAGCGGTGTCTCCCCGCATTCCGTTCTCTTCCCCTCTGCAGGTAATTAGGTCATCCCTCCTGTGGGCCTCTGAGATTGGTCAGGTGACTTGTTTTGCCTTGTGGAAAAATAGCAAGTGAGACGGTAGCAGAGACTCGAGATGGCGTTTGTCCCCTCCAGCTACTTGGGACCCAGGTGAAGACAGTCATACCAGCTAGCCGAATGATGAGACAGACAGGATGCCTTGTCTCCTGGCCAACAGCCTTCCAACCCCCAGACGTCTGAGTGTGGCCATCCTCCCTGCAGCCGTCAGCCTATCCCCAAGCTGACAAAGGTTGCACCAGAGAGCCCAGCCCAGATCCGCTGAACTGTTCAGATCAGAAAAACCCTCAAATGACAGAATCGTGAGCTAAAACAATGCTTGATTTTTAAAACCATTATGGTTAGGGGATGTTTGTTACCGGCAAAAGACAGCTGATATACTTCCCAGGCCCCACTTCTCCTTATCTAAATAAATATTAGTATTTACTACGTAAAGTGGTCGTCAGAGTTGAATTACTATGTGCACAAGGCTTTTAACATGTTTGGACACAATGCGTAAAGTGTATAATTTATTGATGGGTGAAAGTTTCTGGTGTTTAGTACGTACTGTTTAGTACACTGTTTCGGGCACATAGTAAGCACTCAATGAATATTCACTCCCTTTTCTTTTAAAATGTGTTTGTTATACTACTATACTTAAAATGGATAACCAACAAGGTCCTACTGTGAAGCAGGGAACTCTGCTCAATGTCATGTGGCAGCCTGGACCGGGGGGAGGTGGTTTGGGGGAGAATGGATACATGTACATGTATGGCTGAGTCCTATTACTGTTCACCTGAAGCTTTCACAGCATTGTTAATCAGCTATACTCCAATACAAAATAGAAGGCTTAAAATAAATACAGAAATGCATTTGTTGATAAATTGAACAGAAATTCAAGTTAAACCTCAGGCTGACTTTTCCATTTCTTTGTAGTCTACTAAGAGAAACCCATGGGATTTCTGCCAACAATGTTTGAACTAACTTGATCTGAAAATGTCCCTCACCTTCTGACAAGACCTTTGAATCAAGCTGTTGAAAAGACTCTGATGTGACAAATGCCCACCTAGGTCTTCCTCCTCCTCCCCTTGGAGGCAGCTGAGTGATTTGTATTCAATCACCTTGGGCATCTGGGCGGCCAGCCTCTGAGATGAGCAGAGGGTTCTTGTCAATCCTCCGCCATAGACCTCAGTCTAAGTCGTGCTGGGAGAAACCTCACAACGAGCAAGAAGGATTTTTTTTTTAAGGTGAGGCAAGATACTTATCTTAAAATCAAAGGCTGTTGACAGGCAGGAAACACAATTCTCTTTGTCTGGACACATCTCAGATGAGCAGAGAGAAAGAATGACCACCGGGTAGTCCTGACTGATGTAGAACCACTCCTTTTCAGCCAATGCTTGGGGAGAGATTTACAACACCTTCCATTTATCTGTTGGCTGTAAAATCCCTTGGTTTCTGCAATTTAGAGTCATTGATTTCAATTTGCCAAGAGGTTCTTTTCTCCAGGGAGGTGTGATGAAATTTCCCTTGAAGAAATGACTATTCATAAACCAGGTTGGTGTCAAAAAGAGGCTGGAGCTCCTCTCACTGGCTTGGGAATCTCTGATCAGATTCAGCTGGATGCATGGGAGACAGGAGAGCCCAAGGTTAAGAGTACGGTCTTTGAACTCTGCCAGACCCAGACTGGAGGGCTGGCTTTGTCCTTCGCTAGTTTCAGAACCTTGGGCTAGTTGTTGAATGACTCCAAGTCTCTGTATTTGTAGAGTGGAAAGGCTGCTGTTGTTTAGTAGCCAAGTTGTGTCTAACTCTTTGTGATCCCATGGACTGTAGCCCACCAGGCTCCTCTGTCCATGGGATTCTCCAGGTAAGAATACTGGAGTGGGTTGCCATTTCCTTCTCCAGGGGATCTTCCTGACCCAGGGATTGAACCCGTGTCTCCCACAGCTCCTACACTGGCAGGCAGATTCTTTACTGCTGGGCCAACCAGAGAAGTGCCAGAAAGGCAGTGGTTCCAACCAACAGGTATTGTGCAGGTTTGATGAGATAATAAACCAAGACTGTTTAGCACAGCACCTGGCAAAGTTAGTGCTCAATAAATAACAGCTGATACTATTGTTATTATATCAGATAGTTGTTTCATGTCTATTGTGTACCAATACTGTGCTAGGCATTGAAAGACATAAGAAAGAAATAATTTATAACCTTTGTCCTAGAGCAGAGGGTTGGCAAATTATTTTCTGAAAAAGGCCAGGGAGCAAATAGTTCAGGTTTTGTGGGCCTGCTGGTCTCTGTTACTCAGTTCTGCCATTGCAGCAGACAAGCAGCCAGAGACAACAAATAAATGGGCATAGCTGTATCCCAATAAAACTTTATTTATAAAAAAGAGTGGTCAGCTGGATTCAGCCCATGGGCTGTAGTTTGCCGAGCCCTGACTTAAAGAAATTGTATAGTTAGAGATGTCCCTGGCTATAAGTGATAGATAACCCTGCTTAAATAAGGCACACAGCTCCTAGTGTTGATTCAGTAGTTCAAAGATGTCAACTACAATTTTTATGATTCTCTACGTATTTTCTTTTTTTTTTTTTTAATTTTATTTTTACTTTATTTTACTTTACAATACCGTATTGGTTTTGCCATACATTGACATGGATCCACCATGGGTATATATTAGCTCCCAATCCCTAATCCCCCTCCCACCTCCCACCCCACATCATCTCTCTGGATCATCCCTGTGCACCAGCCCCAAGCATCCTGTATCCTGTATCGAACATAGGCTTGTGCTTCGTTCTTACATGATAGTATACACGTTTCAATGGCATTCTCCCAAATCATCCCACTCTCTCCCTCTTCCACAGAGTCCAAAAGTCCTTTCTATACATTTGTGTCTCTTTTGCTGTCTCACATACAGGGTCATCACTGCCATCTTTCTAATGATTCTCTACGTATTTTCTTAATGCTTGTTGACCATATCACATCTGCATTCAAGACAGGCAGAAAAGAAGGGGCAGAGTCATCTGAAGTGTTTCTTCTTCTTAGGAGAGTCAAGACTTTCCCCAAGGTCTCCCTGAAGAGTCTGCCGTGTCTCGTTGGCTGGACTGTGACATACTGCCAGTGACAGTGGAGGCTCAATGATGCTTGTCACCTCTGTCACTTATGGTGGCGGTGGGTCGGAAGGAAAAGGGGCGTGAGATTCAGTGTTAGATAAATCAATGAAAGTGTCGAGTCATTCGGTAATGTCACATCCTTGAGACACAGAATTACAATGCAGACTGCTTAATGAGTTCACACACACACACACACACACACACACGCCCCAAAACAAAAGATGTAATGAGAATGAAGAAGTAGAGAATCTAATTCCCTGGTAGTTCATAATCTCATTATTTTGTAGTCATTAGTAAGGCTATTTGAACAAGGAAATACAGGTGTCAAAATGGAGATGAAAGCATTTGACAAGCAAAATGAATTATCAAAAGACTATTAGTTCAGTTCAGTTCAGTTCAGTTGCTAAGTTGTGTACAACTCTTTGCTACCCCATGGACTGTAGCATACCAGGCTTCTCTATCCATCACCAGCTCCTGGAGCTTTCTCAAACTCATGTTCATCGAGTTAGTGATGCCATCCAACCATCTCATCTTCTGTTGTCCCCTTCTCCTCCTACCGTCAATCTTTCCCAGCCTCAGGGTCTTTTCCAATGAGTCAGTTCTTCCCATCCGGTGGCCAAAGTATTGGAGCTTCAGCTTCAGCATCAGTCCTTCCAATGAATATTCAGAACTGATTTCCTTTAGGATGGACTGGTTGGATATCCTTGCAGTCCAAGGACTCTCAAGAGTCTTCTCCAACACCACAGTTCAAAAGCATCAATTCTTTGGTGCTCAGCTTTCTTTATACTCCAACTCTCACATCCATACGTGACTACTGGAAAAATTTTTGTGTTAGATCAATTATTTATTATCTAAAATATCCACTCCCTCCTGCTTCCATGGGAAGAACATGCTCAGTAAACCCACGGTGTTGAATTTGGTCTTGCAGCTTGCTTGGCATTGTGACAGGGCAATGTACACTTTTCTTCTCCTTCACTATGAGATTAGAGGGATATGGCCCCAAGCCAATGGATGCTGGCAGCTACCAGAAGCTGGAAAAGGCAAGAGATGGATTCTTCTGTAGAGCCCCTGGAGGCAGCCCTGATGACACCTTAAGTCTGTAGTTCTGGTTTCCAGAACCACGAGAAAACAAATTTCTGTCGTTTTAAGTCACCCCATTTGTAGTCTTTTGTTACAGCAGCCTCAAGAAACTAATATAGGAACTAAACTTCCATCTGCCATGGACAGACCAGAAATTCACACACACACACACACACACACACACGCCCCAAAACAAAAGATGTAATGAGAATGAAGAAGTAGAGAATCTAATTCCCTGGTAGTTCATAATCTCATTATTTTGTAGTCATTAGTAAGGCTATTTGAACAAGGAAATACAGGTGTCAAAATGGAGATGAAAGCATTTGACAAGCAAAATGAATTATCAAAAGACTATTAGTTCAGTTCAGTTCAGTTCAGTTGCTAAGTTGTGTACAACTCTTTGCTACCCCATGGACTGTAGCATACCAGGCTTCTCTATCCATCACCAGCTCCTGGAGCTTTCTCAAACTCATGTTCATCGAGTTAGTGATGCCATCCAACCATCTCATCTTCTGTTGTCCCCTTCTCCTCCTACCGTCAGTCTTTCCCAGCCTCAGGGTCTTTTCCAATGAGTCAGTTCTTCCCATCCGGTGGCCAAAGTATTGGAGCTTCAGCTTCAGCATCAGTCCTTCCAATGAATATTCAGAACTGATTTCCTTTAGGATGGACTGGTTGGATATCCTTGCAGTCCAAGGACTCTCAAGAGTCTTCTCCAACACCACAGTTCAAAAGCATCAATTCTTTGGTGCTCAGCTTTCTTTATACTCCAACTCTCACATCCATACGTGACTACTGGAAAAATTTTTGTGTTAGATCAATTATTTATTATCTAAAATATCCACTCCCTCCTGCTTCCATGGGAAGAACATGCTCAGTAAACCCACGGTGTTGAATTTGGTCTTGCAGCTTGCTTGGCATTGTGACAGGGCAATGTACACTTTTCTTCTCCTTCACTATGAGATTAGAGGGATATGGCCCCAAGCCAATGGATGCTGGCAGCTACCAGAAGCTGGAAAAGGCAAGAGATGGATTCTTCTGTAGAGCCCCTGGAGGCAGCCCTGATGACACCTTAAGTCTGTAGTTCTGGTTTCCAGAACCACGAGAAAACAAATTTCTGTCGTTTTAAGTCACCCCATTTGTAGTCTTTTGTTACAGCAGCCTCAAGAAACTAATATAGGAACTAAACTTCCATCTGCCATGGACAGACCAGAAAGGCTGGCTCTGCAAAAGAAAACAACTTTGGAAAGCTTAGAGGCTTAGGTCTCCCAAGGTAGCACAGTGGTTAAGAATCCACCTGCCAGTGCAGGAGATGCAGGAGACATGAGTTGAATCTCTGGGTCAGGAAGATCTCCTGGAGGAGGAAATGGCAGCCCACTCCAGGATTCTTGCCTGGGAAATCCCAAGGACACAGGAGCCTGGTGGGCTACAGTTCATGGGGTTGCACAGAATGGGACACAATTGGGTATAGCAGCGCAGCGGGGCTTAGGGATCCAACAGAGATTCCCAGTAATAAATACATTCTAGTGGTTAAGAATCCATCTGCCAATGCAGGCTCGATCCCGGCTCTGGGGAGAGTCTGCACGCCACCGAGCAACTAAGCCTGTGCGCCACAACCACGGATGCCCGTGTGCCCTAGGATCTGTGCTCGGAAACAAGAGAAGCCCGTGCATGCCAATAAAGAGTAGCCCCCGCTCGCCACAACTCAAGCAAGCCAGCATGCCGCAGCGAAGACCCAGCACGGCCAAAAATAAATCAATACATCCCCTGTTTTAAAAAAAGTGAAAACAAAGAAATTCTTGATTGAGAGGGCAGCTGGGTCCCCCTCGGGTGAGGGTGGGCGCCCACATCGGGGACGGGCCTAGTAACGGTTGTGGACTTTTCTTTTCGTGGCTGTCAGCTTTGGAGCTGTGGGGGCATACTGACTTTCTCAGATAGGACTGCAAGGGAGGCAGTCCCATTTTGCCTTGATATTTAGATCCACAGTTAGGCTTGAGTTCTTCTGACACAGTGAAAAAAGTCTCTGAGCACATCTGTATTCAGTAGTGGGGGCGTGAGAGGATGGTTTTAGCTCAGGTTCAGGTTTGTGGGTCTGTGTAAAGTTGAATAAAACTTTGCTGAATGCCTGTTCTACTCCAGTCCCTGTTCTGAGTCTTGGGGCTACTGAGATGCATAAGACAGTTTCCATCTGAAGAATCTCACAGTCCGGTGATAGGAATAAGAATTCAGGGCACGCTGGCACGTCTTAAGCACATTTGTGCTTGCATGGTATGTGTGTAACTACACTTGTGATTTTGCAGGTGTGTGCCTTGTGCATGCACGTGCCCACTCCTGCCTGTCTGTTTCAATGTGTGCACGCTTGGTGTGCAGATCCACGTGTTTGCTTTTGCCCATACGAGCGTGTCTGCAGCCCTGTGCAGTTTGCACGTGCATTTTCCAATGTGTTACCTGTCTTCAGAAAAGGTTTTGTTGTCTCTGCAGAAAAACTCATTGCTTTCTTTTTCCCCACGGTGAGAGTTGGTCCCAGTCTGTGGTTTAGTCTTGGTTCTTCGGCTTATTGCTGTGTGATCTTGAGTCAGTCATATCCCTCTCTGAACTTTAGAGGGGGTGAGTAAACACCCAAAAGGACTAGTTAAAAAGAAAACCACCTGGACCTCACTCCAGAAATGCTGAATCAGAATCTCCAGAAATGAGGTCCAAGAACCCATGTTTTAATATGCTTTCCACACAATTCTTTCATCCTCCGGAGCTTGGAAACAAATGGACAAGCTGACCTCTGAAGTCCCTTTCAGATACTCACTATTATTCTGGGCGAGAAAGTATTGGCAGAGTACAGTGGGGATTTTCTCAAGGAAAAGAAATGAAAACCTTACATCTTTTAGGAAATAGAAAAAAATCAACTGTTTGAGGAAGCATCACAGGAGGCTAGCAGGAGAGAGCCGAGGACTGAAGGTCTGACCCCGAAAGACAGGCTGGCTGGTCTCCAGGACCAAGGACACACTGCCCACCTCCTTGTATTGATTCATCTGCCCAGCCCGAGTGTTAGGAGAGCTTTCTGTATCTTGAAGCATTTTGCAACTGAAAGTCGGACGCTCTGCCATTTAATGAAAAGTCATATTGTCCTGATCTTGTGCTGTGCATGGAACTAGCATTTTCCGATCGTTGATTTTCAAACTAGCTCATAGGTGACCTAGTCATCCACACCAGTGAATGAAAGGAATAATAATAACAGTGAGTTAAGATTTGTTGAGAAGTTATCCTACACCAGATGCTAGGCCTAAAAGGAATTGCTGTGCTGTGCTTAATCGCTCAGTTGTGTCCGACTTTTTGTGACCCCATGGACTGCAGTCCACTAGGCTCCTCTGTCTGTGGGGATTCTGCAGGCAAGAATACTGGAGTGGGTTGCCATGCCTTCCTCCAGGGGATCTTCCCAAACCAGGGTCACAGGAATTAACCCACTTAATCCCTGCAATAATTCTTTGAGAAAGGTGCTTTCAAAGCTATGAAAACCAAGGCCCAGAGAGGTTAAGTAACTTGCCCAAGGTGACACAGCACAGTGCCTCTGCTAGCCTACAAGAATCTATAGGCAAATCAGGAAAAGGCATTCCCCTTTTGAATCAGAACAAGATGTTCCTTTGGATAGAATACAGCTCAACTGTTGTACAGTTTGGCAAGTGGTTAGCATCTTTATGTAAAGAAGAAGCAGCCCCTTGATCCAGATGGAGTTGACTTCAGGCTGGCTTGACAAATATAGGGCAATCTGAATTTCAGCCCCTTCTCACCTCCTCACCTCCTCATTTGTATGCATGTATGCAGTGCACAACCTACACAACTGTACTGAGCAGACCTAATACCATGACTAACTGGTGGTGCGGGGGTGGGAGTTGGCCCTGAGCTCTCTGATTCTAAAGTCTTTTCTTTTGACCATTTCAAATATTGACAATATGTTAAAATAATAACGATTTTCTTTTTTTTTTTTTTTTACCAAAGGGAGATATATGGGCGTCTTTAAGTGCACAACAGATGGGCGTGCATGGAAGGGGGTACAGATCGGATGGGAGCAGTCACCAGGTGTCTGACTACTCAGCAGCGCACTGGCCACCAGAGAACTGTGGCCATTGTAGTTTGAAAAATTTCTTAATCAGATTATTTTTAGTGAATACCCACAATAAGTCCATTGTTGGTTTAAAATAGGATATAAAAGAGATCGTGAGCTGAATTGCACATTACTGGGGAGCATGATAATTCTGCATATGAGGCTCAAGATGGTCTTTACCCATTTTCATAGGCAGTGTCCATCTGATCAGAATTCTTATTTAGCACATCTGGTATTCCAAAATGAATGTTAAAAAGAGAAACTTTTGTAAGGACTCTCTCAACAGTAAAGAAACAAACAATCCAATTAGAAAATGGGCAAAAAAGAAAGACATGAAAAGACACTTCATTAAAAAGCATGTACAGATGGCAAATAAGCACATAAAAAGATGCTTAACATCATTAGCTGGTAGGGAAATGCAAATTAAAACTGAAAGGAGATTTCACTATTCACCTATCAAAATAGCGAAAATAAAAATCAGTGACAACACCAAATGCTGGTGAGGATGTGAAGAAACCAGATCACTCATTTATTGCTGGTGGGAATGTAAAATGGGACAGCCACTTTGGTAAATAGATTGGCAGTTTCTCATAAACTGCAATTTTCTTGTGGGCAATTATTTCAGAGAAATGAGAATTTTTGTCTATATAAAAGCCTACATATGCACGTTCATAAAAGTTTTATTTATCTTAGCCCCAAACTGGAAACAATCCAAATGTCCTTTGATAGGTGACTGTTTAAACAAACTGTATAACGTCCATACTATGGAATACTATTCAGCAATAAAAAGGAATAAACTATTAATACCTGCAACAGATTAAATGAATCTCAAAAGAATTATCCTGACTTTAAAAAAATCAGTCTCAAAAGATCACATATTGAATCCATTTCCTGGGCATATATCTGGAAATGGTGAAAAACTCTAATTTGAAAAGATAGAGATGAGCCCCTGGGTTCAGGTGAAAATGTTAGTTGCTCAGTCATGTCCAACTGTGACCCCATGACTATAGCCCACCAGGCCCCTCTGTCCATGGAATTTTCCAGGCAAGAATACTGGAGTTTGTTGCCATTTCCTTCTTCAGGGAATCTTCCCAACCCAGGGACTGAACCCTGGTCTCCTGCATTGCAGGCAGATTCTTTATCATTTGGGCCACTGTAGCAATGTGTGTGTGTATATATGGATATTACTCAGCCATAAGAAAATGAAATAATGCCACTTGTAGCAATGTGGATGGACCAATGGATTATCATACTAAGTGAAGTCAGTCAGACAGAGAAAGACAAACACCATATGATATTGTTTATATGTGGAATCTATGATGATACAAGTAAACCTATTTACAAAACTGACATAGACTCGCAGACATGGAAAATGAACTTGTGGTTACCAAAGGGCAAGGAGGGGATAATTAGGAATCTGAGATTAACAGATACACAATACTATGTATAAAGCAGATAAACAACAAGGACCTACTGTATTACACAGGGAAATACACATATTTAATACCGTGTAATAACCTATAATGGGAAAGAATCTGAAAAAGAAAATATACATATATATATGTAATATGTGTATGAATAATTGAATCACTTGCTATATACCTAAAACATTGAAAATCATCTATACTTCAGTTTTTTAAAAGGTTACATACTGTATGGTTGCATTTATGTAACGTTATTGAAATGACAAAATTATAGAGATGGAGAACGAATTAGGGGTCACATGTGTTTGAGGATGTGGTGAGAAAGAGGTGGGTGCAGCTCTAAAAAGGGAGCAACCAAGGAGCCTGGTGACAGAACAGTGTACATTTTGATTGGTGGCAAATAAATCTATACATGAGTTAAAATTACATAGAAACACATATACACAGTGCAGACACAAATGAGGGCATGTAACACTGGGAAATTCTGAATAAGCTCCATGGATTGTATTAACGTCAATTTCTTGGTTGTGTTCGTACTAGTGGAGAAGGCAATGGCACCCCACTCCAGTACACTTGCCTGGAAAATCCCATGGATGGAGTAGCCTGGTGGGCTGCAGTCCATGGGGTCGCTAAGAGTCAGACATGACTGAGCGACTTCACTTTCACTTTTCATTTTTATGCATTGGAGAAGGAAATGGCAACCCACTCCAGTTTTCTTGCCTGGAGAATCCCAGGACAGGGGAGCCTGGTGGGCTGCCATCTATGGGGTCACACAGAGTCGGACACGATTGAAGTGACTTAGTAGTAGTAGTAGTAGTATCGTACTAGAACTATACAAAGTGCTATTATTGGGAGAAACTGGGTAAAAGGTACATGAGACATCCTGCACTTTTCTATTTCCTGTGAATTGATTAATATATTTCAATATGTGGAGTTTAAAATGTAACTAGGAATTTTTCACACACTATTAGGTTATAGGAGCTCTACGGCATATACAATATACAAATTATGCAAGTGATTAATAAATAATACATCGAGAAGTAAAAAACAAGAAAAGATACTTTAATCACAAATATCACAGTATCTGGTTCCGATTTTTATGTATTGATACTAAGAACAAATACGATCCACTTTCGAATGTGAGACAGCCAGTCTCAGTCCTTCACACCTACTTCATTGTTTAAGACCTGTTTTGGAGAAATTCGCATACACATATATAAGAAAGCAGGTGCGAAGATGCTATTAGCAACACAATTCATGAAGTAAAAACTCCAGAACAACCTAAACATCCATCTGCACCTTATGAGGGGGGTGGGGTGTGGAATTCCCTGGTGGTCCAGTGGGTCCCAATGCAGGGGGCCCTGGGTTCCATCCCTGGTCAGGGAAGTAGATCCTACGGTCTGCAACTAAGAGCTCTTGTGTTGCAACTAAAGATCCCACGTGCCAAACAAATAAATAAATATAGAAATAAGGAAAAAGACACCTTACGGGGTTCCACTTAATGGACCTCTGGACAGCAGCGTGAGAATGGAGGAGATATTCATGTACAAGCACAGAGACATGCTGAGACCTTCTTGGGTGAAACAGAAGCCTGGTATTTTTAAGTAAACAAAAATAATTTGGAATATGTAAGTTCTGAATATATATTAGTATTATGTATACATATAGTTTTTATATAAAAAGAGGAAAAACACATATGTGTCTATACGTATATGTTGGTATATTACGTGCCTAGTTGCTCAGTTGTGTCTGACTCTTTGTGACCCTGTGACTATAGCCCACTAGGCCTCTCTGTCCATTGGATTCTCCAGGCAAGAATACTGGAGTGGGTTGTCATCTTCTCCAGAGAATCTTCCCAACCCAGGGATCAAACCCATGTCTTCTACATTGGCAGGCGGGTTCTTTACCACTGAGCCACCTGGGAAGCTCAAGTGTGTGTGTGTGTGTGTGTATTTGTATAAATGAAGGGAAGTATTATTTGGAAAGTTGTATCCCAAACCAGTAGTAGATGTTCAAAGATTAGGTCAAACATTTGCCAAAGGTCAAGCCATGTTCTCTATTTTTTTTTAATTGTTTTTTTTTTAATTTGAATTTATTTATTTTAATTGGAGGCTAATTACTTTGCAATATCGTATTGGTTTTGCTATACATCAACATGTATCCGCCACAGGTATACATGTGTTCTCCATCCTGAACCCCCCTCCCACCTCCCTCCCCGTACCATCCCTCTGGGTCATCCCAGTGCACCAGCCCCGAGCATCCTGTGTCATGCATTGAACCTGGACTGGCGATTCATTCCATATATGATATTATACATGTTTCAATGCCATTCTCCCAAATCATCCCACCCTCTCCCTCTCCCACAGAGTCCAAAAGATTGTTCTATACATCTGTGTCTCTTTTGCTATCTCGCATACAGGGTTATCGTAACCATCTTTCTAAATTCCATATATATGCATTAGTATACTGTATTGGTGTTTTTGTTTCTGGCTTACTTCACTCTGTATAATCGGCTCCAGTTTCATCCACCTCATCAGAACTGATTCAAATGTATTCTTTTTGATGGCTGAGTAATACTCCATTGTGTATCTGTACCGCGGCTTTCTTATCCATTCATCTGCTGATGGACATCTAGGTTGCTTCCATGTCCTGGCTATTATAAACAGTGCTGTGATGAACATTGGGGTACACGTGTCTCTTTCCATTCTGGTTTCCTCGGTGTGTATGCCCAGCAGTGGGATTGCTGGGTCGTAAAGCAGTTCTATTTCCAGTTTTTTAAGGAATCTCCACACTGTTCTCCATAGTGGCTGTACTAGTTTGCATTCCCACCAACAGTGTAAGAGGGTTCCCTTTTCTCTACACCCTCTCCAGCATTTTTTGCTTGTAGACTTTTGGATAGCAGCCATTCTGACTGGCGTGAGATGGTACCTCACTGTGGTTTTGATTTGCATTTCTCTGATAATGAGTGATGTTGAGCATCTTTTCATGTGTTTGTTAGCCATCTGTATGTCTTTGGAGAAATGTCTATTTAGTTCTTTGGCCCATTTTTTGATTTGGTCATTTATTTTTCTGGAATTGAGCTGCAGGAGTTGCTTGTATATTTTTGAGATTAGTTCTTTGAGCTTGCTTATAGTTACCTTTGTTGTGCAGAAGCTTTTAATTTTAATTAGGTCCCATTTGTTTATTTTTGCTTTTATTTCCAATATTCTGGGAGGTGGATCATAGAGGATCCTGCTGTGATTTATGTCGAATTGTGTTTTGCCTATGTTCTCCTCTAAGAGTTTTATAGTTTCTGGTCTTACATTTAGATCGTTAATCCATTTTGAGTTTATTTTTGTGTATGGTGCTAGAAAGTGTTCTAGTTTCATTCTTTTACAAGTGGTTGACCAGTTTTCCCAGCACCACTTGTTAAAGAGATTGCCTTTAATCCATTGTATATTCTTGCCTCCTTTGTCAAAGATAAGACGTCCATAGGTGCATGGATTTATCTCTGGGCTTTCCATTTTGTTCCATTGATCTGTATTTCTGTCTTTGTGCCAGTACCGTACTGTCTTGATGACTGTGTCTTTGTAGCAGAGCCTGAAGTCAGGCAGGTTGATTCCTCCAGTTCCATTCTTCTTTCTCAAGATTGCTTTGGCTATGCGAGGTTTTTTGTATTTCCATACAAATTGTGAAATTATTTGTTCTATATTTTTAACTGGAGGATAATTGCTTAGCAATGTTGTGTTGGTTTCTGCCGTACAACAACGTGAATCAGCCGTAAGTATACATATATCCTGTACCTCTTGAGCCTTCCTTCCTCCTCCCCAACCCCATCCCCAGCCTTCTAGGTCATCACAGAGCACCTGGTCAAGCCATGCTCTTTACAAACATCTTCAACCCTTACAACCACCCCCAGGCAGCAAGCTCTGCTTGTAGAATTAATTCCATTATCCAATATTGGCGGCATGGAGCTGGGACGTGTCTCGCCCAAGTCCATGCCTCTGAGCTGGGACTGATTCCTAAGCCAGGGCACGTATTTCTCCTGGGACCCTCCTGTTGGGCCCACTGGGAATGCCAGTCCAGGGTCTGAGAGAAAATGACTCGCTGCTGGAGACCACAGAGGAGCTGAGCCAGGCAAGAACAGCCCCATGGAGGGCCTGAGTGGGAGACCGGGCTCCTGCCTCTGAGTACCCACATCCATGATACACTTAGGCCAAAGCTGTAATATTCAGGCCCCTGTCTGCTCAAGGAAAGCAAATGTTAGGCTGCTTCTCTCAAGCATCCCTGTCATGGCTGGGAGGTGGACTCTAATCTCCATCTGTATGAACTCTGGGTGAGATTGGCTGGACAGGGGCCACCTCATGCATTTCCTCTCTGAAGCCTGGCTCTCCCGATGGAAGGGAAGTGTCTGGGTTGGGAGGACCACGGTAGCAAGAGAGGATGGGTGGAGTCACAAAGGAGGACTCTCTGTAGATGCTACCGTGGAAGTGGTCCCCACCCCCAGTCTTTTCGGTAAGAACAAGTGGTCTGTGCCTATGCTTAGTCACTTGGTCGTGTCCGACTCTTTGCGACCCTGTGGACTGCAGCCCACCAGGCTCCTCTGTCCACGGGGATTTTTCAGGCAAGAATACTGGAGTGGGTTGTCATGCCCTCCTCTGGAGGGATCTTCCCACTCCAGAGACCGAACCCAGATCTCCAGCATTACAAGAAGACTCTTTACCATCTGAGCCACGAGGGAAGCCCAAGAACAAGTGGAACAAGTGGGGAGAAGGAAATTAACACTGGCTGCTGCTCACCTTGTGGACATGAGACCCTCCAGCTGTCAGTGATCACCCACCCTATGGCCGAGGAGCCAAAATATCAGAGAAGCTGGAGGACTTTGCCCTTTAAATAAATCAAGTTGGATTTATCCTGGGGGTGTAAGAATTCTTCAGTATATGCAAGTCAATCATGGTGATACACCATATTAACAAGTTGAAGAATAAAAACCATATGATCATCTCAATGGACCCAGGAAAAGCTTTCGGCAAAATCCAACACCCATGTATGACAAAAAGCTCTCCAGAAAGTGGTCATAGAGGGAAACTACCTTAACATAATAAAGGCCATATGACAAACCCACAGCAAACTTTATTCTCAACGGTGAAACCTGAAAGCATTTCTTCCAAAATTAGGAACAAGACAAGGGTGCCTATTCTTGCCACTATTATTCAACTTAGTTTTGGAAGTCCTGGCCACGGCAATCAGAGAAGAGGAAGAAATAAAAGGAATTCAAATTGGCAAAGGAAAATTGAAACCGTCATGGTCTGTTCCTACGAGTTTGATTCTTAGATTCCTCCTGTAGGTAGAATCACACAGTATTTGTCCTTCTGTATCTGGTTTATTTCACTTTGCATAATGAACTCCAGGCTCATCCACGTTGTTGTGAGTGATAGCATTTTCTTCTTCTACGTGGGTTTCACAGGGACAGAGACCAAATTTGTTCTGTTAATTACTGACTCGCTAGCACCCAGCACAGGGCCCAGACATAGCAGGTGCCCAATAACCGTGGAAACATGGATCTTGCATTAAAAATTAAGTTTTCATAGTGTTACAACTGTAACGAACACGATGAAATATTTGGTGATTTGATATCTTGCCTCACTTACACCTCTAAGTACTGTTTATCTTATTTATCCTCTATAATATACATGGCTTTTCCAAGCCCTGGGAGTACAGTGGTGAAAAAAAAAAACAACAACAGACATCATCCTTGTCTTCAAAGACAAAGTTCACTGTTAAGGATGGAAGGGGCTCAAGTGGAGATTTGGAAGCTGAAATCTTGTAAGAACACTGCACAGGGAAGGCTGCTGGTCCTTGAAGGTGGCACCTGTGCTCAGGGTCCCTCATGGCTCCCAGGGAAACCCATGTATATTTCACCACTCTTTTCAGATCGCCGATTATCAGGGCATTTCAATAGTCTCCAAGTCCCCTTCAAGGGAGCCTGTTGGGCCCTATGGAAAAACACTCAAGTTGAAGTCAAAAGAATCGGGTTCCTGCCTTCCCCTCTCAGAGCCATCTGACCTTGGGGAAGTCACTCAGACCCTCTCAGCACATTTTCCTCATTAGCAAGAAGAGGCTGCACCTACATCCCAGGGTTTCTGTGACGATTCAGTATGGCCAGGCTATGCATGCACCAGGCTTATGGCTGAGCCCACGGCACCTACTCCAGAGAGATGAGGCCCCCCCTTCTCTTCTCTCCCTGTGTTCTCCCCTTAAGGGCTCTTGTGCATTTCGGGGCCTCAGGGAGGACCTTGGCCATCCTGCTGTTCCCGGGGCGCCTGAGGAAACTCAGCTCTAACGAAGCTTCTGGGATTTCTGATAGAGTTCACGTCTTCACCGTCATTCACCTGGGTTTGAGAAACAGACAAGCCCAATACATTCATTTGGCTGCTATTCCAATGCCTCATGAGGCTGATTTTTCTTTAAAGACAGAATCACTTTGCCACTGAATGTTTAAAAATGTTTGTTTCCTTTTTTTTTTTTCTTTCTTTGACATTTGTTTCTCTCTGAGCTGGTGTGATATTCTCTCTCTCTCTCTCTTTCTAGTTATCAACACCATCATTGCCATCATCCTTTGCCTTTCTATTGAGTACATTTTTCAGGGAGTCATGTGACATAATGTAATACTCTTTACCAAGAGTACATCCAGAATGCGGGGCAGAACCTAAATGGATTTTCTGGTGCATTTTTCATTTTCCCCCCTTTCATTCCTGAGTGTTAACCAGGAGAGAAAAAATTGTAGCTTGGAACAAAAAGAAGAGATTTGGAGAAAATGCCTTTTCTGGACTCATGAACAGAACTGTCTACCTGGCTTCTCACCTGGGAAGTCCAACAGGCATCTCAAATCTAAGGAGCCCAAAACTAGATGTCTGCATACCTGCTCCACTGTATCCTTCCCCACCTTTGATGGCAACCCCACCTTCCAGGTTGTCTGGACTTAGCTTTGATTGCAGTTTCTTAAACGCCATGATGCTGGGAAAGATTGAAGGCAGGAGGAGAAGGGGATGACAGAGGATGAGATGATTGGATGGTGTCACTGACTCAATGGACATGAGTTTGAGCAAACTCGGAGATGGTGAAAGACGGGGAAGCCTGGTGTGCTGCAGTCCATAGAAGCATTGCAAAGAGTCAGACATGGCTTAGCAACTGAATAACAACAAAACACTCCCTGTTCAGTTTATCAGATAATCCTGTTGGCTCAACATTCAAAATCTGTTTACGCCCACTGTGATCTGACTCACCATTACCCCTCACCTAGATTCCTGCCAAGCCTCTCAGATCATCTCCCCACTTCTTCTTGGTCTGTTCCCCACACAGCAACCTGAGGGAACCATTTAAAACATAAGTCAAATCACATCTTTCTTGCTATCTTTCTTTTGGTTAAAAACTTGCAGTGTTGCCCCAATTCACTCAGACAAAGAGCCTAATGCCTCACAACATCTGGCGTCACATTGTCTCTCTGACCCATTTCTCACTGTCTGACATCATCATAACTGTTAATATCTAAAGTTGATCGCATGCTGGGGGCTAAGGTTTTACATGTGTTGAATAATCCCATAATAATCTTATAAGATAGATCCTATTGTTATCCCATTTTATGGGTAAGGAAACTGAGTCACAGGGCAATCAGGTGGCTTGTTTACAACTTATTTCTCACAAGTGATCAGCTACGATTCCCACTCACGTAGTTTTGTCCCCTTCTATTTTTTGGCATCACTAGTGAAACTTGCCCTCAGCAATTATCACAGTGGTGTAAAAGGATTAGGCTTTGAACTCTAGCTTTACCACTCACTCATTGTGTGACCCTAGGCAGCTCACTTTACCTTCTGGCATCTTAGTTTTTCTTTCATAAAATGGGATTTATAATAGGGTTGGTATTATCATGACGATAAGTGAGAGGGCTGGAAAAATGCCTCTCACACATTTGGGATGCCACTAATACAAGACCTCTTTTGGTTCCTGTCTCCTCCCCTAAAGAAATGGCAAAATGTACATTCATCCAGGAGATGAGATATTGAAAAGAGCATCCTTCTGATACCAGCTGCCAGAGTACCAGAGATTTCAAGACTCCCAGCAACACAAAGCACTCCATCGATGAAACGAGCTGCAGACTCTTTCTACATCTTGACAGAAGGACATCTGGGGTTTCCTGTTCATGTCCAGTAATTTACATTTTCTATGGGGCATATCAATTATGCATCCACTTGCTTCTATTAATATTTCAGGCTTCATAAGCATCAATAAAACATACATTAATTAGAAGTTTGCAATCATATCATCCCTACTCCATCTCCTCCAGCTCCCAGCCTTATTTCCAAAGCCTAGCATGAGGGTGTATGGTCCACAGCAATAATGATTTTTCTTTTTTTGAATGTATTTTTAATTGGAGAACAATTGCTTTACAATCTTGTGTTGGTTTCTGCCATACACCAACATGAGTCAGCCATAGGCATACATCTGGCCCCTCCCTCTGGAGCCTCCCTCCCACCTCCCGCCCCATCCCACCCCTCTAGGTTGTCACAGAGCCCCGATTTGAGCTCCCTGCATCATACAGCAATTTCCCACTGGCTAATCTATTTTAACCAGTCCATTCTGAAGGAGATCAGCCCTGGGATTTCTTTGGAAGGAATGATGCTAAAGCTGAAACTCCAGTACTTTGGCCACCTCATGCGAAGAGTTGACTCACTGGAAAAGAGTCTGAATTTCCCACTGGCTAATCTATTTTAACCAGTCCATTCTGAAGGAGATCAGCCCTGGGATTTCTTTGGAAGGAATGATGCTAAAGCTGAAACTCCAGTACTTTGGCCACCTCATGCGAAGAGTTGACTCACTGGAAAAGACTCTGATGCTGGGAGGGATTGGGGGCAGGAGGAAAAGGGGACGACAGAGAATGAGATGGCTGAATGGCATCATTGACTTGATGGTCGTGAGTCTGAGTGAGCTCTGGGAGTTGGTGATGGACAGGAAGGCCTGGCATGCTGCGATTCATGGGTCTCAAAGAGTCAGACACAACTGAGCGACTGAACTGAACTGAACTGAACTGAATGTATGTTTCCATGCTACTCTGTCAATTCATCCCACCCCCTCCTTCCCCAACTTTGTCCACAAGCCTGTTCTCTCTGTGTGTTTCCACTGCTGCCCGGCGGGTAGGTTCATCAGTACCATCTTTCTGCTAAGTCACTTTAGTCTATCTAACTCTTTGCAGCCCCATGGATGTACCCCGCTAGGCTCCGCTGTCCATGGGATTCTCCAGGCAAGTATACTGGTGTAGGTGGCCATGTTGTCCTCCAGGGGATCTTCCCAGGGATTGAACCCCTTACTTTTATGTCTCCTGTATTGGCAGGTCTATTCTTTACCACTAGCGCCACTTGTAGATTCCATATGTGTGCGTTGTTATACATTATTTGTTTTTCTCTGACTTACTTCATTCTATACAACAGGCTTTAGGTTCATCCACCTCATTAGAACTGACTCAAATGGGTTCCTTTCTTATGCACGGCCATACATTATTGAATACCATCCTTGTAGGCCTGGAGTGTGCCCCTCCCCAACCAGGTCAGAACAATTGGTTCAGAGAACCTTGGTAAGCAGTCGCTGAGCGACAAAAGCAACCAAATTCTATGGTTTTCTCCCCCTTTTAGAAGAGATTAAAATTATTCATGAAGGGCCGCTCAGCTGAACACTTGGATCTCTTCCCCTCTGGACAGCAGGGACAGATTTCCTGGCCAGCACTGGCTGCTGAAGAATTTAACATTGGTTAAAAGCGAACATCTCCTCCAAGGGGGGACATTAATACACTTAATGTTTGGGGAGTCTTGGCAGCCTGTGCTGCGAGGCTGCCAAATGAATTACATTAGGTCGCTACTTTTGCTTTTGATGGAATGAACAGGTGGCCTGGGTGCCCTGTGCACACATCTCTATTCACCTGGATCAAGTGCATGCAGGTGTGCACAGGAAGGAGGCGGATGCTGGGATTGCTCTCAGAGCACCCTCTGTGTGCTCAAACGCCCACAGACACAATGAGAGCAGAGTGAGCCAAGAAACCCAAGCCTGGGCAGCCAGGACACACAGATTGTCATGATGAAGCTGGACTTTGAACACAGGTCTGTCTGGCTCGAAGGTTTTCCAAACTTCTTTCGTCCATGACCCAGATCCCAAGATAAAGCATGATGAAGTTTATCCATCAACAAATGGTGAGGGGTTTACTGTTGTCAATCAGTCCACATTTTACTGAACAGATAGATGAGGGTCCTCTTCATTCTAGAAGAAAAAGGATTTCAGTGGCGCCAGGATTCATCGCATGTTCTTCTAATTTTCTTGCTCCTCTAAAGCCTTTTGCTCTTGGAATTCCAACAAAGGCAACACCATCACCTGCTATGTTTCTCCCTAATGACTCCTTGTCTTTTGAATAGTTGGCTTCACTTCCCCTCTGTGCACACACTTTGGCTTCAGTCACTTCTGCCCTGAGCAGATGTTGGATCAAGCCTGCAAGCAGCATTTATGAGTTACGGATCCAACCACACAAGCTCGATAGCACTCTGCATCCGCCATTGAAGGCAGAGGGTTTTGACAACTGCCTGCGCCCTGCACTTTGGTTGAATGGGACCTGTGTAAATCTTTATTAGTGTACGAATCACCCAAGTTTACTTGCCATGTCATCCCCATTTTCGATTTCTGACACCCTGTGCCCATTGACAAGGATCTGTTTAAAATCCTTAACAAAACAGATGCTTTTCTAAATTGCCAGTGGCTGTGAAAATTGGTGCAATTTTTTAGGAAAAAAAAGTTCAGATTCAAATCAAGACTACTTAATACTGTTCCATGCCATGTTACTCAGTAATTTGATTTCTGGGAATTTATCGTAAGAGCATCCTTTTGATATACTTGCATCATTTATTGAGCACCTCCTCTGTGCCAAGCCAGAGTTCATATAAGTTTCTCATTTGTATCCTCAACACTGCCACTGGGCAGATATGACTATTGTAGAAACACAAGGAGACTACAGCTCAGAGAGGCACAGTCGCTTGTCCAAGTGCTTCAGCTGCTGGGCAAGAAAGGATTCAGGTGTCAGCCCAAAGCACTTTCCTTTAGACAAATTGCTCATGCAACTGGACATACTCCAGAGCAATGCTATTTTGGAAGTTCCATTTAATAAATTAAAATGAATTTTATGGGCAGCTGGGTAATTATCTGACTTGAACCCAATTAAAAATTGAGTCCATTCTGCCTGAGTTTTAAGGGATTCTTTTGATTAATGCTGGACAAATGGATTTCTTCTTTTAACCAGTGCAGATGGCCAGGCTGGCTTCTGGACAGAGTGTCCACACGGCTTTGCATGATGACCCACACGTGCCGACTTGTCTCCGTGGCTACACGGCATGTCTGTGCACCACTGGGAAAAGACTTAACTCCTGCAACTTATAGCTTACTGTCTCAGAAGCCAAGAGGTTTAATTGGAATGCATTTCTTTTCTGAAGTTCCATGAAACTCAAAGGGCATGAGCTTTAGAATTTCTAGACCTGAATTTGTAAACAGGCTCTGCCACCCAACAGTTGTGTGACCTTGGGCAAGTCACTTTGTCTTTTCAGCATCGTTTCCTTCATCTATAAGTGATGGAATGTGTGGTCAGAGATTTTGGTGGCAGGTAAGAGAAGCTAAGCCTGAGTGTCATAAGAAAGCATCAGCAGAGGACCTGAGAGTCATTTTCAGAACCACGTAGGCAGCACCAATTGCCCCAGTCTCCCAGCAAATCTGTTCACCATTACTCCCAACGTGACCCAGACTCTTCATGGTCCTCAGCACTGGCCCTGGTAACTGGGTTTGTGGTAAGCCTGGGGACTTGAAGGAAGCTGCCATCACAGCCATCTTCCGTTTTCAAAATGGGTTTCACTTGTCCCCAGTTTATTGGTGCTGTATCTCCAACTCCACCTTGGAGTTGGTTCAACAGATTGGCAGAGCCTGGCAACCACTGAGATGCATGAAAGGGGGTATTTGGCATTTTTATTTTCTTAAGTGGAAGGTGGGCACTGCCTCAAATGGTGGGAGCACGCTCTAAGTGAAGGGAGGAGCTCCAGGTGCTGGGTGGCCTTAAAGAGAAAGACAATCACTCCCTGAAAGCGTTGGTCACTCTGTCATGTCTGACTCTTTGCGACCCCATGCACCAGATTCTTGTCTCCGTGGAATTCTCCAGGCAGGAATACTGGAGTGGGTAGCCATTCCCTTCTCCAGGGAATCTTCCCAACCCAGGGATCAAACCCAGGGATCAAACCCGGGTCTCCTGCATTGCAGGCAGATTCCTTACCATCTGAGCCACCAGGGAAGCCCCAAATCACAATCTACCAATGGAAATAACCATCCCCATCTGTACTGTTTCATTCATTTATTCATTCCACAGTATTTATGGAGGATGTATAATGTGCCAGGCACTGTGCTACGGTTGGGTTACAGCTGGGAAATACAAACTTATTGTAAAGACCGACACTGTTGCTCATAACAACGATGTTATTGCCACGGGTTTCCATTTTTTGAGCTCACTACACTGTGCCAGGCAGGGTGCTGGTTACTTAGAGTCCATTCCTCTCACTGCAAGTTAATGAAATATTATCTCCAAGAGAAGACAGCCGTGTTATTGTTCAGGGCTACCCGATAGCAGGTGCCCAGTAAAAGCGAATTCTTTCTCTTCCCAGCTCAGTGGTTTCCAACTCTGATCTCAAGAGATTAGGCTTTCTTGCTTTCCTTTTAGACATCAATGAACTTAAAAGTCAAAACACGGGATGCTGGAGATTTTTGTCTAAATGCATGATGTCAGCTGTTCCAGCTCAATCATGGAGTGACAGCTGCCGAGCAGGTGACAAATGGGATGAAGGGCCCCGGGGCATTGACACACTGCTTGAAAAGGCTTGCTGTGTGCAGCCTCGGATCATCTGTCACCAGACCCCCTCCCTGTGCTGCGTTAAAACAACATAATTAAAGCCATGTTTCTATTTGGGAAGTGACAGACCGAGCTGGCTTTGGGGGCTGCCACATTCGTCGTCCCAGCCTGTCACTCTTTTGGGATCTGGTCTCTGAGCATGGTTCTCCCTAAATCTTTACCCCCTGAGACTCAGTTAACTCAATTATACAGTTGTCACAAAAACGGTACCCAATCCTGTGGTTGATGAGAAACTTAGACAAGGTGAGCAAAATGTCCGGCTTATACTGCAGGTAAAAAGGAATCATTGTTATTATTATTATAATCATTATCACTGCCCACTCCAGTATTCTTTCCTGGAGAATCCCACGGACAGAGGAGCCTGACGGGGTATGGCCCACGGGGTTGCAAAGGGTTGGACACAACTGAGCGACTGAGCATGCATGCACGCATTATTATATTAATTTCCCCAGTTTTGTCATTTAATGGATGAGTTTGGTCAAATCATGTAACCTTTCTGTGTCTACACATACTTATCACTAAGCTGAGTTACCTCTTCCAGCCCATCTCTTGGGAACATTATGAGGATAGGTAGAGAAAGCATATATGCCAATACTTAAGTAATTCCCTTCTGAGGTTCGAGCTACTTCTTGGCCTGATCAAACAGGAAGGAAAATGCCATCTTGGACTATGTATTCACTCGAAAGCCTGCCACTTGGTAAGGGATTGTTTGTTTTCTGAGCACTCCTTGCTCATCTGTAAAATAAGGCTCCCTGCCTACCTCTTAGGGTTACTGTGAGGCCCGGTAAGGAAATGCATGAGAAGGTTCCATAGATTATTATGTGTTCTCCCAACAACGGACGGTAGAGGGGGCCAGCTCCCAGACTCTGGGTTCAGGCCTCGCCTTGTTGCCTTACAGTCTTAGTTACCTTAGGCAGGTTACATAAACGACCTGGGACTCACGGCGGGGGTCCCTGATGAGCCCAGCCTCAGTGGTCCTCTCACTCTGATGAACATTTCAAACACCTGGGATCTTGTATAAAATGCAGATTCTGATTTAGGAGGTCCGGGCAGGGCCTGAGATGCTACATCTCTAAGTTCCTGGGGCATGCTGATGCTGTGGGTCTGAGGACCTCACTCTGAGTAGTGTGGGGCCAGGTGTGGTGGAGTCATGCGTTGGGCTATTGGTGACCATTCAGTTTCAGGAATAAGTTGACAAATTTACAGGTTGATGGGAGGCTCAAAGGACACCATGACTCTCAAAACCCTGAATCCACAGATCCTGACTCATCAAAGCTTTCCTCACATCAGCTGTCATTCACAGAGCCGTTCCTATGAGAACAGATCAGAAGTAACTTTCTATATGTCAGTCAACATGCTAACTAACTACTTTGACACATAAGCATCTCATTTACTCATCACAACAGCCCTATGGGATGTTCACAATGATTGTCCCTATTTTGCAGATAGGAAAACTGGCTCAGAGAGGTTCAGTTCAGTTCAGTCACTCAGTCGTGTCCGACTCTTTGCGACCCCATGAATGGCAGCACGCTAGGCCTCCCTCTCCATCACCAACTCCCAGAGTTCACTCAGACTCACATCCATCGAGTCAGTGATGCCATCCAGCCATCTCATCCTCGGTCGTCCCCTTCTCCTCCTGCCCCCAATCCCTCCCAGCATCAAAGTCTTTTCCAATGAGTCAACTCTTCGCATGAGGTGGCCAAAGTACTGGAGTTTCAGTTTTAGCATCATTCCTTCCAAAGAAATCCCAGGGCTGATCTCCTTCAGAATGGACTGGTTGGATCTCCTTGCAGTCCAAGGGACTCTCAAGAGTCTTCTCCAACACCACAGTTCAAAAGCATCAATTCTGTCAATAAAGCAGAAATAGATGTTTTTCTGGAACTCTCTTGCTTTTTCCATGATCCAGCAGATGTTGGCAATTTGATCTCTGGTTCCTCTGCCTTTTCTAAAACCAGCTTGAACATCAGGGAGTTCACGGTTCACGTATTGCTGAAGCCTGGCTTGGAGGATTTTGAGCATTACTTTACTAGCATGTGAGATGAGTGCAATTGTGCGGTAGTTTGAGCATTCTTTGGCATTGCCTTTCTTTGGGATTGGAATGAAAACTGACCTTTTCCAGTCCTATGGCCACTGCTGAGTTTTCCAAATTTGCTGGCATGTTGAGTGCAGCACTTTCACAGCATCATCTTTCAGGATTTGAAATAGCTCCACTGGAATTCCATCACCTCCACTACTTTGTTCGTAGTGATGGTTTCTAAGGCCCACTTGACTTCACATTCCAGGATGTCTGGCTCTAGATGAGTGATCACACCATCGTGATTATCTGGGTCGTGAAGATCCTTTTTGTACAGTTCTTCTGTGTATTCTTGCCATCTCTTCTTAATATCTTCTGCTTCTGTTAGGTCCAGACCATTTCTGTCCTTTATCGAGCCCGTCTTTGCATGAAATATTCCCTTGGTATCAGAGAGGTTACATGCATTGAATTATTATCAGTCTAACAGTTCTTTTGATGGACACTCTAAGGATAGTCCCCTTCTTTGCCTTTCTCATTCTCCTCTTTTAATAAAACCACCAAGGGTCTGAGAAGATCCAGTCTGTCCCCAGTCCTTGTTACTGCCACATAGGAGTGGATGTGTGGGCACCAGCTGTATTCACCCTCCTTTTTGTTCCTTCCTGCAGTCAGACAAAGGTCCGTATAGTCAAAGCTATGGTTTTTCCAGTAGGCGTGCGTGGATGTGAGAGTTGGACCGGAAAGAAGGCTGAGCACTGAAAAACTGATGCTTTCAAACTGTAGTGCTGAAGAAGACCCTCGAGAGTCCATTGGACCCAAGGAGATCCAACCAGTCAATCCTAGAGGAAATCAGTCTTGAATATTCATTGAAAGGACTGATGCTGAAACTGAAGCTCCAAAACTTTGGCCACCTGATATGAAGAGCAGACACACTGGAAAAGACCCTGATACTGGGAGAGATTGAGGGCAGGAGGAGAAGGGGACGATAGAGGATGAGGTGATTGGGTGGTATCACAGACCTGATGGACAGAGTTTGAGCAAGCTTTAGGAGTTGGTGATGGACAGGGAGGCCTGGGCTGCTGCAGTCCATCTGGTTGCAAAGAGTCGAACATGACTTAGCCACTGAACAATAACAAATGTGCAAAGCACTCTGTTTAAGTGGGGAAAGGCATTTTCCCTGCTCTCATGGAGTGTAGAGTCTAGGGAGAAAGGCAGACATTAATCAAAATAATGCACAGAGAAATAGGATTCCAATCTGTTGAAAGGGGCTATGAAAAAAAGCTTTGGGAGCTAAGAAAATCACGAATTTTATTAAGAGATTCTGCAAAAGCTTCTGTGTAGAGGCACTTCCCTGGTGGTCCAGTGGTTAAGACTTAACCTTCCAGTGTAGGGAGTGTGGATTCAATCCCTGGTCCAGAGCTAAGATTCCACATGACTCGTGACCAAAAAAACAAAACATAAAATAGAAACACCATTGTAACAAATTCAATAAAGACCTTTAAAAAAGGATCCACTTGAAAAAAAAAATAAAAGCTTCTGTGTGAAGGTGACTCTGAAATAATATGAAAATGGCTGAGTAGGAGTAGGCTAGTTCAAGGGGAAGAGTGATGGGTACTCCCGCCAAAGAGAACTGTGCAAAGGCCCTGTGGCACATGAGACCAGAGAAGGCACGTGTGGCAGGAGTGAGGGGAGATGTGAGCTGAAACTGGAGAGGTGTTGAGGCCAAATGCCACAGGGCTTCACAGTACATGTCCAGATACCGTCTCAAGAGCCACGGGCAGCCGTGGCCTATTTTAAGCAAAGGAAGAGTGTAAAGGTCAGGCAGGAATTTTGAAATAGCTCAGGGGATCAATCAGACAGATCTGGGGTGGGGGGCAGGTTGAGCAGAAAGAGAAAGAGGAATGAGGATGGTATTGGTCTTGTTCAGGGAAGAAAAGATGGGCACCAGGCAGCAAGAATGGGGCAGAGGGGGTTTCAGTAGCATGTAGCTTGGAAGTGAACAGAAATGATGGGGTTTGGTCATGAGGTCACGGCTAAAGGCATATTAACAAATTTGAGGGGCTTTCTGCACGTGCGTACATGCATACTCAGTCATCTCCAGCTCTTGGGACTCCATGGACTGTAGCCCGCCAGGCTCCTCCATCCATGGGATTTACCAGGCAAGGGATGCCATTGCCTTCTCCAGGGGATCTTCCCAATCCAGGGATCAAACCCACATCTCCTGCTTTGCAGGAGGATTCTTTACCGCTGAGCCACCTGGCAAGCCCGAATTTACAGCAGCTGGAGAGGTAAATCCAAAAACATATTTATTGAGTAAAAATTTGAGTTGCCTAAGAATATGTTCAGCATGATGCCATTTATGTAAAAAAATCACAGATGATACTATATATTTTATGAATACATTTACATTCATGTAAAATAATAAGAGGTCTGGAAGGTGATGTTCTTAACTCTGGAGGTCAGAGATTTCTGCACTGTTTTAATTTTCTAAAAGAAGGGTTGGTTGGTAAGTCGCTTCAGTCTTGTCTGACTCTGTGCAGCCCTATGGACTGCAGCTTGCCAGGCTCCTCTGTCCATGGGATTCTCCAGGCCAGAACAGTGGAATGGGTTGCCATGCCCTCCTCCCGGGGATCTTCCCTATCCAGGGATCGAACCTGTGTCTCTTACATCTCAGGCATTGGCAGGCAGGTTCTTTACCACTAGTGCCACCTGGGAAGCCCCCAAAGGAGGATGGATACATTTAAGGAAAAAAAACTCTGGATGTATGACCTCAAATAATATAAATTTTTCTGAGTTCCAGTCTTGTCACTTTTGAAAATGGTTGTTGTGTTGTCTGTATAAGTTGCAGCAATCCCTCCTCGGAGGTGGTACCTGGAGAGAAAGTGAGTCATCCATCAGAGAGCACAGACAAGCCAGGTATCAGGGGCCCCATAGAAGGGTCACTGATCATCATGGGAAGCAGGGAAGACCCCCTCTGGAGACTGGATTGAACTGCAGCTTGAAAGACAAGAAAGTATTAGCCAGTTTCAGGATGAGGGGACAGGTGATACAAACAGGAAAAACAGCGTGCTCCATACCAGGCTGATTAATTACCACCTCACATGTAATGAAAAAAACAAATGCTGCTACTATCCTAAGTCTGTTTTATTGCTTTTTAAGTGCAGACAGCATCAATACAATGGGAATTATATTTAGCCCAGAGGGATGCTTTGAGGCAAGCATCCAGCATATAGCAGGTGCAGGCATGTGCTAAGTCACTCAGTCGTGTCCGATTCTTTGCAACCCAGTGTAACCTGCCAGGCTCCTCTGTCCATGGGATTTTCTAGGCAGAAATACTGGAGTGGGTTGCCATTTCCTTCTCCAGGGGATGTTCCCCACCCAGGAGTTGAACCTGAATCTCTTACATCTATCTTCATTGGCAGGAGGGTTCTTTATCACTGTGCCACTCGGGAAGCCCCACAGAAGGTACATAACAGATGCTAACTTGCATCTCATCTGGGCTTCCCTGGTAGCTCAGATGGTAAAGAATCTGGCTGCAATGCAGGAGACCTGGGTTCAATCCCTGGATCAGGAAGATCCCCTGGAGAAGGGAATGGCTACCCACTCCAGTATTCTTGCCTAGAAAATCCTGTGGACAGAGCAGCCTGGTGGGCTACAGTTAATAGGATCACAAACAGTTAGACAGGACTGAGCAACTAACACTTTCACTTTTCCCAGCTCATCTGGTGCCTCATGGAACACACTGTAATGGACTGAATAACGTCTCCTAAAGATAACAGGTCCTAATCCATTGAACCTGTTTCATTTCAGTTCACTTCAGTTGCTCAGTCATGTTTGACTCTTTGCGACCCCATGAATCGCAGCACACCAGGCCTCCTTGTCCATCACTAATTCCCAGAGTCTACCCAAACCCATGTCCATCGAGTTGGTGATGCCATCCAGCCATCTCATCCTCTGTCGTCCCCTTCTCCTCCTGCCCCCAATCCCTCCCAGCATTAGGGTCTTTTCCAATAAGTCATCTCTTCACATAAGGTGGCCAAAGTATTGGAGTTTCAGCTTCAACATCAGTCCTTCCAATGAACACCCAGGACTGATCTCCTTTAGGATGGACTGGTTGGATCTCTTTGCAGTCCAAGGGACTCTCAAGAGTCTTCTCCAACACCACAGTTCAAAAGCATCAGTTCTTCGGTGCTCAGCTTTCTTTACCGTCCAACTCTCACATCATACATGACTACTGGAAAAACCATAGCCTTGACTAGATGGACCTTTGTTGGCAAAGTAATGTCTCTGCTTTTAAATATGCTGTCTAGGTTGGTCATACCTTCCCTTGTGGCTCAGACGGTAAAGCGTCTGCCTGCAGTGCGGGAGACCTGGGTTCGATCCTCATAACTTTCCTTCCAAGGAGTAAGTGTCTTTTAATTTCATGGCTGCAATCTCCATCTGCAGTTATTTTGGAGCCCCAAAAAATAAAGTCTGACAATGTTTCCACTGTTTCCTCATCTATTTCCCATGAAGTGATGGGACCGGATGCCATGATCTTAGTTTTCTGAATGTTGAGCTTTAAGCCAACTTTTTCACTCTCCTCCTTCACTTTCATCAAGAGGCTTTTTAGTTCCTCTTCACTTTCTGCCATAAGGGTGGTGTCGTCTGCATATCTGATCTATGTGAACTTATTTGGGAAAAAGATCTTTGCAGCTATGATTTAAGAGTCTCATGATAGAGGAGGGGGCCTTCCCCAGTGACTCAGTGGTAAAGAATCTGCCTGCCAATTCAGGTGATGCAGCAGACATGGGTTCGATCCCTGCATTGAGAAGATCCCCTGGAGAAGGGCATGACAACCCCTTCCAGTATTCTTGCCTGGAGAATCCCATGGATGGAGAAGCCTGGTGGGCTATAGTCCACCAGGTTGCAAAGAGTCGGACACAACTGAAGTGATTTAGCACATGCGCTAATGATAAGGAGATTATCCTGAATTATTCTGGTGGGTCCTATAAGAGATCCACAAGAGAGAACACAGACACACAGGAGAGGAGTGGGCAGTGTGAGCAATGAGGCAGAGAGAGATTTGAAGATGCTCAGTCCTAAAGGAAATCAGTCCTGAAGATTCACTGGAAGGACTGATGCTGAAGCTGAAACTTCAATACTTTGTCCACTTGATGCAAAGAACTGACTCCTTGGAAAAGACCCTGATGCTGGAAAGATTGAAGGCACAAGGAGAAGGGAACAACAGAGGAAGAGATGGTTGCATGGCATCACCAACTCGATGGACATGAGTTTGGGTAAGCTCCAGGAGTTGGTGATGGACAGGGAAACCTGATATGGGGTCGCAAAGACTTGGACACAACTGAGCAACTGAACTGACAGAACTGACCTTGAAGATGGGAGTGAGGCAGCTGCAAGCCAGGGAACACCAGCACCACCTGAAGCTGGAAGAGGCAGGAAGGGAATGCCCTAAAGGAATGCCCCTAGAGCCTTTGGAGGGTGCAAGGCCTTGATTTCAGCCTGCTGCTGCTGCTGCTGCTAAGTCGCTTCATTTGTGTCCAACACTGTGTGACCCCATAGACGGCAGCCCACCAGGCTCCCCCATCTCCACTCCAGGCAAGAACACTGGAGTGGGTTGCCATTTCCTTCTCCTGATTTCAGCCTAGTGATAGTGATTTTTGAACTTCAAGCCTTCAGAACTGCTGGGGAATATATTTCTGTTTTAAGCCCCCATGTCTGCGGTCATTTGCTGTGAGCCATAGGAATTGAAGGAATCTTGCTCTATTGTCTGCAGTTTTCTTCTTCCTGACTGCATTGCAGCAAAGATAGTCAATAAATGGATTTGCAGTAAGAATGTGAATTCGTGGTCCCCTAGGCAAATGATGCTCAGCTCAATTGAGCATTTCAGGTGTTAGAAAGGTGTTGAGTTTTGACCACAAGTCCAGTTTGAAATATTCATTGCATTATCTGGAGGAAACTGACAGCCTTGGGGAAGGTTCCTGGGATCTTATCCAGGAAAAATCATCTGAGGCTGTCTTAAGGACCAAACTGGGAGGCAGAGGCATCCTCAAGACAAAGACAAAATTTATAGAATTCAGCTTCATGGAGCAAACACGAGGAGAAACACATGGATGGCATAGAATAAGCCATTGATGACGAGCACGGCCCCTTGGGACTCTTGGGCACGGAGGCCTTGTTGTCCCCTATTCCGTGTAGGCAAGACTCCAGCCTCCATGGCCTTCTCTGATTTCCAAAGGGCAGAACAGTTGCTAATTAAAGGAGAAACAGTCAGAAAACCATCTGAGACAGAAGCTCATCAAAATTAGGAGACCTACCTCCTAGGACCCTGCACCTAGGACACTCCCTAATCTTGTCAGCAACCCCGCCCTTTTGAAACTGCAGAAAAAAGAATACAAGACTGCTGCTGCCTTGATCCTTATCACATACTCCTGCATGACTATGTAACCTTTTCCTACTCACTGGGGTGTATGGATACGAGAGACCATAAAGAAAGCTGAGCACCGAAGAATTGATGCTTTTGAACTAGGGTGTTGGAGAAGACTCTTGAAAGTCCCTTGGACTGCAAGGAGATCAAACCAGTCCATCCTAAAGGAAATCAGTCCTGAATATTCATTGGAAGGACTGATGCTGAAGCTGATGCTCCAATCCTTTGGCCACCTGATGCAAAGAACTGAATCACTGGAAAAGATGCTGGGAAAGATCAAAGGCAGGAGGAGAAGGGGACAACAGAGGATGAGATGGTTGGATGGCATCACCAACTTGATGGGCATGAGTTTGAGCAATCTCTGGGAGTTGGTGATGGACAGGGAAGACTGGTGTGCTGTAGTCAATGGGGTTGCAAGGAGTCGGACACTACCGAGAGACTGAACTGAACTGAATTCACCAGGGTGGGCATGGAGAGGCATAGTTCTCAAGGAGTTAGCTTCCTGTGTTCCCCCTTTGCCTGGCAAAGTACTAAAGTCACTCTTTCTCCTCCATTACTCTGTCTCCATATTTCCGTTTGGCATTGGTACACAGAAAGCCAAGATTTTGGCAACACCATCACAAATAAATGAATGTAAACGAATGTGGAATTACTCAGCTACTGAATGTGAGGCCTTGCTCTAAGAAGCTATGTGTGGTCCATGATTACACTCACATGACTCTTAGAGAAGCCTGTTTGATAAATTAGGGCTCTTAGGCTCAATGTTGCTATTTAGTCGTTCAGTTATGTCTGACTCTTTGAGACCCCACCAGGCTCCTCTGTCCATGGGATACTCCAGGCAGGAATCCTGGAGGGGGTTGCCATGCCCTCCCCCAGGAAATCTTCTTGACCCAGAGATCAAATCTGTGTCTCTTGCGTTGGCAGGCGGATTCTTTGCCACTGAGCCACCAGGGAAGCCCAAAGCTCAATGAGTCTGCCCAAAGTCACAGAGCTGGAAGGGGTGGAGCCAAGCTTTATACCCAGGAAATTTGGATTTCAGCTAGCTTTCTGGAAGTTGCTGGAAGACTTGGGAAGGTCTTCCAGGTGTGCCAGCTTAGGGGTTGCATTTCTTATATCCTCTCACTTTTATATCTTGCTGATCTGCCTGTTAACCAGAAGCCTGATTCTTGTGCTAATATTTCCAGTTTTTTTTTAAGGTGGATTCATGCCAACCCAAGGGTGGTCCAATTACTTCTGGAAGTCCATTTGGGCTAATTTGTTAGACTTGAGCTTAGGAAGAGTGAGTGGTGTGTGTGGACGCACATGCGAACACACATTTGGTGTTATCAGCTCCCTCATCTAAGGCTTCACTAAGCTCCTGTCTTTTGAGAAAGAACAGCATCGCCACTCGGTGTCACGCTGATTAATTCCTGCTGTAGTTATAATGAAAAACAAACCACATTTCTGTCCCAACCTTGTTGCCTTCTGTATTTTCTGTGATTTTTTTTCTCCTTTATCTTGCTTCAGAATCTGCACAGCTTGTTTTATCTTCCAAGAATTCTATAGGAGTTTCTTAGGTGACTCTTTCTGAGAAAATGGGAGAAAAATTACATTGCTCTGGCTTCTTACAATTACTAGGAGGCTATGCATAGCTCCTCAAATTATGGGCCATCTAAAAGGTAATCTCTTGTTATCATAATTTAACTCAGTCTTGAGTCTAATTCTGGCAGCTTCTAATGTATTTCTTGGAAAATAGCATCATAGATAACGCAGAATTTGCTTTGTTGTTTGCATTTGACATATATTGACTATTTTAACTATGCAACTACTCTGTGAGGCAGGTACTATTATTAACCCCATACAAAAGATGATGCAATTGAGGATCAGAGAGGTTAAGAAACCTTCCCAAAGCCACACAGCTACTAAAGCTAGAATTTAGATTCAGGGGTTCTTTGAAAGTGAAAACAGCTTCATTTCTTTATTTTTTTTATTACATAGAATATTTAGAATTTTAGAAACTTCAAATAATACAGGAAAGAAGGAAAAGACAAAAAACTCACTGAAATTCCCAGTAGCCTTAAATAGCTCATTAATCTATTTCAATATTTTAAAGAACGCACTTTCAGACATCTTTCTAAGGCTTAAAGAAACATATACCTCTGTACTTTCAGAAATAGGATTATATAACGAGATGTTCTGTAATTTACTTTTTACCCAGAAGATGGTGATTATAGTGGACAAGTAAAGCAGACTCAGAAGATGAGAAATACCTCCTTTATCAAAGTGATGAATACAAGCTCAGGGCTCTCAGCCTGAGTGTGAGCGCTAACTCCAAGGTGTGTGTGGGGGTGTCTGTGTGAGAAGGAAAGGCGTGTGCAATCTGTGTTAATTCTCTGGGCCTTACTCACTGGATTCTTTGACCAGAATTCATCCAACCAGGGCTTCCCAGGGGGCACTAGTGGTGAAGGGTCTGCCTGCCAGTGCATGAGACTCGGGTCCGATCCCTGGGTCGGGAAGATCCCCTGGAGGAGAGCATGGCAACCTACTCCAGTATTCTTGCCTGGAGAATCCCCAAGGACACCCTAGCCTGGAGGGCTATAGTCCATGGGGTCTCAAAGAGTCGGACACCACTGAGCAACTGAGCACAGATGCATCCAACCAAGTATCTGTACCACAAACAAATACTCCCAGCTACCTTCTTTCCAAGAGCATTCAAGCCCCAATACTATTTACACACAATCTATGCATTTATCATCTTCTTATCAGAGACTAATGCTCCCAGAATTACTCTGAGCCACCAAAGTCTTCCCAGGTGGTAAAGAACCTGCCTGCCAATGCAGGAGACATAAGAGACGCGGGTTTGATACCTGGATCGGGAAGATCCCCTAGAGGAGGGCATGGCAACCCATTCCAATATTCTTGCCTGGAGAATCCCCAAGGACAGAGGAGTCTGGAGAGCTCCAGTCCGTGGGGTGTCAAAGAGTCGGACACTTAGCGACTTCGCGCACACAGCACACATGCACCAAAGGGTAGAATCAGAGATAAAGGCATGGGGACGGTTGCTGTCCACTTGACTCAGATGAAGCCTCCATATAATGTATCATTTCAAAGTTTAAGTAGAGAAGGTCAAAAAGGACATTAGAGAAGAATATTCATTTAGGCCAGTTCCTGGATTTTTCTGTCTAATGGAATTCCTCTCAGCACACTCATTACCTCATCTCTGAAAATACTAGGTTTGGAAGTAGTCTTGATGGTGCTTCAGGGAATAGGCAATTTCAGCATCTCAGGGAGGTCATGTGATACAACAATCTGAATAACTAAAGTTTGTTGCCACTTCTCAGGTGTCAGACACTTGGAAGCATCTTGCATTTTGCCCCCAGCACACCCTGGTGTGATAGTCCTGTGGTCAGGAACATTGAGTAGGTGAAAATGCTACAGCTAAGAGTGGATGGGTGACCCTCCCCTCCCAGGCTACCCAGCCAGCAGCCGGCAGAGCTAGGAGTTGGATCCAGGGTTCTCTGAGTCAGACCACCCTTGTAGCTGCTATGCTGGTACATAGTAGCTGGTACATTTTCCCTTCCTTTCCCCTTATGTAGGAAGGACTTTCTGATTAGATGGCTTTGAGTAGAGACCATGGATGGAGGAGCCTGGTGGGCTGCAGTCCATGGGGTCGCTAAGAGTCAAACACGACTGAGCGACTTCTCTTTCCCTTTTCACTTTCATGAATTGGAGAAGGAAATGGCAACCCACTCCACTGTTCTTGCCTGGAGAATCCCAGGGACGGGGCAGCCTTGTGGGCTGCCGTCTATGGGGTCGCACAGAGTCGGACACGACTGAAGCGACTTAGCAGCAGTAGCAGCAGCAGAGACCTAAAAGAGAAATGGAGGCAAGGCCTGCAGAATTCTGGAGGAAGAGTAATCTAGAGAAGGGCATATGCAAAGGTCCTGAGGCATGAGCATGGTTGAGGTTCAGGGGAGAAGATGAGCTCAGAAAGGAAATGGGAGGTGGTCAGATATGTAGAACTTTGTGGGCCATTGTGAAGGACTGGGATTTATCCTGAGTGAGCTGGGGTTTGCACAGGTGAGTAATAGGACCTGATTTTATCTTGATGGACCATTCTGGTTGCTGTGTGTCTTGGGGCTGGGGCAAGGATGGGAGCATATGAACCAGTTAGGAGGATGCGGCAATCAGCCCGGCAAGACAAAGGGGTTTGGGGCCAGAGTGTGAGCACTGGAGGTGGTAGAAATGGTTGGATTCACTTTAGGCTTTAGAAAAGAATCAACAAGGACTTCCTTGGTGGCCCAGTGTTTAAGAATCTGCCTTCCAAGGCAGGGGACGCGCTTTTGATCCTTGGTCTGGGAAGATTTCGCACACCATGGAGCAGCTAAGCCCATGTGCTGCAACTGTCAAAGTCTGTGCTTTAGGGTCTGTGCTCTGCAACAAGAGAAGCCACTGCAAGAGAATCCAGCACATTGCAGCTAGAGAGCAGCCCCTTATCTCCACAGCTAGAGAAAGTCCAAGCACAGCCATGAAGACCCAGCGCAGCCAAAAAAAATTTAAAAAAAGAAAAGAATCAATGGAGTCTTTGGGTAAATTGGACAAGGAGAGAGAGATAACAAGAAAACGTAAGAATGATGTATTCCTTAATTGTCACGTCACACATCATTTTGATATGCAAATTATAAAAGAGCAGTTTGAGATTTCCAACCATGGTACCTGCCCTCAATGCCTGATCTCAGCCTGGGTAGAACAAGAGAAATGCACGTGTACTCAGTTGAGTCTGACTCTTTGCAACCCCATGGACTGTAGCCCACCAGGCTCCTCTGTCCATGGAATTCTCCAGGCAAGAATACTGGAGTGGGCTGCCATTTCCTTCTCCAGGGGATCTTTCCAACCCAGGATCGAATCCAATTCTCCTGCATCCCTACAATGGCAGGGGGCTTCTTTACCACTGGATAAAGCAGCACTGGCTCAAATCTGTACTTAGCAGCTTTGTTCTCCCGTAACTTTACCTCTGTGAACCATTTCTTCATCTGTTAAATTGGAGCAATGAGCACAGCGCTTCTATTAAGGCATCTTGAGAAGAAGTGAGTGTTACTTGCTCAGTCGTGTCCGACTCATTGCAACCCCATGGCTTGTAGCTCTCCTGGCTCCTCTGTCCATGGAATTCTCCAGGCAAGAATACTGGAGTGGGTTGCCATTCCCTTCTCCAGGGGATTTTCCTGATCCAGGAATCGAACCCAGGTTTCCTGCATTTTAGGCAGGAAACTATACTGTCTGAGCTACCAGGGAAGCCCAAGCTAACACAAGCAGCCAGGCGCGCCAGGCTCGGGTGACAACCCAGGAAGCGAGGAAGCGGGGAGGCGATCGCTGGGGGCTGACCGACCTGCCCCGCCCCCGGCGAAGACAGTCAAAGCATCTTGATGTGGATTGAATGAGAGGACACCTAGGTCAGGCACGTGTGTATGGTGGGTGTGACTGCATGTTAGTCTCTGATCCTCTTTGGAGTCAGGGAGACTTGTGTTTTTTGTTTGTTTGTTTTTATTTGGCTGCATCTCATCTTGGTTGTGGCACACAAGATCTTTAGCTGAGGCACGTGGGATCTGGTTCCCCGACCAGGAATCCAACCCGGGCCCCCAGCATTGAGAGCTTGGAGTCTTAGCCACCGGACCACCACGGAAGTCTGAGTCCTGTGCTTTGATTATGGGGAAGGGACTTTCCCTGGAGCTCCACCCTTGTGAAAGGATTTATCTAGCACTGGGGCTAAGGACAGAAATCAGACTCAGAGATCTATGACAAGGCAATCCTGGCCATAACTGCTCCTCCTCTTGGTCAAAGCATTCAGGGCCCTGGGCCTCAGTTAACTCACCTGTGAAATGGGAGAATAAGAGCTTCCTTGCATGATCGATGAGAGGATGAAATGAACACACATACGGAGCCCAGAGCTGTCCCTCAGTCGTGACCGCCTCTCTTCTCCTCCTTATATGTATCTGACCTCAGTTGCCAAGTACTTGTGCTGAGATCTGCCCTCACATTTCATGTCCGCTCCAGGTTAAAGAAAATGATTTTCCTGTCTTCTCGCATATGGAGCTGCAGCTAGTTCTGGGGCTGGGGATTTAATGTCTTTGAAGATTGTCAGATTCTGACATTTACTGTCCTCTGCTTATCCAGGGCTGGCTCCTGTGCAGAGAGACAACTGCAGGCTTTGTTCCGAGCAAAAGCCATGCTTGCTGCAGCCTGTTTGTGGGGCAGGAGGGAGAGAAAGACTTTTTTTTTTTTTTTTTTTTTTAAATTTATCTATTTGGCTGCCTCCGGTCTTCGTTGCAGCATGTGGGCGCTCTAGTTGTGTTGTGCAGGCTCAGTAGTTGACACACATGGGCTTAGTTGTCCCGAGGCATGTGGGATCTTACACCCCAACCAGGGATCGAGCCCACGTCCTCCGCGCTGCAAGATAGATTCTTAACCACTGAACCACCAGAGTAGTCTTTTTTTTTTTTTTAAGTCATCAAAGTGCAAGTAGTGGTCCCATCACTGACTTTCATCTGGGATGCCGTCACTGGTCTCTCAAGCCCTTGCCTGCTCCTTCCAATCTTTTCTCCATGCTGCTTTCAGTGGCTGTGAAGTGAAATAAGTCGCTCAGTCATGTCCGACTCTTTGTGATCTCATGGACGGTAGCCTACCAGGCTCTTCCGTCCATGGGATTTTCCAGGCAAGAATACTGGAGTAGGTTGCCATTTCCTTCTCCAGTGGCTGAGAAGCCTTAAAAATGCTCCATCACAGCCTGTTGCTGCTCAAAACCTTCTAGTGTCTTCCACCCATCTCAGGATAAAGATGAAATCCTCCCCAGGGCTCACAGGGAGAAGGAGAAACATTCTTCTTTGGTCAAGGCTACCCTTTTCAACTTGGTTTTGCATCTTTCCTTCCAGCACAGGGCCTTTCCGTGATGATTTAGGGTTAGAGAAAGAGGCACAGTCAATAAAGTAGGACTTTCGGAGGTTCAACACCTTGACACCTCATGCTGCTACCACATGCAATTTAATTCAACAATAGGCTCTGACATGTAATTTTATTTTCCCAGATTACACATTAAAGGTGAGTTGTGCTGAAATCACTCATTCCTTTTGTTTGCTTGTTCTCACTCTCTCCTTTAAAGCTTCTCTGATTCAGTCTTTTTCCTCTTTGTCTCTCTGGATCCCTGCTTTTCTGCTCCCCTAAGGGAGCACTTAAGGGAGAGATTGCAAATAGTTTTGGTATCATAAAAGACGGGGCAGTGGTGGTGCAGGAGAGGGGTTGGAACGGCAGCCATGGGGATGCCCTGTTCACGTCTCCTGGTAGGAGACCCTGCTGTGAGGAACACGGTTGGTTCATTACCTCCAGCTCGACCTTTGGATCCCCCCACAGTGTTCATGGTGAGGCTGTGTTCTCCTGGGTTGTGCTCAGCCAATGACCAAGTAGGGTCAGGGTACCCGTGTCCCTCCCTTTCTGCCCATCACAGGGTTCCGACAATAGGAATCATCTCCACTGGCTGGGCGGAGCCCTTCTCCAAGCCCGTGGTAGGCTGAGGGTCTTCCTCCCCACCCCTCCTTCCTTCCCTCTCTCCTCCCACAGGCGTCAGAGTCACATCATGGTCGGAAGTCTCTTCCCTTCAACTCCTGTTTCTTTTTCCTTTATGCTTCTCAGGCACCCCCTGCCCTGCCAATAAATCTCGTGCACATCTAATTCTATCCTGACATCTGCTTCTCAGAGAACCCAAACTGACCCAAGCAGAAGGAAAGAAGAAAGTCAAACATCTTCAACCTTCTTAGAACACCCGATACTCTGAAACTCAAGAACTCTAGGCTTGTACTAACCTTTAAGAGAAAGGAATCTGAAAAAAAAAATATATATATATATATATATATATATATATATATGAAAGTGAAAGTGAACTCGCTCAGTTGTGTCCAACTCTTTGCGACCCCAAGGACTGTAGCCTACCAGGATCCTCCATCCATGAGATTTTCCAGGCAAGAGTACTGGAGTGGGTTGCCATTTCCTTTATATATACATATACATATATACATATACATATATATATATATATATATATAGTTGAATCACTTTGCTGTACACTCAAAACTAACACGTCATTTAAATCAATTATACTTCAGTTGGAAAAAAAAAAAAGATGAACTGGGCTCTTCCCTGGTGGCTCAGATGGTAAAGTGTCTGCCTACAATGTGGGAGACCTGGGTTCGATCTCTGGGTTGGGAAGATCTCCTGGAGAAGGAAATGGCAACCCACTCCAGTACGCTTGCCTGGAAAATCCTATGGAAAGAGGAGCCTGGTAGGCTACTGTCCATGGGGTCACAAAGCGTCGGACATGACTGAGTGACTTCACTCACTCACTCAGTTGAAAAAAAAAAAAAAGATGAACTCTAGGCTTCATGTTCTTCCTATCCACATGATGCTTGGACTTCCACTTCATTTGGAGGATGTACCAAGGATGACACCAACGGCTGGCTGGCTCCTTCCTAGCTGTATCTTCTAGTGCCTTGCTTCTTCTTGCTATAGAGCCTGGAAAAGCTTGACTTATTTTGCAGCCTCTTTGGGTTGAGAATTGCTTTCCTGAAAAAAGAAGACAAGATGAAGTTCAGTTGTACTTCTCTTCCCACTTTTTTCAGCCTTGAATATGGACAAGAACCCTAGATCTCAAGCAACCAGTTGAGAATGTGAGACAACGATCATGAAAGAAAGACTCAGAGAAGCACAAAGACCCCAGCCCTTGGCATAATCAGGCCACAGAATGAACAGCAGCTGCTCCTGTAATGCTGGACTTCCTGTTACATAAGAAAAATAGACCCTTGCCTGTGTCAGCCACGGTATGTCACTTGCAGGTCGAAACATGCCTTACTGATATAGATGATCTGACTTGAAATATGTGCTCTGTGCGTTTGGGCCAACTGGCTGGCTCAGGCAAGGCCAGAGGCATCTTTTGGTGCAGGTAGAATTTCATAGGCAGAAGGGCCAGCAATTGCTTTCCTTGTGCACTTGGCGGTCCATGGAGAA
Organism: Cephalophus harveyi; assembly: GCA_006410635.1. NCBI lineage: Eukaryota > Metazoa > Chordata > Mammalia > Artiodactyla > Bovidae > Cephalophus > Cephalophus harveyi. The sequence continues at coordinate 336,770 of SJYT01033522.1, forward strand.
ATATACTTGGCATTGCAGGGCTGAAGAAGATCCTTCTTCCCCATTGTCTGTTCTTATAGGGTATGAGTGACAGATATGGGCTCAGTTTGTCTCTTCCCTACTTTATCAGATGAGTGGGAAGAGACAAGAGACAGAAGCAAGGGGTGACAGTGAGAGCTTATAGGAGAGAAAATAAAATGTCACTTATCCAAGTGAGAGGGGGTGGGACTCACAAAGAGTGGTCCTGGGAAGATTACTGCAAGGGAAGATGCAAAGGACCCAACCACTCACCCATATGTTATCAAGGGATTGTTGTTCAGTCGCTCAGTCGTGCCTCTTTGTGACCCCATGAACTGCAGCACACCAGGCTTTCCTGTCCTCCACTATCTCCTGGAGTCTTCCCAAACTGATGTCCACTGAGTCAGTGATGTCATCCAACCATCTCATCTTCTATCATCCCCTTCTCCTCCCACCTTCAATCTTTCCCAGCATCAGGAGCTTTTCCAATGAGTCAGTTCTTCACATCAGGTGGCCAAAGTATTGGAGCTTTAGTTTCAGCATCAATCCTTCCAATGAACATTCAGGGTTGATTTCATTTAAGATTGACTGGTTTGATCTCCTTGATGTCCAAGGGACACTCAAGAGTGTTCTCCAACACCAAAGTTCCAAAGCCTCAAATCTTCAGCACTCAGCCTTCTTTATGGTCCAACTTGCACATCCATACATAACTACTGGCTTTGACTAGACAGACCTTTGTGGGCAAAGGGATGTCTCTGCTTTTTAATATGCTGTCTAGGCATCAGTTTGCTGTGTGTTTAGTCGCCAGTCATGTCTGACTCTTCGTGACTCCATGAACTGCACCCACCAGGCTCCTCTGTCCATGAGGATTCTCCAGCCAAGAATACTGGAGTGGGTTTCTATGTGCTCCTCCAGAGGATCTTCCCAACCCAGGGATCGAGCCCAGGTCTCTGGCAATTGAAGGCAGATTCTTTACTGACTGAGCCACAAGGGAAGCCCAAGAATACTGGAATGGGTAGCCTATCCCTTCTTCAGGGGATCTTCCCGACCCAGGAATCGAACCGGGGTCTTCTGCAAAGTGGGTTTCTATGTGCTCCTCCAGAGGATCTTCCCAACCCAGGGATCGAGCCCAGGTCTCTGGCAATTGAAGGCAGATTCTTTACTGACTGAGCCACAAGGGAAGCCCAAGAATACTGGAATGGGTAGCCTATCCCTTCTTCAGGGGATCTTCCCGACCCAGGAATCGAACTGGGGTCTTCTGCATTGCAGGCAGATTCTTTACCAGCTGGGCTACCAGGGAAGCCCATCTAGGTATAAAGGGAGTTAATCTTTTTTTTTTTTTCTATTTATTTCTATTTAATCTTCTTTTTTCTATCTAAAAAATATTCAAGTCCACTTTCCACATTCCCCCCAAAGCCCACATCTCCACCAGCTGAGCGTGAATCACCCCCCACACTCAGAGTAGAATTTGGTGGCATGTTCTTTACTTAATATCAGCAGTAGTAACATTCAAGCACCAAAAAAGCCCGAGTAATTATATGTCTGTTTTCTCTGCTGTTTTTATTTGCATGAAACAAAGGCACCTGCCATGTTAATTGTGCCCTTTCTATAAACAACTTCTCCAGCCAGCCAAGCAAAAATGCATTGGGGTGGGGGAGGGTTATGTGTTGGAGGGAAAGGATTCATCTGTACAACAGATTTTCAGATCTTCCTTGAGTCCAACGATACCTTACTTCATATAAGGCTGCCAAACCTTCACCCAGACAACAGAGGAAGGTGATTCACTGAACGTTAAACAAAAGAGATTTTACAAAGAGAAAGAATCCTTGGAGAAAGAGAATGGAGAAGGAAGTGAACCAGACCACCCTACCTGTATTCAGTCACAGAAGCCACGACATAACATTGAAGATGTGTTTTCCTAAAGGAAAACAGAAAAAAAGAAATGTGCCCATCACAGCTGTATCATCTAGACATTGTGAAATAGTCCTTGAAGGTTTTTTTCTCCCTATTTATATGTAAGGACATAACCTACAATAAAAGGCACACAGCTTAAGTCTACAGTTTGATTAATTTTGGGGAAATTTTTTGTAAGAAAATATATACATCTTGAATTTCTCGTCTTCATTATTTTAAATTGTAGACATCACTGCCATTAAATTGCCATCGTGATGTTGTATCACCATCATTACTACCTTTTCCAAAATTTTTCATCCTATCAGAGACGCTGAAACATTACACTTAGAGAAAATTTACATAAAATACAATGTGTAGCCAAAATCCAGATTGGGATATAAAATGTTCCCAGCTTCCAGCTGGGTCCCTTAGGCTCCTCCTTGGATAATGCCTCCTGAGAGGTAAAACTGTTGTGACCTCTATCTTCACGGGTTAATTCTGCCTGAAAGTTAGTATAAATGGAACCAAACGGTATGTATTGTTCTGCGTCTGGCTTCTTTCACTCAACACTGCCCCTGAGATTCATCCATGTTGTTGCATGAATCAGTGTTTTGTTCTTTTTTTTGTTGCTACCTAGTATCCCATTCCGAGAAGGCAATGGCACCCCACTCCAGTACTCTTGCCTGGAGAATCCCATGGACAGAGGAGCCTGGTGGGCTACAGTCCATGGGGTCGCTAAGAGTCGGACATGACTGAGCGACTTCACTTTCACTTTTCACTTTCATGCACTGGAGAAGGAAATGGCAACCCACTCCACTGTTCTTGCCTGGAGAATCCCAGGGACGGGGGAGCCTGGTTGGCAGCCATCTATGGGGTCGCACAGAGTTGGACATGACTGATGCGACTTAGCAGCAGCAGTAGCAGCAGTATCCCATTATATGAACATATCACAGTTTATTTTTCTTCTCCATTCATTCTCCAGTCTGTGGGCATTTGGGTTGTTTCCAGCTTGGGATTCTTGGAAATAAAGCCTCAGACTCATGGTCACAGAGAATGGACTGGCTTCCATTTCATGCGCTGGCGCACGAGCGCATGGATTCCATTCTATGGACTGGTTTCCATAGAGAGTGGTGGTTTCCAAGGGGAAGGGGGTCGGGGCAAGGAGGGAGCGAGAGGTGGGGTTTAGCAGGTGTAAGCTTTTATATGTAGAATGGATAAACAACACTGTATAGCCTAGGAGAATACATGCACTGTCTTATGGTAAACCATAATGGAAATGAATATAAAAAAGGAATATATATTTGTGTAGCTGAATCACTTTGCTGTGCAGCAGAAATTAACACTACACTGTAAATTAACTATACCTCAATAAAAATAAATTTAAAAAGGAAATAAAGCCACGGTGACATTACTGTGTAAGTATTTTTTAAAAAATAATTTATTTTTGGCTGTGCTGGGTCTTCATTGCTGCTCAGGCTTTTCCCTGGTTATAGTAAGTGGGGGCTACTCTCTAGTTGTGGTTCATGGGCTTAATTGCTCCTTGGCATATGGGATCTTCCTGGACCAGGGATCGAACCCGTGTCTCCTGCAGTGGTAGGCAGATTATTATTATTATTCCTATTACTGTTATTATTGTTGTTTTTGATGTGCTACCACCAATTTGCCCGATCTTTAAGGAGCAGATCCACCCGCCAGAAAGTTCTGCTTTGCACTGAGCTGAAATTGGCCTCTTTGCAATGTCACCCAATTGCTTCCAGTCCACAGCCCAACATTTAGCACTTAATTACATCTTGTCTTCTATTATGCACTAATTGTCTCTGGTGGCTCCTCCCTTATCCCCGGCTCATTTGCCAACTCCTCGAGGGCAGAGATCAAGTCTTGTAGTCAGAACACCTTTCAGAGCTGCAAAAATAAGAACTTATTAAATAAATACTTGTTGATGGAAAGTTCCCACCAGGATTTCCCCCTGGGGCCTCAAACCAGGTGTGTGGAAGACAGTGTAGGAAGGTCACAAGGGATTTGCAAGTTAAATATGCATACAGCTTATATATAATTTGCATACTCCCGCTGTCAACACTCAGCAATTTTACATTTAAAATGATATTGCCCTTCCGAAGGCTGTCATTTCTTTATCTTGCTCTTCTTCAGTATTGTGTACATATCAAATCAGAACATGGGGAGTTTACGCCCTATGTGTAAACTGTTCAGTAAATTATTCAGAACCTCAGTTGCAAGAAGAGAACCTCAGGGTGAGCTTGTCTAGTTGAAATTCTGTTTGCCCTTGCAAGGGCAATTGTCACCTGTGCTCTCAAACACGATTACTCACTCCTACATCACTTTGTTCTTGCCACCTGCAGTGCCATTAACCACTGTGTATCCTAACTAGAAATTAGTCAGCGCTCTTTCAGTTGCAAGTGATTGGAACCCTACTTAATGCAGTTTAAGCCAAGACAGGGAATCTGAATTCACTGGCTTCTGTAACTGAACTGTCTGGGGACTTCAGACACAGCTTGAGGTAGAGACTGAAAGGATGTCATTAAGGGTTCATCAGAATTTCTTTTCTCCAACTCTACTCACAGTCCAATTCAGTTCAGCCACTCAGTCGTGTCCGACTCTTCGAGACCTCATAGACTGCAGCAAGCCAGGCCTCCCTGTCTATCACCAACTCCTGTAGTTTACTCAAACTCATCTCCATTGAGTCGGTGATACCATCCAACCATCTCATCCTCTGTCGTCCCCTTCTCCTCCTGCCTTCAATCTTTCCAAGCATCAGGGTCTTTTCAAATGAGTCAGCTCTTCGCATCAGGTGGCCAAAGTATTAGAGTTTCAGCTTCAACTCTGCTCACAGTCCCAACTGGAAAATCTTCACTTACCCGACAGATTAAGTCAAAATCTCAAGGCTGCATCTCATTGGTTAGACATGAGTCACATGACAGTCCCTAAGCCAATCACTGTGTTTGGAAGAAAAATATACCGATTAGCTAGTTCTTGGGTGAGTCCTTCTCTGCCTCCTAGTCCTGTGGTCTGAGAATGAGGAAGAGGAGTTGCCTGAAGAGAGGTCTAGGGACTTTTCTTAGAGGAAGTGAGGTAGGAGCACAGATATCAACTCCCAGCAGAGCTGGCTGAGTCTGTCTCTGTTCTTAATCTGGGGACTCTTTGGGGGCAGGAAGTTGAGACTCCTTATGAAACTGAACATGTAAAAAGGGGGTACAATAAAGAAACCTCCGAGGCACCAGAGAGTCCTTCCTTTCTTAACTGTTTACTGAACAGCAAGCATTGGATGACAAGAATGAGTAAACACAGAGGTGGTCCCTGCCGACTGTGGGGCTTATGGTCTTCTTGGCAAGACAGAATACACACAACACACTTGAACAATAGAGAGTGATGTGTATGTGATATTGTTTGTATGAACAAAGGTTCTTCTTTGCAGCTTAGAACACTCGAGTCGATAAAAGAGTAATGAAATGACACCTTACATCATAAAGGGCTTCCCTGGTAGCTCAGCTGGTCAAGAATCCACCTGCAATGCAGGAGACCCTGGCTCAATTGCTGGGTTAGGAAGATCCCCTGGAGAAAGGATGGGCTACCCACTCCAGTATTCTTGGGCTTCCCTGGTGGCTCAACTGGTAAAAAATCTGCCTGCAATGTAGGAGATCTGGGTTCAATCCCTAGGTTGGGAAGATCCCCTGGAGAAGGGAACGGCTACCCACTCCAGTATTCTGGCCTGGAGAATTCCATGGCCAGAATTTCACAAACAGTCGGACACGACTGAGAGACTTTCACTTCAGTTCACTTCAGTTACATAATAAATCCCTTTAAAACACCTTTATAATAACTTCTGGGCTTCCCAGGTGGCACTAATGGTAAAGAACCCACCTGCCAATGCAGGAGATGTAAGAGATGTGGATTTGATCCTTGGGTCGGGAAGATCCCCTAGAGAAGGGCATGGCAACCCACTCCAGTATTCTTGCCTGGAGAATTCCATGAACAGAAGAGCCTGGTGGGCTATAGTCCATGGGGTCACACACAAAGTCGGACCCGACTAAAGCAACTTAGCACACATGCGCGCATAGCAACTTCTAGGATAGTAGTTGCGATGTTCCCCCCATTTTTTAGAAAAGAGTTGGAGACTGAAAAGCAAGCATGCCTACAGGGTGCTAGTAACCAACCACACGCAGAAGGACTTACTTTTATCATCCTGCCCAACAGCCCCGCGAAGTGTGATCTCATGTCATAGATGAAGAAAGAAGATCTCAGAGATGGAGATACTAGCCTGATAGCGAGTGGTGGATCTAGAAGACCCAAGCGAGTGACTTGGTGTCACACAAAACCCGAGGCCGGGCCAGGACTCACCACTGGGGCTCAGGGCTCCGAGTCGAGTCCTCATCTCTCAGCCCCACTGGGTCCCCCCCTCCCCCCAGCCTTCAAACCACATCTGTCATCGGGGGTTACTCTGATCTGTCATCAGGCCTTGACTCTTGCAACTAGACAAATAACTATCGTCAGTCTTGATCCAGAGAAGAACGAAATTTCCTTTCTGCTTTCCTTGCCAGAGCCTTGAAGCCCTGACCCAGAAACGCCAGCCCTCTTTCCACCAGGAAGTGTTTCGGTCCCCTTCATTACTCACTGCTAACCCTGTGCCAGAGCTGGGTGGCGGTGGTGGCAGAGGCGTGCAGAAAGCTTCACCAGGGCTTGACATGGCGTGTGTGTATGTGGCAGCCGAGATCTGGCCCATTTTGCTCCTGTGCTGAGCAAAACACCTCCTTGCTGTTCTGTCTGTGTATCATGAAAGAAAGGGAGGGGTCGAGGACGCCTCTGGTATTTTTTGTCCGGATAGCTAGAAGTTGTCACTTACGGAGATGTCAGCCAAAGCAGCTTCTGAGCAGGGTGAATTCTAGAGTTCAGGTTGGTGTCTGTTAAGTCAAAGATGCTTGCTCAACACCCAAGAGGAGTCATGAAAGGGGAACTGGGTATGGAAAGATGATGAGGCTGAAGATAAAAATGTGGGATGCGTTGCCACAGAGACGGTAGTAAATGGCGTGGGATGGTTGAAACCATTAGGGAGTGGGAGTATCAAAAAGAGAATGAGTTAGAAGAGAGCCTAGAGCCCCCCGCCCTAGAGCACAGGGGATAAGGACCAGAGAAAACTTAGAAGGCGTAGTGAGTGGGCAGGAAGGTATTCAAAGAATCAGGATGGAGGCCAAACAAAGAAGGGATTTCAAGAAGGGAACAATTAATTGCACCAAACAATACTGCTAAGCTGTGTTCGATCAGAACTGAGGATTTACATGGGTTTGGCACATAAGGTATCATTGATGACCTTGGCAGGAGTAGCGTGGTGTGGAGGTGGGCAGGAAGGCAGGAGAGAAAGGGCAGAAAGTTAAATAGACTTTGTTTTTAACTAATTTTTTTTTATTGAAGTTTAGTTGATTTACAAAGCTGTGTCAGTTTCAGGTGCAGCAAAGTGAATCAGTTATGCATGTACATAGCTGCTGCTGCCGCTGCCAAGTCGCTTCAGTCGTGTCCGATTCTGTGCAACCCCATAGACGGCAGCCCACCAGGCTCCCCCGTCCCTGGGATTCTCCAGGCAAGAACACTGGAGTGGGTTGCCATTTCCTTCTCCAATGCATGAAAGTGAAAAATGAAAGTGAAGTCGCTCAGTCGTGTCCGATTCATAGTGACCCCATGTACTGCAGCCTACCAGGTTCCTCCATCCATTGGATTTTCCAGGCAAGAATACTGGAGTGGGTTGCCATTGCCTTCTCTGGCATGTACATAGAGTCACTCTTTTTTTTTTTAAGATTCTTTTCTCATGTAGATCATTACAAAGTATTGAGTAGAGTTCCCCGTGCTATACAGCAGGTTCTTATTAGTTATCTATTTCATATATAGTAATGTGTGGAGATGATTCCTTTTACAGGTTTGGAATAAAAGAGAGGGCTTCCTAGGTGGCACAGTGGTAAAGAATCCACTTGCCAATGCAGGAGACATGGGTTCATGAAGATCCCCTGGAGAAGGAAATGGCAACCCACTCCAATTTTCTTGCCTGGAAAATTCCATGGACAGATGAACCTGGCAGGCTATGGTTCACAGGGTCTCAAAAAATCAGACATAATTGAGCACACACACAACAGCAACACAGACTAAAAGAGACAGATCAGGGGTGATTTTTCTCAAGCTGGGAAATATTGTAGCAAGTTTGTGTTCTGATGGGAATGAAAAGTGCAGAGGGATGATTTTGTGATGCAATGGCGGGGGGGGGAGGGGGGGGGGGGGGGGGGGGGGGGGGGGGGGGGGGGGGGGGGGGGGGGGGGGGGGGGGGGGGGGGGGGGGGGGGGGGGGGGGGGGGGGGGGGGGGGGGGGGGGGGGGGGGGGGGGGGGGGGGGGGGGGGGGGGGAAATGGGGCAGTTCCAGGAATAATATCCCAGAGCAGGCTGGAGGAGATGCCATCCAGTGGACCTTTGGTGTGTTTGGCCCTAGATTGCAAAGCTAGGCTCCCTCTACCCTGCTCCCTCTTCCCATCAACACACAGTACATTCTTGCCTTCTCTTCTTAGCACTGCTCCAAACATCCCTAAGAACACTCTCATTTGAGAGAATAAAGCCTAGGCCGGAGCACTTGCTATTTCTGCTAGTGATAACCATGAATTAGAGTGAAGAGGGAAAACAGGAGGTGGCAGAAGGTCTTGTCTGAGCGGCTGGATTCAGGTGTGTGCGCTGTGAGCGTGCTTGCAAAATCACCTTGCTGGAATGTTTACAAAGTTGGGCCTGACTCTCTGTGACCCTATGGACTGTAGCCCACCAGGCTCCTCTGTCCATGGGATTATCCAGGCAAGAATCCTGGAGTGGGTTGTCATGGCCTCCTCCAGGGGATCTTCCCAAGCCAAGGATCACAAAGTTGAGAAGGCATTTTCAAAAGGAAGCAGAGACAAAATGAACAAACACCATAAAATACATGTGGTGGCGTGAGCTAGGTTTACCGAAGTGGCCTTTACCACCATCGCCAATTTAAAACCACTGGTATTTAATAGGTTTCTTTCAAAGTCATTAAGGCAGCAAAGATAAATTGAGACCTGGGAAAGGCCCTGGAGATGGAGATGAGAGAGGGCTCTGGTCTCCAAGGAGTTAGAAGGCCAGTAAAGTATTATTAACAGGATATTCACAGAATGGCATCATAAGTTAAGGGCTTGGAGAGTTGAAACTGAAAGTTGCTCATTTGTGTCCGACTCTTTGTGACCCCATGGACTGTACAGTCCGTGGAGTTCTCCAGGTCAGAATACTGGAGTGGATAGCATTTCCCTTCTCCAGGGGATCTTCCCAACGCAGGGATTGAACCCAGGGCTCCTGCATTGCAGGCAGATTCTTTACTAGCTGAGCCACCAGGAAAGTCCAAGAATACTGGAGTGGGTAGCCTGTCCCTTCTCCAGCAGATCTTCCTGATCCAGGAATCAAACCGGGGTCTCCTGCATTGCAGGCGGACTCTTTACCAGCTGAGCTACCAGGGAAGCCCATTTGGAGAGTTTTGGATGCTCAAAGCAGGATTAGGTTTAACCCATTAAACTTAAATGAGACAAGGCTGAGGCAAGCACAGAGAAGTACACTTTATGCCAGGAAGTATAAGGAAAAGTGTCCCTCTAACCTAGGGAACAGCATGTGCAAAAAAAGAGGTATGCAGCTGAGCATTAAATAATAGACTCACAGAATGAGAAAGTTATTTCAATGGTCTTGCCATCCTTTTTACACTTCAATGAGACATGCTCAGTTTAGTGCTAATGGCTCTTTAACATCTCTCCCTTTGAGATTAGGGGGAAGTGCCTACTTGTCTCATTTCTATTTTATGGCTTAAAACAACACTTATTTTGTTTACCAGTCTGGAATTTGGGCAGGGCTTGGAGAAAGACATGTCAATGCACTCCAGTATTCTTGCCTGGAAAAATCCTATGGACAGAGGAGCCTGGCGGGGTACAGTCCACAGGGTCGCAAGAGTCACACATGACTCAGTGACTAAACCACCACCAGTGGGGACAGCTTGTCGACAATCCTCCTTGGAGTGCATGTTGACACAGCATCAGCTATGATGACTCAAAAGCTGGGGTAGAAATCATCTAAAGGTTCCTCCCCCTATCAGATGGTGGGTACTTGGCTGTTGACTAGGACCCTAGGGAGGGCGTCCTGGATACCTACACGTAGCCTCTAGTGTAAGTTGGGCTTCCTCCCAACATGGTTGCTCAGTTATGAGGATGAACTTCCCAAGAGAGGAAATGGAGTGGAAGCCACGTCACTTTTATGACCTCGCTTCAGAGGTCAGGCAGCATCACTTCCGCTATGTTCTCTTCATTAGAGCCTAGCTCATATCCAAAAAGAGAAGAATTAGGTGACATCCCCATATGGTAAGTGACAAAAAATATGTGGACACGTTTTAAAACCCACCAAAGCCCACCTTCTACCCATGAATTCTCTATATTCTTCCCACATGCAAAACAGAGACACTCTCTCCCAAAATCCTCCCTCCCTCCCTGAAAGTTTCATCTAGCTGGAACACTGGGTCTGATGTTCTTGTCATCTAAATCAGGTCCAGGGGACATATAGATTTTTGAGACAGGAGCCTGCTGTGTCCCCCATCGACTGGCAAAGCAATGAAGTTATTCTTTTCTGCTTCACCCAAAAAGCAAATAAATAAATCAGGTCCAAATGACACTTATTAGTCTCTCCTTTAACACGCTGAGTCTTAGAACCTCACAGTGGTTGGTAACCAACTAGAATTCAGTAACATTTGATTGATTGCTTGATTTTTATGGAGATTGAATCCACAAAATTTTATTTTATTTTCCAGTTCCTTTCCATTCGTGTAAGTGGTATTGGTTTTCCATTCCTAGTATTAACGTCAAGTTTTCTTTCAATACTGCTTTAAAAAAAAAAAAAAGACAAACAGTGATTTTAAAGAAAATAATAAGTAAAAGTTAGTATAGGTGATGCTTAGATGTGGCAGAAATTGTGAGAGTGGGGAGTATAAAGAATGAAGTATTGATATTTGTTATAATGTGGATAAACTTCAAACATAATAACCCTATGTAAAAGACACTACCTACAAAATGACAAATAGTGTGTGAGTCCATTGATATAAACTGTCCAGAAAAGGAAAATCTAAGTGAGTAGATTAATGATTGCCTGAATCTGTGGGTGGAAAGGAGGATGGACTCTTTTGGGAGCATAATAAAAATGATCTAAAGTCAGATTGTGGTGGTATTGGCACAATTCTGTAAATCTACTAAAAATTGTAGGGAGGTAGGATCTTAGGAGACAGTGCCTCTCTTTTGTTTGTGGGAAGACTATGGGTAATCCATGGCCTGAGGGTGGACTGGGGTGGGTTTTAAGACGTGTCCACACACTTTTTGTCACATGCCATCCATGAGATATCATCTGATTCTTCTTGTTTTTGGCTATGGCTGGGCTCTAACGAAGAGAACATAGCAGAAAGGATGCTGCACGACTTCTGAAGTGAGGTCGTGGGAGTGACGTGGCTTCCACTCCACTTTCTCTCTTGGGGAGTTCATCCTCGTAACTGAGCCTCCATGTTGGGAGGAAGCCCAACTCACATTGGAGAAGCTCCACTTAAAACTTCCCAATTGACTCAGTGGATAAAGAATCCATCTGCAATGCAGGACATGCCAGAGACACAGGCTCCGTTCCTGGGTCAGGAAGATCCCTTGGAAGAGGAAATGACAACCCATTCCAGTATTCTTGCCTGGAAAATCCCATGGACAGAGGAGCCCAGTTCAGTTCAGTTCAGTTCAGTCGCTCAGTCGTGTCCGACTCTTTGCGTCCCCATGAATTGCAGCACGCCAGGCTTCCCTGTCCATCACCAACTCCCAGAGTTTACTCAGACTCACGTTCATCGAGTCCGTGATGCCATCCAGCCATCTCATCCTCGGTCGTCCCCTTCTCCTCCTGCCCCCAATCCCTCCCAGCATCAGAGTCTTTTCCAATGAGTCAGCTCTTCGCATGAGGTGGCCAAAGTACTGGAGTTTCAGCTTTAGCATCATTCCTTCCAAAGAAATCCCAGGGCTGATCTCCTTCAGAATGGACTGGTTGGATCTCCTTGCAGTCCAAGGGACTCTCAAGAGTCTTCTCCAACATCACAGTTCAAAAGCATCAGTGGGCTACAACCCATGGGGTCGCAAAGAGTCCAACACGACTGAGCGACTAAGCATGCATGCGCACTTCAAACGAGCTAATTTTATGGTATGTAAATTCCTTAATAAAACTGTTGGAAAACTGTGAGACCACATTTGGATGCCTGGAGTTTTTGAGACACTGGGCAGTAACAGTAGGAGGATTTTCAAATTATGTTAATCAGAGCTGCTCACTTTGAAGGAAAAAATATCAGAATGGCCAATCAGGCCTGGATCAACAGCACTCTGATCTGTTCTCATTTGTTTTTAGAAACAGTTTAATGTAGAAACACAGACATTTCTAGAAATGAGCAAAGCTGCCCACCAGAGCAAAGACGGGTTCTCCCTGCCCAACACCGGCTGACGGTATGAACCATTGTGTGGGGCCATTTAACCTCTAGGGCTCATGGTTTATTTATGAAGGTGACTCATGTCTTATTTATGATAAAAAGAGGAAGGTCATCATGTAAACATCTTTGAATGAAGCTTCTCTGAGCACAGAACAGAGCAAGATGAGTCAGCAGATCAGAGTTTACTTCATTTGCAGGGATGTGTATCTGCCACTTTTCTGGGGTCGCGGGACCTTGGGACAAATGGACTCAACAGAACACTTCAAAGAACTGAACCCATTTGTAGGTTGAAGAGGGTCTGATTTGGACCTTAGTTGATGAGTGTTTTGGAGGACAATATCCCTAAGCTGAAAATGCCCGAGAAGCAGTGGGCTAGAATGTGCAGGATGGACAACAGCATCCCAGAGTCCGGGATGGTTTTCCAGAGACTTGCCACAAATTGTAGTAATTACTGTTTGTGATTTCCTTTATGGATCAGCAAAGGAAGACTCTCAGAGGAAGACAGCTGAGCGAATGACAGCCTCCCTCAGGGAAATTCCATCTGTGAGAGGTCATCCCCTCCCCACCCCAACTCCTGCACCCGCCTCCCTCACCTCCCCCAAAGAGGGAGGGATGGGATGGGAACAGACCTAGGGTAGCTCTAGGGTAGCTCATCCATGCCGTGAGTCCAGCCCCCTCTGCATTCACGGACAGGGGTTAGTTCCTGTGGCTTTTTGTCACTCAGCTTTTTTTTTTAAAGCTTCTTTTTAAAAACTAATTAATTTATGAAGTAGAGTTGATTACAATGTTTCAGGTGTACAGGAAAGTGATATGTGTATTCTTTTTCAGATTCTTTTCCCATATAGGCTCGGATGGCAAAGAATCTGCCTGCAGTGCAGGAGACTCAGGTTCAATCCGTGGGTTGGGAAGATCCCCTGGAAGAGGGCATGGCGGGTTCTCCAGTATTCTTGCCTGGAGAACCCCATGGACAGAGGAGCCTGGTGTGCTAAGTTCCTGGGGTCCCAAAGAGTCAGACATGTCTGAATAACTAACACTTTCACTTTCAATAGGCTATTATATATAAAATATTGAGTATAGTTCCCTGCGCTATACAATAGGGTACTTGTTATTTATCTGTTTTGTCTATAATACTGTGTATGGGTTAACCCCAAATTCCTAATCTATTGCTCCCCATGCTTTCTTTTCCTTTTGTTTGTAAGTCTATTTCTCTCTGTTTCCTTCTTTGATATAAATAGGAGAAAAATCTCTGCTAAAAGCCACAGTTTTCATTTTAAAACAAACAAATGAAGCCATGTTGCTGCTCAAGTCCTTCCGGTGGCTTCCCAGCTTGCTGTTGCTCAGTCGTGTCTGACTCTTCAAGACCCCATGGACTGCAGAATGCTAGGCTTCCCTGTCCTTCACCATCTCCCAGAGCTTGCTCAAGAACTCATGTCCATTGAGTCGGTGATGCCATCCAACCATCTCATCCTCTGTCATCCCCTTCTCCTCCTGCCCTCAATCTTTCCCAGCATCAGGGTCTTTTCAAATGAGTCAGATTTTCGCATCAGGTGGCCAAAGTATTGGAGTTTCAGCTTCAACATCAGTCCTTCCAATGAACATTCAGGACTGATTTCCTTTAGGATGGACTGGTTGGATCTACTTGCAGTCCAAGGGACTCTCAGGGGTTTTCTCCAGCACCACAGTTGGAAAGCATCAATTCTTTGGCACTCAGCTTTCTTTATGGTCCAACTCTCACATCCATACATGACTACTGGAAAAACCATAGCTTTGACTATACAGATGTTTGTCAGCAAAGTGATGTCTCTGCTTTTTAATACTCTGTCTAGGCTTATCACAGCTTTTCTTCCAAGGAGCAAGCATCTTTTAATTTCATGGCTGCAGTCACCATCCACAGTGATTTTAGAGCCCACGAAAATAGTCTGTCACTGTTTCCATTTTTTCCCTTTCTATTTGCAATGATATGATGGGCCTGGCTGCCACGATCGTAGAATTTTGAATGTTGAGTTTTAAACCAGTTTTTTCACTCTCTTTCACTTTCATCAAGAGGCTCTTTAGGCTGTGCTGGGTCTTCATTGCTGTGTGGGCTTTTCTGAAGTTGCAGAGATGGTGGGCTCAGTAACTGTGGTTCCCAGGCTCTAGAACACAGACTCAATGGTTATGGCACCATTGGCGTATGCTTTCTGGCATATGGCAGAGGCTTTCTGCCATTAGGGTGGTGTCATCTGCATATCTGAGGTTATGGATATTTCTCTTGGCAATCTTAATTCCAGCTTGAGCTTCATCCAGCCCTGTAATTTGAAACTACACTGCCTGCGTCTGGCCACTGAACACTTAGAATATGGCTAGTTTAAATTCAGGTGTGCTGGCTTCCCTGGTGGCTTAGTGGTAAAGACTACACCTGCCAATACAGGAGATACAAGTTCGATCTCTGGTCCGGGAAGATCTCACATGCCTCAGGACAGCTAAGCCAGTGTGCCGTAACCACTGAGCCTGTGCTCTAGAGCCTGGGAACAGAATTACTGAGCCCACCATCTCTGCAACTTCAGAAAAGCCCACACAGCAATGAAGACCCAGCACGGCCAGAAGTAAATAAATAAAATTATAAATTCAGATACGTTGTGAGTGTGAACTACACAGTGGATGTGACATTCCCATATTTGAAGACAATAGGAATAAAATAATGTGAAATAGCTCGTTGAGACTTTCAAATGTTAGTACTGTTGAAATGATAATATTTTAGGTATATTGGCTCAAATAAAACATGTTCAGGTTATTTTCACCTCTTTAAAACTGTAGATACAAGAAAATTGAAGATTATATTTGTAAGCACACTGTGTTTCTATGAGGTGGTGTTAACCTAGCCTCTGCTCATTATACTGACCTCTGGTTTCTCGGTGAATGAGGCAATCATGCTCTGTGATTTTGCACCTGCATGCGTACTAAGTTACTTCAGTTGTGTCCAACTCTTTGCGACCCTATGAAATGTAGCCCGCCAAGCTCCTCTGTCCATGGGATTCTCCAGGCAAGGATACTGGAGTGGGTTGCCATGCCCTCCTCCAGCGGATCTTCCTGACCCAGGGATCCGACCCCCATCTCTTAAGTCCCCCACATTGGCAGGCGGGTTCTTTACCACTAGTGCCACCTGGGTTCATTGCCGGGGAACAAGGCAATAGCACCTGCCTTGGCATCCTCTAGGCTTTGGCACCTGCTGATGCTGCTAAGTCGCGTCAGTCATGTCCGACTCTGTGCGACCCCATGACGGCAGCCCACCAGGCTCCTCTGTCCCTGGGATTCTCCAGGCAAGAATGGGAGTGGGTTGCACCTACTGTTCACTAATCTTGGAGAGCACTTCACTGAGCACAGATGTGGCTCCCTCTTTTGCCTCCTCCAAGTCTCAGCTTAAAGGTAATCTTATCAGAGAAGTCTTCTTTGAAACACACTTTCTGAAGAAGAATCCTAATCACTCCTAATTATCTTTTCTTGTTTTATTTCTGTTCCTAGTACTTAGCATTGATGTTACACTGCACCCTCAATTTATCTGTTGCATGTAAATTTCAAAGAACAGGGGCTTTGATGTTCTCATCATTGGGTCTTCCAGTGCCTAGCATGGACAGGTGAACTGTCTGATCACACAGAGCTTTGTCTCATGAGGGAGGCAGGGAAGTAGGCAGATTTCTTCACTGAATTAGGACATGTTAGAAGCGGCTTCCCAGCTGGTGTTAGTGGTAAAGATCCCGCCTGCTGATACCAGAGACCTAAGATACATGGGGTCTCTGGGTCAGGAAGAACCCCTGGAAGAGGGCATGGCAACCTATTCCTCCAATATTCTTGCCTGGGAAATCCCATGGACAGAGGGTCAGACATGACTGAAGTGACTAAGCATCCATAAAGCAGAGGAATAGCCTGCCAAGGGACTCAAAGGGGGATGCTCTTCTTGCTGGCCCACCTTTCATGAATTTCCCCTCTTCTTTAACTAACAAAAATCCTAATATCTGTCAGGTATCCATGCCTCCCCTGTTGCCAGGTTTCTCATGGGGTGGATACCCCATCCCTGTGCGGACCTGATCCTCCTTGTCAGTGATTGGTTCAGGAATCAGCATGTGACCCAACTGTGGCCAATGAGGGTGCAAGGGCTTACTGAGAGGATGCTGGGGAAATCATATTGTTTCCTAGAAGAAGAGATGGGCTCTCTTTTATTTCTAGGCATGGTCATATCTGGGCATGATGCCTGGAACTGCTGCAGCTATCTTCTGACAGCTTGAGGATGAAATTAGCATTTAACATCAGGTGGCGCAGTGGTAAAGAATCCTTCTGTCAAGGCAGGAGATGCAAGAGATGCAGGTTCGATCCCTGGTTTGGGAAGAGCCCCTGAAGGAGGAAATGGCAATCTACTTCAATATTCTTACTTGGAAAATTTCATGGACAGAGGAGCCTGATTGTTTACAGTCCATGGGGCTGCAAGGAGTTGGACAGTGACTGAGTGCCTGAGCACGTGCACCAGCAGAGGGAAGAGAAGCATCTGGGTCTCTGAAGATGTCACTGAGCTGATGAGCTGACCAACTGTGAAGTGACCTCATGGACTATACAGTCCCTGGAATTCTCCAGGCCAGAATACTGGAGTGGGTAGCCTTTCCCTTCTCCAGGGGATCTTCCCAACCCAAGGATCAAACCCAGGTCTCCCACATTGCAGGCAGATTCTTTACCAGTTGAGCTACCAGGGAAGCCCTAGAGTCTCCATGGAGACAATCAATATCATAATTGTTAAATAATTTTGAGTTAGGGTTTTGGTGACGTGCGGCTGAAAGTTTCCTGGACCTGATATGTGACTTAGACTTATGGGATGTTGGGGCTCCCACTGTGTCTCTTAAGAAGTAGATTCTGATTAAAGATTTTCATGCAGGAGATTTCTCTGGGAATGTCCTCCAGATCAGAACCTTTGGTAAGTGAGGGAAGTAGAGTCAGGCAAAGGAGTTGAATTGTGATGTGGGAGCAATACATCTTCAGCTGATCCATCTGGATGAAGCGAGCTGTGGAGCTGGGATGGCCCCAAGGGTTGTTCTTCCTTGAGACAAAGTGGTCAGGTTGCTATACAGCCATGTGGAACAATTTATGGATGTGGGTTGGCCCCAGGAAGGTGAAGTGACTTTGGGTGGGATAATTCTCTGCGTGCACGCATGCTTCAGTTGTGTCCAGCTCTTTGCGACTCCGTGGACTATCGCCTGCCAGGCTCCTATGTCCATGAGATTCTCCAGGCAAGAATGCTTGAGTGGGTTGCCATTCCCTTTTCCAGGGTATCTTCCCGACCCAGGGAGTGAACACCTGTCTCCTATGGCCCCTGCCTTGCAGGCAGATTCTTTCCTGCTGAGCCACTGGGGAAGCCCATAGTTCTCTTTGATTGGAGGCATTTTCTGGACAGAGACTTGGAGGTAAGCGTTGTCAGGGCCTTGCATTTCTGTAGCTGAAAGTGAGTCTGAGTGGCTTACTGCAGCCTGCTAGAGGGAGTGATCTCTAAGATATGATCTCAAGAGATATGTTAGGGACCTCTTTGATGGTCCAGTGGTTAAGAACCTGCCTTCCAATGCAGTGGATGTGAGTTCAATTCCTGGTGAAGGAACTAAGGTTCCACATGCTGCAGGGCAACTAGGCCCACATGCCGAAATTAGAGAAAGCCCTGGTGCCACAATAAAGACCCAGCACAGCCACAGATAAAAATGAAATAAAGAGGCACGTACGTTATTCCAGTGGAGGGTTGGGAAAATGGAGACCATTCAAAAGATAGCAAATCGTAGTTGAAAATCTTGGTGATAATGAAGAGCTTGGTACATTTTCAGCATTGGGGAGTGACCCTTTTCCTCCCACTCCAAGTAAGATTCAGCTGGGATTTCTGTCACTTGCACCCAATGAATCCCGATAGAGTATGTCTAGGTGGCAGAACCGTAATTTGAAAACTGTCCTCTATGACTCAAGAGTTCAGGAGCTTTCTCTACATGTCATATTGTCTCCCCAGGTAAATAATATTTCCCCATATCTGCTACTGCTAAGTAACTTCAGTCCTGTCTGACTCTTTGCGGCCCCATGGACCCTGCCAGGCTCCCCTGTCTATGGGATTCTCTAGGCAAGAATACTGGAATGGATTTCCATGCCCTCCTCCAGGGGATATGTCTCCTGCACTGGCAGGCGGGTTCTTTACCACTAGCACCACCTGGGAAGCCCTATATCTGAGTCACTTGAAATATCTCTAGGTGAGATCTTCATGTGACCACTCTGAAAATAAAGTTATAGAGGTCACTGCCAAGAGGATTGGCACACAGTACATTAGTGACTTGCAGGCAGGGCTTCTGCCACCACCGCTGAAGGTCGAATGTGTTTCTGGAGTGAGTTCATCAAGTAAAAGGAGCATCTAGAGACCAATCAACATAATGTTGAGGGAAGCAAACACCCTCATGCCACCAAGAGCTGTAGAATATCCTGTGGGCTCATCTCTCCAAGCACTCACGTGCGTGCTTTTTATTTTAAAAACAAGCACTGATTTCTTGTATTCATTTGTTCATTCATTCACTTAATAAATACAGAGAATTTCTCAGGAGATGAGGTCTGAGCATCCAGCTTTCAGAAACCTGTGACCCTTTGGACTTGCCTGATTTCATGCTTCCCCTTCACGGGGCACAAGTTTGATCCCTGGTGGGGGAACTAAAGTCCTGCATGCCACATGGTAGAGTCAAAACAAAAACAAAAACATGTGACCCAAAAGTCACCCACTAAGAGAACTGAACAGAATGATATACCTTCGACATGACCAGAACCACCTGGTAAGCTACAAGACTTTGGGAGCTACAAAATTTGTTTGGAGAAGAGAGGAGACGAAAGGTGACCGTGACCTTTGAGCCTCTGCCCTTTTCCAGCCACAGGACTAGCTCCCCAGGCGGCTCAGATGGTAAGAATCTGCCTACCAATCAATGCAGGAGATGCAAGAGAGGTGGGGTTGATCCCTGCGTTGGGAAGATTCCCCCGGAGGAGGAAATGGCAACCCATTCCAATATTCTTGCCTGGAGAATCCCATGGACAGAGGAGCCTGTGGAGCCTGGTGGGGGCTACAGTCCATGAGGTCGCACAGAGTCCGACACAACTCAGAGCACGCGCTGGCTGGCACCGGGAACTCCGTTTCCCATCCCATCCAATCTGTTCTTCTCCTCACTGGGTTCCTAGCACCTCTGTCCAGGCTTGCATCTGACCAGCAAAAGTGTGGTTGAATTTACAAATAGAGACACAAATGAATTTAGATGCAGAGTCCCTCTAGGAAGACGGGAAATGTGGCCTGTGGAGAGTAGACTCTTGGGTTAGCCTGGGGTTCAGAGTCCCGGTTGAGATGCTGAAGGCAGATTGAGACAATTGACTTTTTCTGCTGCTTCCCCTGGGGAAGCGAGCGCAGTCACCAGTTAGGATGCTCGCCCAGGGTCTGAACAGGAAGCCACAAGAAGTGTGTCCCTAGGAGGCCTGTTTAATATTTTAATATTTTGTATTTAAAAAATTTATCTCCAGGATATGCTAGGTCCTTTTCTCTCTGCTCTTGAAACTTGAGGGTTTGTCTACTTTCTGAAACCATTGCCTCAAAGGGAAAAAGTCTCAATTATTTTCAACAGACATTTACCAGACACCTCCTTTATTAAGAATGTTGTGAGAGAAGTCGCAACAGACTCTTTCTCTTTTTAAAGAATACTTCACCCCACTCAGTTACCAGCGCTCACTGTGTGTGACTATGTTTGTTTCTTATAGAAACAGTGGCTCATCTATGATGTCGGGGTTATTTGTTTTTCTTCAGTTACTACCAAGTTCAGAACCCAACGGTGCCATCCATGTCTAGCACAGGTTCCAATTTGTCTATATAGGTGGTTCTTATCTCCATCTTTTCTACACTCTCCATGTCCTTTTCCCTAATTTTATCCTTATTTTATTTCCTTTTCCTGATTTTCTCTTGTATTAAATAAAACCTATAAAACCTTTTGGAACAAGGCAGATATAAATAAACCCTATAAAAACCTTTTGGAGCAAGGCAGGTATATCAGTTTCCTAGGGCTTCTGTAATAAATATACACTAGTTTAGTGGCTTAAAACAAGATAAATTTATTCTCTCACAATTCTGGGGCTTCCCAGGTGATTCTAGTGGTAAAGAATCCACTGCTAATGCAAGAGATGCAAGAGACGCTGGTTTGATCCCTAGGTCAGGAAGATCCCCTGAAGTAGGAAATGACAACCCACTCCAGTATTTTTGCCTGGAAAATCCCATGGACAGAGGAGCCTGACCGGCTACAGTCCATGAGGCCACTCATCAGAGTCTTTTCCAATGAGTCAACTCTTCGCATGAGGTGGCCAAAGTACTGGAGTTTCAGCTTTAGCATCATTCCTTCCAAAGAAATCCCAGGGCTGATCTCCTTCAGAATGGACTCGTTGAATCTCCTTGCAGTACAAGGGACTCTCGAGAGTCTTCTCCAACACCACAGTTCAAAAGCATCAATTCTTCGGTGCTCAGCCTTCTTCACCGTCCAACTCTCACATCCATACATGACCACAGGAAAAACCATAGCCTTGACTAGACGGACCTTAGTCGGCAAAGTAATGTCTCTGCTTTTGAAAATGCTATCTAGGTTGGACATAACTTTTCTTCCAAGGAGTAAGCTTAAAACAATAGAAATATGTTCTCTTACAATTCAGGAGGCAAGAGGCACCACATTAAGGTGGAGGCTGGACAGTTTGCTCCACGCCTCTCTGCTGGCTTCTGGTGGTTGCTGGTAATCTCTGGTGTTCCTCGGCTTCTAGACACATCGTCCCAGTCTCAGTTTCCCCATCAGCAAAATGCAGAGTGGACAGGATGTTCTAGAATCTTCTGGTTCTAAAGGTCAGTGTCTTCCCCGATAGGAGAAGGGTCACTGACCATCACAGGATTTTATGAATTCATGTTCTGGAAAGCGGCCCTCCAGGTGAAGTGGGGAGGATTCTTTGGGTCAGATTCTAAACGGGGGCCAGGATGGAGGGTCCTGATGACCAAGCGATGTGGATCAAGATAAGCAGAGTGAGGGGAGAGAACACAGCGATCATCAGTAGCAACAGCCTCAACTTTTCCATGGGCTTCCTGTGCCAGAGGGAGCCCCGAGCAGCACGGGGCTGGGGTGGTATCTATTGTGTCCCCCAGCTGTGTGTCTCAGAGCCTGGCGTGCAGGAGCATTTCAAATGGTATCTGCTGACAGGCAGTCTGGGTTAAGTCACATGGATCTGGTTCACATCCTGGTTCTATCTCTTGGACAAGTGAATTTTTGAGCCTCTGGAGACACGTCTGTAAAATGGGTACAATAGCTGCCCTGCAGGCCTATGTAAGCCTCGCATATAGAATTTGCTAACTGAGAGAGTCTGGGTTCTGCGGTTGAATGGTATGAGTTCCAATCCCACCTCTTGTACTTCTCAGCTGTTCGATTTTAAGCAAGACCCCTGAACCTTCTGTGCTTCCAACTCCTTGTCTATGAAAAGGCAATAGTCCACTTCACTGAGTCGTGGGGAGGATAAAATGAGATGTGATGTAACATGCTCACCACAGGTCTTGGCTCAGTAATTCTTTTCTGTTCTTTAATTTCTCTGCAAAGATGCAGGAGGGGTTTCCCTGATGGTCTTACACTTAACAGACGCAGAGGCAATGTTGTCTCCAGGCAGCCCCCAGACCCCTACAGACTCAGGATTCCCCCTTCCCACATCGGGAGGCGCGGCGACACCCTTTTAATAAAAACAGAAAGAAAAAAGGTTTTTTTTTCTTAGATGGGCCAGCTTGCTGAAGAACTCTCAGAAATCCATTAACTCCAGTATTACTGAACATCTGAATGCAATTTGCAGGCTATAATAACATCTCTCTAGTTAGCAAATGTTTATGCCTCTCTATAATTTTCTTTTCCATATGAAAATAGACCTGTCATACTAACGTGGTCAGCCAGCTGCCTCTATAATATCCTTAATAAGCAGGAAGAATCGTCCTCTCTGCAGTCTGATGGGCTTGTTGTGCATTTCTGTTCTGAGCAGGCTCAGAGAAGAACGTGGGTCTCCAGCTCTGGAGGGTAATTCACACGTATGTATCACTCAATAGGTAGAAAATGTGGGACCCGAGGAGAAAGGAATCGGAAGCACAGACCTGCTCCAGACTGCCAAGCACAAAGCTGGGCTCATCTATATTTCAGTGGCACCCCAAGCTGGGTGCCTCTGTCAGAGTCCCCCACAGGACTGCTTAACGAATATAGATTCCTGGGTCTCATTCCAAGCTTGCTGAATGAGAGTTCCTGCTGGTAGTGCCTGGGCTGTATTTTATAACGTTTCTTTGACCACCTGGTGGGCTGTATGCATTTTAGAGCATGGAGAGGCTAAATTCTTATAGCACAGAGTGCACATGTGTGCTCAGTTGCTCGGTCGTGTGTGATACTTTGTGACCCCATGGACTGTAGCCCTCCAGTCTCCACTGTCCGTGGGATTTTCCAGGCAACAATACTGGAGTGGGTTGCCATTTTTTCCTCCAGGGGATCTTCCCGATCCAGGGATTGAACCCAAATCTCCTGCATCTCCTGCATTGGCAGGCGGATTCTTTACCCCTGAGCCACCTGGGAAGCCCTTTATAGCACAGTGGGAAAGACAATCACATTTAAGGGGAAAGCGTCCTCTAAATACAATAGATACAGGTCATTTAAGTTTTCCCCCAAAGTTTCTTTCCCTTAAAATAGCTAGGGAATTTAGACCCCCAAATCAGCCTCCTATCTGAGGCATCAATTCAGCAAAACTGAGTGCCGACTGAATGCACTGGTGTTTGTGGCTGGACCAGAAGAAATATCTTGTCCCTGCAGAGGTTGTATCCTAGCAGATAATTACAACAAAAGACAAACAGCGCCATGAATGAGGCAGGGGAGCAGGGGCGCTGGTGAGGGACGCTGACCTAGTCTCGGGGACAAGGAGAGGGAGGAGCAGCTAAACTGAAGAGAAGGATAAGTTAGCGGAAGGAAGGCGGGAGTGTGCTAGGCGGGAGGAAGGCCGCGTGACTGGGTCCCTGGGCTAGAAGGAGCTGGAAGGTCAGAGGCAGGCAGAACTTTCTGCTTGGCTGGCATAGAGAGTGAGAGATGGAAAATGCTGAAAAATGCGATCAGACTGCAGGGGGAAGCTGGGTGTCACGTTGAGTTCAGACTTCATCCTAAGGGCAATGGGGAGCCATCGGCAGCGCTTGGCAAGGGAAGACCGCGGTCATGTTCATGTTTCATAAAGATCACCGTGGTGGCGACGTGAGCTGTGACTGAAAGGAGCGCACCTCGGCTTTGGGGGACCAACTGGAGGGCTGCTGTTTTCACCCAAGTGAAAGGTGAGGGTGCCTGGGCTGAGGTACAGGCAGTGGAGGTGGAGACTGGTCAACAGGCTCAAGTCACATTACGGCAGTAAAAGCCACTCCGGGTGGAGCGACTGGACATTGGACAATAAGGGACAAAATTAGGAGGCAGAATAATCAAGTGACTCCCTCCCTCAAGGCAATGACTATGACCTCTGCTAGTTTTGAATTCTGATTTCTTTCTTTTTTTTTTTTTTTAAAAAAAGGAAGCAGGACTCTGTCCCAGGATCACAACAAGGGTTTTAACTGAAAGTAGAAGAAAGGCTTAATTCTTTTTATTTGGGGGGAGGGTTTTTGTTTTAACTGGTGGCTCAGATGGTAAAGTGTTTACCTATAATGTAGGAGACCTGGGTTCAATCCCTGGGTTGGGAAGATCTCCTGGAGAAGGCAATGGCAACCCGCTCCAGTATTCTTGCCTGGAAAATCCCATGGATGGAGGAGCCTGGTAGGCTACAGTCCATGGGGTCGCAAAGAGTCTGACACGACTGAGTAACTTCATTTTTGGCCACACTTCGAGCATGTGGGATTTTAGTTTCTCGACCAGCAATGGAATTCCTTCCCCCTATAGTGGAAACCCAGACTCTTAACTACCGTGATACCACCAGGGAAGTGCCGTAACTTTTTTCCCCCCCATCTAATGTGACCTCGCATGCATTTCCCACCCCATGCTAAACTTTTCACAAACATTAATGAAAGCTTACTTGCACGGGTGTTCAATTGTGTCTGATTCTTTGCGACCCCATGAACTGTATCCCGCCAGGCTCCTTTGTCCATGCAATTTTCCAGGCAAGAATACTGGAGTGGGTTGCCATTTCCTCCTCCTGGAGATCTTCTTGACCCAGGGATCGAACCCACATCTCCTGCGTCTGCTGCACAGGCAGGTGGATTCTTTACCACCACCCCACCTGGGAAGCCCCCAAACTGTCGGCAGCCTCCTTGTGGAGGTGACCGAAGAGCATTATCGAGAGCAGCTATACAACATTCTAGTCTGTGGATGCACTGTGATTTTTAAACCAGCTTCACTGAGGCACAATTGATATACAGAGGCCCGTACATGCTAAATGTATACAATTGGTTGAGTCTGGATATTTGCAAACACCTGTGACGCCATCACTACCATCAAGGTAACAGGTTCATCCAACACCTCGCAGAAAATCCCTGGGTCCCTTTATTTATTTACTTTGTGGGAAGAGCCCTTAACCTAAGATCTACCCTCTTAACAAATTTTCTAACTGCACAATACAGTATTGTTAACTAGAGGTACCCTGTTGTACAGCCATCTCTTAGCACTGATCATCTGGCAGAAAAGAAACTTCATATTCATTGAATTCCCCCATCCTCCAGCCCCTGGAAACCACCATTATATTCTCTGTGAGTTTGACTATTTTAGATATGAATGGAATTATGTAGTATTTGTCTTTCTGGCTTATTTCTCTTAGCATAATGTCCTCTGGAGGTTTCCCCAGTGGCTCAGTGGTAAAAAAAATCCACCTGCAATGCAGGAGACATAAGAGATGCAATCCCTGTTTCAGGAAGATCCCCTGGAGGAGGGCATGGCAACCCACTCCAGTATTACTGCCTGGAGAATCTTCATGGACAGAAGAGCCTAGCAGGCTGCAGTCCATAGGGCTGTAAAGAGTCAGACACGCCTGAAGCAACTGAGCATGCACACATGCATAATGTCCTCCAGATTCATCCATGTTGTCATAAATGTCAGGATTTCCTTCTTTCTTAAGGCTAGTGCTCCCTTGTGTATATACATTTCTTTATTCTTTCATCTGGCGATGGATACTTATTTCCACATACTGCCACAGTGTATTTAAACAGTCCTATTGCTGGCCATTGAATTGGTTCACATATTATTTGTTACTATAAAAAAAATGCTACAGTTATATATGGACTTAAATCCTTTCCCTTATTTTAGATATTTTTGGAGAATAATTATTACATAATATTACAGAGTTTCTTTCTTTTTTTTTTTTCTTTAAGAAAAACATAGCCTGAAACAAGGTCTGGGTGCTGGTTTTGTTGGGCAAATGTCTTCCCTCCATTCACAGTTTGGTGGTGGTTTATTTGCTAAGTTGTGTCTGACTCTTGTGACCCCGTGGACTGTGGCCTGCCAGGCTCCTCTGTCCATGGGATTCCCCAGGCAAGAATACTGGAATGGGTTGCCATTTTCTTCTCCAGAGGATCCTCCCAACCCAAGTATCAAACCTGGTTGTCTTGCACTGCAGGCAGATTCTTTACCAACTCAGCTACCAGGGAAGCCATTCACAATTTACTCAACTGTACAATGGGTTCTCAGTGGGATGATCCCTGAGCATCTTCAGCCACCATCATTCTCTGGGGCTGCTCAGACAAGCAGTGCAGGACGGCTGGCTTTGACCTGGGACCCTTGGGAGGTTATTCCGGTGAGTGCCCCTCCAGCCAGCAGCTGCTCCACTGACCCAGAGGGAGTACCGAGAAAACTGAGCCTGTCTAGGACTCCAAGCAGCAGAGGTTGAGAACTCAGGCTCTATACTCAGACACTTACCAGATGCATAATCTGGGTCAGGCTAATTAGCTTCCTTGGGTCTCAGTTTCCTCATCTGTAAAATGGTAATAACAACAAGACTTAGTTTATTGGGTTATAACAAATGAGATGAATGGCATAAGGTGCCTGGCTGATTCCAACCTGAAAGTGAAAATTAGCTCTTATTATTATTTTTCTGCTCTCAGTACCTCCAATTTTAAGCAGTAACATCATTACAGTGCCCTGTTTGAGAACAGAGACCCTGGGGGTTCAAGAGCAGTTCTATGACCTTGGGCAACCTCTCTGAGCCTCAAGTTCATCATATGTAAAATGAGACGATAACACACCCACACTCAAGAGTGACTGTGAGTTTTTAAATGAGTTAAGCATGCAGATTCAATTCCTGGGTGGGGAAGATCCCCTGGAGAAGGAAATAGCAACCCAGTCCAGTATTCTTGTCTGAGAAATCCCATGGATAGAGGAGCCTGCAGGGTTACAGTTCATGGAGTCACAAAGAATCGAACACAACACATGGGAAGATCTTAGAGGTGCCTGGTGCGTGTTACTGGAGCGGCATCAGTTGAAAACTAGTGTGTTTCTTCCAGCCAACTCTGGCGCTGGCCTAGGAGCCGCCACCCTTTGCTGAGGGCCCCCTCCTCATCAGGACACTGCGGTTGCCTCACACACTGTGTTGACAACGAGTCAAAGCAGGACTTCTGATTCAACATACTTTACAGACTAGGAAGTTGAGGTCTGGGGACATGACCTGACAGGCCCAGGATGCTGGCTTCAGAGGGTGATGCTCCATCTAACCACACACCCTGTGTCCTTCCCGTGACATCACCTGTCAGGCTCCTGGTGATTTCTGATCCTCGACTCTGAAAAGAGGTGGAGAGCTGCCAGAGAGATGGTGTCCTTGAAGCCACGATGACAAATGATCACTTTTCACTCCAAAGAGCTTGGATTCTAATTAAATTACTGGCTTCCTCTGCCTAAGGCTGGTCCAGAGAAGACTGGCTTGATAAGGGACACTCTGTGCCCGAGGGTCAGTCTGGGGCTTGGAATCTGTTATATCTTTTCAAATCAGTGCCAGTGGTCTGATGTGCTGTGATGAACCTCCTAAGAAATGAGCCGGTTGACTCAATTGCCCGTAAGCGTGCCAGGACTGGGGTGAGGGACACGTTACTAAACGAATCCGTATCTTCCAGAAAGTAAAAATTTGAACTCAGCATGGCTTTCGTGGACATAGGCTGTTGACAGAAAGAGGGGTAAAGCCAAGTAGAAACAAGGAGAGATGAAAAAGAGCCAGTGCCGGGGGCGCTTGGGGACATTGCTTAAACTACTTCGAGTCTTCTGCTTTTCTCCCAATTTGATACAGAAGAATTCCAAACGAGGCTGTCGTCACGGTATGTAGTTCTGGAAGGGTTTTTGCAGTAAGAAGGCTGGGTAGGAGAAGAATTTTGTAATTCATGAGATGAAGCCTGCCCCCTATTTGCCTGTCTCTATCCCAGCACTGGGCATTTTAACCAAGTCGAGGCTCAAAGGTCAGCAGACACCGGAATAAGGATTCAGGTAGACACCCTGCAGAGAGCTTGGCTTTGGAGCTGGTGGACTGGAGTTCCTTCCAGTTTGTCACGTCCTAGCTGTGTGGTGTTGGATGAGCATTTTTTGATATTTTCTTCTTTGTAAACTGCAGATATGCATTCTAATCCTTCTGGATTGTTCAGAGAACTGCACAAGTGAACAACATGGATGGCATAGGACCTTGACACACAGCAGGTGCCCAATAAATGCCAAGCAATACTGAAGGATGGACAGAGTCCCAGATTCTAATTTAAAAATGAGGGGGTGGGACCAGAAGTTCTCTAAAAGGCTGGCTGCTTCAGTCTCCACACAAATTCCATGCCTATAGCAAGGGCTTTATGAGATAGCTCTAAAAAGATGGAAAATCTATGGCCTTTCGACCCCTGAAGAGTGAAAGTGAAAGTCACTTAGTCGTGTCCGACTCTTTGTGACCCCATGGACTTTATAGTCCATGGAATTCTCCAGGCCAGAATACTGGAGTGGGTAGTCTTTCCCTTCTCTAGGAGATCTTCCCAACCCAGGGATCAAACTCAGGTCTCCCGCATTGCAGGCAGATTCCTTACCAGCTGAGCCACCAGGGAAGCCCAAGAATACTGGAGTGGGTAGCCTATCCCTTCTCCAGCAGATCTTTCCAACCCAGGAATCGAACCGGAGTCTTCTGAATTGCAGGTGGATTCTTTACCAGCTAAGCTACCAGGAAAGCCATAAACCTCTAACTATTTCTCCATCAA
This sequence comes from Cephalophus harveyi, assembly GCA_006410635.1. Lineage (NCBI taxonomy): Eukaryota > Metazoa > Chordata > Mammalia > Artiodactyla > Bovidae > Cephalophus > Cephalophus harveyi. The sequence goes on from SJYT01033522.1 coordinate 365,406, forward strand.
GGTCTGCCAGGCTGAGATCCAGGACTGAACGATTGGCAGGGAATGGCTTTTCCTTCCAAATGCAGTAACAAAAGGGTGCGTTCAGAAGAGGGGACCTCCCTGGTTAGCTAATACCCATCTCTTACGCCCCAGCTCCGCCATCACTTCTTCAGAGTGTGGCCTGTGGATCACAGCAGCATCACTGGTGGGCTTGTTAGAAATGCAGGCTCCTCACCTCACCCGAGTCAGAATCTGCAGGTTTACAAGGTCCCTGGTGGCGCGCACACACACATTAAAGTTTGACAGGCGCTGCCCTCTGCCAAGGTCAGGTCCCCATCTCATCCTCTCAGGGGTTGTGCACATGTTGTTGGGGGCTTCCTTCTCTCCTGTAAACAATTAGCTACAAGTTCACCCTGCTGTCTAAAAGCAGGACATTCCTATAAAACCCTACACAAACTGAAACGACGTAACAGGAAGAAGCAGCTACTTTTTTTTTTTCTTTTGGTAAAAGCAGAAATCCTCTTTGGATTTCTTTTACTTAGCAAAAACAAGCACTGCTACCGAGACCAAGTTCTTACTGCCCGCCACATGACAGACCAATAAACGGAGAGATGAGCTGCTGGGGCAAAGAATAGTGACTGGAAAGCCAGCAGACTGAGGTGATGGTGGACTAATGAGTGATAGTCACTAAGTCGTGTCCAACTCTTTGCGACCACCATGGACTGTAGCCCACCAGGCTCCTCTGTCCGTGGAATTCTCCAGGCAAGAATACTGGAGTGGGTTGCCATTTCCTTCTCTGCTGCTGCTGCTGCTGCTAAGTCACCTCAGTCGTGTCCGACTCTGTTTGACCCCATAGACCTCAGCCCATCAGGCTCTCCCACCCCTGGGATTCTCCAGGGATTCTCCTGGAGTGGGTTGCCATTTCCTTCTCCAATGCATGAAAGTGAAAAGTGAAAGTGAGGTCGTCCAGACACATCAGACTCTTAGCGACCCCAGGGACTGCAGCCCACCAGGCTCCTCCATCCATGGGATTTTCCAGGCAAGAGTACTGGAGTGGGGTACCATTGCCTTCTCCGTTTCCTTCTCTAAATGTGTCCAAAAAGAACCATCTTGCTAGTGTTCGGATGCTAGTTTATTTCCTAGAATGAAGAGGAGGGGATGTGAGGAGGTAAAGTAGAAATATGATAAGTTGTTGCAAATATTTCTTGGTTCCAGGACTTCCCTGGTGGTCCAGTGGCTAAGGCTCTACACTTCCAATGCAGGGGCCCAGGTTCAACCCCTCCTCAGGGAAATAGGCCCCCCATACTGCCACAGCTAAAGATCCTACCTACATGCCTCAAGGAAGATTGATGATCCCACGTGCCACAACTAAGACCCATTGCAGCCAGATAAAAAAATAAATATTATTAGAAAGCAGCTTCCTATAAAAACAAACATACAAACAAGAAACCAAATATTTCCTGGTTCCAACCAGACTCCCGAGGGGATGTGTTCATTTCTTCTTTTCTGCAGCCACTCACAGGTGGGCTAGTCAGGATGCTTCCTGTGGGTTGAACAAAGGTGTTTTAGCTTATCGCTCAGGCATGGGAGGCAGGGTTCCTGGAGATGGACCATTACGTGTACTTGAAGCAATAGGCAGCATACTTTAGTGATTAGCAGGTAGCAAGTCGATTGAACACAAAGGCTAAGGGAAAAGCAATGGATCCAATATGGAGTCAGATTTGTTCTCCCCTATTACAGTAGTGATGTAGGTCTTTCACAGAAGCAAAGTGGCGTAAAGCAATCTTTTGAAAAGTGGGGGGAAATGTATTTGGTACATTTTTTGCTTTTGGCTAGATCTCTGGCTTTCCTTACTAGACACTTTTCTCCTCAGAAGTCAGGGTCTGGGTTTATCTCGCTCATCTCTATGCCTGAGAACTGTGGTGCAGTTACTAGCCATTCTATATTTGGTTCTCAGAAGCCCCTGCTGGGGACTCACAGATCAGGCCACGTGGAGGAGTGACTTTAGCTAGGGGACCTTTAAATACCAAGAGGTTTGACCACCACTTCAGAGTGTTAGGTCTGGGCAAGTTGACTCTTTGCTGATTTAAATAGGTCTCCAAAGACCCTGGAGCATTACCTCCTGTCTGAACAAAGCAGTTCTTTGTCAGAGTGACAAGAGCTGAACAGTGGCTCCAGAAGGAAATCACCTTGCACCCGGACACCCCTGTCTTTGCTCCCTAGCAACGTGTTTCCAAAAGGAGGAAATAAGCTGAAGTCAGCGGGTGATTGGCTAAGCTCCTCTCCTGAGAACCAGCTCATAGGTACACTCTGACTAGACTTGGACTTTTAAATTTCATCTCCCCCCCGGCCTGGAACAATAGTTAATTGTTAACCTATTAGTTTGGGGGCTTCCCAGGTGGCGCTAGTGGTAAAGAATCCGCCTGCCAATGCAGGAGACCTAAGAGATATGGGTTCCTCGGGTTGGGAAGACGCCTCGGAGGAGCAAATGACAACCCACTCCAGTATTCTTGCCTGGAGAATCCCATGGACAGAGGAGCCTGGTGGGCCACAGTCCATGGGGTCACAAAGAGTCAGATACGACTGAGCATTTGAGCCATTATTAGTTTGGAGTATGCTATTTCTTTATTGATTTATTAAGAGACATTATCCTGTATGCTATTGATTAAAATTCCCGCTGTGAACCTGCGTTAAATAAATCCTTGGCAAAGATGCTCTCAATCCCTGAGTAGAATTTGCTGCTGGCCCCCTCAACCCAAAGAAAACAGTAGCACCAAAAAAGGAGCCGCTTAATTAGTACCGTGGAAAGAAGAAGTGAAGGAGAGAATGATGGTCAAGGGCTTCTAAATCTTCATAAGTGGGAAAAAGAGTGGTCACCAAGACATAAGGGTCCTAGAGACCAGCCCTTTCCTCAGCCCCAACACACGCACCACGGGCACCCCGCGGGTGATGGTGGGGCAGTCCATCTGAGCTTTATGTGGATGTTGTGGAAACAAAGGCAGAGGGGAGAAAGCCCCCACATTATAGCAGTGGTTTATTTTTTGAGCTTGGTCAAGAAAGGATCATATAGTACTGGTTTGAGGGAGAAAAAGTAGAGAGATTTCCTGAGAAATGTACATCACATGCCCTGAGTTTCTCTCCCATCAAAATGAGAATACAAACGTATGCTCTCCCAGACTTCCCATGGAGACTGTGGGGTCAGTATTGCGAGGGGGGAGATAATTACCCCTTCACCCTTCTGGATTCTTGGCTGAGACCTTTCCGTAATACCATTAACAGAAGAAAAGTGGCAGTGGGTTAACATGTGTACCTACTACTTCCCTGGTGGCTCAGACGGTAAAGAATCTGCCTGTAATGCAAGAGACCAGGGTTTGATTCCTCGGTTGGGAAGATCCGCTGGAGAAGAGAATGGCTACCCACTCTAGTATTCTCGCCTGGAGAATCCCACGGACAGAGGGGCCTGGAGGGTTACAGTTCATTGGGAGTCACAAAGAGTCAGACGCGACTGAGTGACTAACGCTTTGACTTTTCACTTTCTCTCTTTGTACAGGTTGGAGAGACCCAGGAAAACTGGGTAATTCTCTAAAATGCTCTAAACCATCACCTTAAATGCCATCTGTTTGTTGTTCAGTCACTAAGTCTGTCCGACTCTTTGCAACCCCATGGACTGCAGCATGACAGGCTTTTCCATCCTGCACTATCTCCCAGAGTTTTCTCAAATTCATGTCCATTGTGTCGCTGATGCCATCCAACCATCTCATCCTCTGCCGTCTCCTTCTCCTCTTGCCCTCAGTCTTTCCCAACATCAGGATCTTTTTCAACGACTCGGCGGTTGGCATCAGGTGGCCAGAGAACTGGAGCATCAGCTTCAGCAACAGTCTTTCCAATGAATATATTCAGGGTTGATTTCCCTTAGGATGAACTGATTTGATCTACTTGCAGTCCAAGGGACTTTCAAGATAGCATTTCCAGCTAAAGACAAAAGATGTTGAGGTGGCGGGTATGGGGGGCGGCGGATATGTGGTGAGGGAACCAGTCTGGGGAGGTTACCAGAAAAGTGCAGAAAACAAGGGCTTGGTTTTGATGCAGATTGATATCATTGCCCTCTTTACTGACAGAATCCCCCTTCTCTTCCTGATACAGAGAGGGAGATTTCCCTTGTAGGTGTAAGTGTCTCTTATGAGACAGTAATCTACACTCAGCTTTCAGAGCTGCTCCTGTATCTGCCTCCTCTCAAAACGAATAATCCCTCTGCCAAAGAGACACACCCTGGTGTAGCACATCACGCTCTGCTTTGGTCCGCAACCGCGATTCTCCGTAATTATTGCACCATTCAGCCATGAAAAGGAACGGAGCTCTGACACATGCCACAACCGGGATGAACCTTGGAAACGTAATGCCCAGTGAAAGAAGCCAGACTCAAAAGGTCAGAGAGAGCATGATTCCATATGCTAGTTTATTTCCTAGAATGAAGAGGAGGGGATGTGAGGAGGTAAAGTAGAAATATGATAAGTTGTTGCAAATATTCTTGGTTCCAGGACTTCCCTGGCGGTCCAGTGGCTAAGGCTCTACACTCCCAGGTTCAATCCCTCCTCAGGGAAATAGGCCCCCCCATGCCTCAGCTAAAGATCCTACCTACATGCCTCAAGGAAGATTGACGATCCCACATGCCACAACTAAGACCCATTGCAGCCAGATAAAAAAATAAATATTATTAGAAAGCAGCTTCCTATAAAAACAAACATACAAACAAGAAACCAAATATTTCCTGGTTCCAACCAGACTCCCGAGGGGATATGTTCATTTCTTCTTTTCTGCAGCCACTCACAGGTGGGCTAGTCAGGATGCTTCCTGTGGGTTGAACAAAGGTCTTTTAGCTTAACGCTCAGGCATGGTAGGCAGGGTTTCTGGAGATGGACCATTACGTGTACTTGAAGCGATAGGCAGCATCACTTTAGTGATTAGCAGGTAGCAAGTCGATAGAACACAAAGGCTAAGGGAAAAGCAATGGACCCAATATGGAGTCAGATTTGTTCTCCCCTATTACAGTAGTGATGTAGGTCTTTCATAGAAGCAAAGTGGCGTAAAGCAATCTTTTGAAAAGTGGGGGAAATGTATTTGGTACATTTTTTTGTTTTTGGCTAGATTTCTGGCTTTCCTTACTAGACACTTTCCTCCTCAGAAGTCAGGGTCTGGGTTTATCTCACTCATCTCTGTGCCTGAGAGCTGTGGTGCAGTTACTAGCCATTCTATATTTGGTTCTCAGAAGCCCCTGCTGGGGACTCACAGATCAGGCCACGTGGAGGAGTGACTTTAACTAGGGGACCTTTAAATACCAAGAGGTTTGACCACCACTTCAGAGTGTTAGGTCTGGGCAAGTTGACTCTTTGCTGATTTAAATAGGTCTCCAAAGACCCTGGAGCATTACCTCCTGTCTGAAAAAAGCAGTTCTTTGTCAGAGCGACAAGAGCTGAACAGTGGCTCCAGAAGGAAATCACCTTGCACTTAGACACCCCTGTCTTTGCTCCCTAGCAACGTGTTTCCAAAAGGAGGAAATAAGCTGAAGTCAGCGCGTGATTGGCTAAGCTCCTCTCCTGAGAACCAGCTCATAGGTATACTCCGACTAGACTTGGACTTTTAAATTTCATCTCCCCCCGGCCTGGAACAATAGTTAATTGTTAACCTATTAGTTTGGGGGCTTCCCAGGTGGCGCTAGTGGTAAAGAATCCGCCTGCCAATGCAGGAGACATAAGAGATATGGGTTCCTTGGGTTGGGAAGACGCCTCGGAGGAGCAAATGACAACCCACTCCAGTATTCTTGCCTGGAGAATCCCATGGACAGAGGAGCCTGGTGGGCCACAGTCCATGGGGTCACAAAGAGTCAGATACGACTGAGCATTTGAGCCATTATTAGTTTGGAGTATGCTATTTCTTTATTGATTTATTAAGAGACATTATCCTGTATGCTATTGATTAAAATTCCTGCTGTGAACCTGCGTTAAATAAATCCTTGGCAAAGATGCTCTCAATCCCTGAGTAGAATTTGCTGCTGGCCCCCTCAACCCAAAGAAAACAGTAGCACCAAAAAAGGAGCCGCTTAATTAGTACTGTGGAAAGAAGAAGTGAAGGAGAGAATGATGGTCAAGGGCTTCTAAATCTTCATAAGTGGGAAAAAGAGTGGTCACCAAGACATAAGGGTCCTAGAGACCAGCCCTTTCCTCAGCCCCAACACACGCACCACGGGCACCCCGCGGGTGATGGTGGGGCAGTCCATCTGAGCTTTATGTGGATGTTGTGGAAACAAAGGCAGAGGGGAGAAAGCCCCCACATTATAGCAGTGGTTTATTTTTTGAGCTTGGTCAAGAAAGGATCATATAGTACTGGTTTGAGGGAGAAAAAGTAGAGAGATTTCCTGAGAAATGTACATCACATGCCCTGAGTTTCTCTCCCATCAAAATGAGAATACAAACGTATGCTCTCCCAGACTTCCCATGGAGACTGTGGGGTCAGTATTGCGAGGGGGGAGATAATTACCCCTTCACCCTTCTGGATTCTTGGCTGAGACCTTTCCGTAATACCATTAACAGAAGAAAAGTGGCAGTGGGTTAACATGTGTACCTACTACTTCCCTGGTGGCTCAGACGGTAAAGAATCTGCCTGTAATGCAAGAGACCAGGGTTTGATTCCTCGGTTGGGAAGATCCGCTGGAGAAGAGAATGGCTACCCACTCTAGTATTCTCGCCTGGAGAATCCCACGGACAGAGGGGCCTGGAGGGTTACAGTTCATTGGGAGTCACAAAGAGTCAGACGCGACTGAGTGACTAACGCTTTGACTTTTCACTTTCTCTCTTTGTACAGGTTGGAGAGACCCAGGAAAACTGGGTAATTCTCTAAAATGCTCTAAACCATCACCTTAAATGCCACCTGTTTGTTGTTCAGTCACTAAGTCTGTCCGACTCTTTGCAACCCCATGGACTGCAGCATGACAGGCTTTTCCGTCCTGCACTATCTCCCAGAGTTTTCTCAAATTCATGTCCATTGTGTCGCTGATGCCATCCAACCATCTCATCCTCTGCCGTCTCCTTCTCCTCTTGCCCTCAGTCTTTCCCAACATCAGGATCTTTTTCAACGACTCGGCGGTTGGCATCAGGTGGCCAGAGAACTGGAGCATCAGCTTCAGCAACAGTCTTTCCAATGAATATATTCAGGGTTGATTTCCCTTAGGATGAACTGATTTGATCTACTTGCAGTCCAAGGGACTTTCAAGATAGCATTTCCAGCTAAAGACAAAAGATGTTGAGGTGGCGGGTATGGGGGGCGGCGGATATGTGGTGAGGGAACCAGTCTGGGGAGGTTACCAGAAAAGTGCAGAAAACAAGGGCTTGGTTTTGATGCAGATTGATATCATTGCCCTCTTTACTGACAGAATCCCCCTTCTCTTCCTGATACAGAGAGGGAGATTTCCCTTGTAGGTGTAAGTGTCTCTTATGAGACAGTAATCTACACTCAGCTTTCAGAGCTGCTCCTGTATCTGCCTCCTCTCAAAACGAATAATCCCTCTGCCAAAGAGACACACCCTGGTGTAGCACATCACGCTCTGCTTTGGTCCGCAACCGCGATTCTCCGTAATTATTGCACCATTCAGCCATGAAAAGGAACGGAGCTCTGACACATGCCACAACCGGGATGAACCTTGGAAACGTAATGCCCAGTGAAAGAAGCCAGACTCAAAAGGTCAGAGAGAGCATGATTCCACTTACATAAAACATCCAGAATAGGCAAATCCATCAAGACAGAAAGCAGATTGCTGGTTGCCAGGGGCTGGAGGGAGGAGGCGATGGGAATTGACTGCTAATGGGGGCAAGGTTTCCTCTGGGAGTGATGCAAATATTCTGGAACTAGGGAGACAGGATGGCTGCATAACGTGATGAATGCACTGAATGCCGCTGAATTGTACACTTTAAAATGGTAATCTTGTGCTACGTGAATTTCACTCCAATTAAAAACAAAAATCACCCGATGAGCTTTTCAAGTGTCAGAAGACCATTCATCCCTCTTCCCCATTGATTCTCATTCTTTTGATCTGAATGAAGGCCCAGACGTTGGTTGTTTTTAAAAGTTTCCCAGGATCTTATAATGGGCTAACAAGAATGAGAACTGTATAGGCTTAAAGAAAGCAGGTGGAAAGCATGTAGATTGTGCTGTCTAGCCCACCAGGGTCTGGATTTCTTGCCATCTCCTAATTGCTAATAGCCTGAAACAATTCCTCAACTGGGCAAATATAAGCTCTACTATTTACCACACTGGGGCTGTTCTTAAAATCACATCAGCTCATACTGGTAAACACAGTGGGCTTGACACTTATTAGGTGAGTAAATTATTGTTATTTTCAAGTAAATATCAAACTTGATTGTAATAGTTTTAAAGAGCCACTCAACTACAAGGAGTGGGATTTTTAAAACATTATTTATTTATTTTAAAACATTATTTATTTATTTTTAAAACATTATTTATTTATTTATTTTTGTCTGGGTAGGGATTTTTAAAGCATTATTTATTTATTTTAAAACATTTATTTATTTTTAAAACATTACTTATTTATATTTTTGGCTGGGTAGGGTCTTCATCGCTGTGCACAGGCTTTCTCTGGTTGCGGTGGCTTCTCTCCTCTCTAGTTGCGGAGCACAGGCTCTGCTGAGCATGGACTTGATAGCTGTGGCGCATGGGCTTGGTTGCCCCACGGCATGTGAGTTCTTTCTGGACCAGAGATCGAACTGGCGTGCCCTGCATTGACAGGCAGATTCTTACTTATTGGACCACCAGGGAAGCCTTCTTTTTCTTTTTTTTTTTTAACTCCGAGACACCGGGCTTTGTGGGATGGGCATGAAGAAAGAGAAGTGAGGATGCAAAGTAGCCTAGAAAACTTTTCCCTGCGTATCAGCGGGTTGGTGGAAGCTCAAATGAAAACAAAAAAAATAGGTTGCTTCTCATTACAGAAAGACCCTCGGGACTTTCTTTTGTGTCTTTGGAAGAATGAAGTGAAAAGGCAAGCCAAGGGGTCTAGGGCTCCTTGGCACTGAGTAGGGTTTTAATTTATGAGGTTGAGATGTAGTCGTTTTACGTCTGGGCTAAGAACTTCAGTCTAGTGCGTTGCATTCTAGAGTTGAGTTGATGGCGATGACTCTGCTGAATTAAGCTTACCCCCCTCCCCCGCCTTTCATTTATCCTCCAGATTTACTTTTCCTCCACCTCAGTTTCCTGATCCGTTCAGGCATGCATCCATTCTCTTCTTTCATTGATTTCCTGGGAGTTGCTTCCATGTCACGTGCCTATTATAACCTGGGACTCTTTCCTGAGGCAATACCAGTGGATTCTCTCCCATTTGGTTCTTCTCTGGCTGTGTGACATAAGGCAAGTTTCTTGACCTCTCTGTGCCTTAGCTGTTTCATCTCTGCAATGGAGGTTCTAACAGTATCTGCCTCGTGGGGTAGTGAGATTTCATGAGACAGGATATTTATGGAGAGACAACCTGGACAGCATATTAAAAAGCAGAGACATTCCTTTGCCAACAAAGGTCCATCTAGTCAAGGCTATGGTTTTTCCAGTAGTCATGTATGGATGTGAGAGTTGGACTATAAAGAAAGCTGGGCACAGAAAATTGATGCTTTTGAACTGTGGTGTTGGAGAAGACTCTTGAGAGTCCTTTGGACTGCAAGGAGAGCCAACCAGTCCATCCTAAAGGAGATCAGTCCTGGGCGTTCATTGGAAGGACTGATGTTGAAGCTGAAACTCCAATACTTTGGCCACCTCATGCAGAAAGCTGACTCATTGGAAAAGACCCTGATACTGGGAAAGATTGAGGGGAGGAAGAGAAGGGGACGACAGAGGATGAGATGGTTGGATGGCATCACCGACTCAACGGACATGGTTTTGGGTGGACTCTGGGAGTTGGTGATGCACAGGGAGGTCTCTCGTGCTGCGGTTCATGGGGTCGCACAGAGTCGGACACGACTGAAGCGACTTAGCAGCAGCTGAGGGATGGATATGGCTCTTGTTAGCATTTGTTCAGCTCTGATAGTCTGTGGTCACCTTTTCTGGATGTGCTTCTTGGTCTCAGGCATTGGCACCTTGGTCTCTGGGACCCAGGGCAGGCCACCCCAAAAGGTCCCTCAATGGCATATTGATTATCTTAAATTGAAGTTACTTTGGAAAAAGCTGATGTGAAAGGGCCACTCTGAACTTTCTCTCTGTCCTTCTAAAAGCAGGACATAAGTATCCCACGTGAAAGGTGCTGTGCAGCCAAAAATAAAGATAAAAATAAATAAATCTAAAAAAATTCCTTACCAACTCAGCACCCAAAACTGAGTTCTGCATCAATTTCTCACAGAAGCACTGTTTCTTTGTGTAAAAAGCTGCTTGCTTTGACCACTTCTTATGTCTATCTCTTTGAGATTTCCATGCACACAAATTACATTTTTTTTTTCTCTCCTGTTTCTCTGTCTTGTGTTGAAGGAGGAAACAGACAGAACAGGCTCCGTCTGGAAAGCAGGACTCCATCTTGGCCTGGACTGTGGACTTTGAGCTATACACCCAGTGTCTATGGAAACGACACACCAACTGGAAAACCAGGGCCCCCCACGTGGAAAAGTCCCAGGGCTCCTACCTAGACTCTCCTTCACCTAAAAGAATACCCTAATTATCTGTGTAACCGAATAGAAGCATACATTCTATTATGCTTACTGGGGTATGACCACAGGCCTATTGATAATTGTCCACTGTTAACTACGTAGGCTTAAGGCATACGAATCACAGGTTAACTTTGTATCTTTCTTTTCCTTTGTTCAGACTAGTTTCAGGGAATTTAGGGAGGTGGGTTTGGGCATGTACACTTAGGGTATACAAGGTTTTCACAAAAACTGGTCGGGGTCCTTGGCTAAGAGGGGACTCTGCCTTGGGCCCCCCGTGTAACAAACTGCAGTCCACTATCTGCATTGTCCTTCTGAGTGGGTTTGTTTCCCAGAATGCGTGGCTGCAACAGTGTCAGTTTTATTTATGAGTCCAGCCACAAGACCTCAAGGAGCTTTCCAGGTAGCACTGATGGTAAAGAACCCACGTGCCAATGCAGGAGATGTAAGAGACTCAGGTTCGATCTCTGGGTCAGGAAGATCCCCTGGAAGAGGTCATGGCAGCCTACTCCAGTATTCTTACCTGGAGAATCCCATGGACAGAGGAGCCTGGTGGGCTACAGTCCATGGGGTCTCAAAGAGTCCGACACAGCTGAGTGACTCACACTTTCACTTTAGGCTGGATGAATTCAGTGACAAAGCCATCTCTCCTTCTGTTTTATGTCTTGTGTTCAGGACTGTTCTCTAACCAGTACACGCGGCTGTCTAGCTTGATAGTCATCTTCAGGGAAAAAGGACATGAAACACCCAGACACACATGGGGCGTTCCTTAGGTAATGGAGCCACCATGATCCTGTTATCCCTCTTCAAAGCTCTCCCAGGGGAGCAGGGGCTTTTCTAGGCCAAGCAGTAAAGGCTGCCCCCATCTGGACCTGAAGAATCAGCAGATACAGAAGGCTTTCTCTGGTGAATCCTAGAAATCCACTCTGTTGGTTCTGCTCCTCCATTGAAAAGGATGGCAATAGGTGACAACAGGCACACACAGTGAGTCTGGAAGCCTGCTGAGCATTTTATACTTAGCATCTCATTTAAATCTCAAAACCACCCCCAAGAAATGGCAGCTTTTATTTACCCTGTTTCTCAAAGGTAAAGAAATGCCACAGAGTTAATATATGTTAGATCAGGTCTGAACCTTGGTGTCTCATCCCAGAACCAAAGTCCTTGAAACCGGACAGGACCCCATGGGGCCTTCCCGGTTTGGGTAGACCTGAAGAATCAGCAGATACAGAAGGCTTTCTCTGGTGAATCTTAGAAATCCACTCGGTTGATTCTGCTCCTCCATTGAAAAGGATAGCAATAGGTGACAACAGGCACACACAGTGAGTCTGGAAGCCTGCTGAGCATTTTATATTTAGCATCTCATTTAAATCTCAAAACCACCCCCAAGAAATGGCAGCTTTTATTTACCCTGTTTCTCAAAGGTAAAGAAATGCCACAGAGTTAATATATGTTAGATCAGGTCTGAACCTTGGTGTCTCATCCCAGAACCAAAGTCCTTGAAACCGGACAGGACCCCATGGGGCCTTCCCGGTTCGGGGGGAGGTGCTGGGGAGGGAAGATTGGGGACAGATCTTCCCCTATATCCTCTCCTTTAGCTCCTCTCTGAAGTATCTAGGTAACAGTATTTGATGCACATTTCCTGAGTTGTTTTGCGGCTGAAGCCCTCTACCCCCAAGAAACGGAAGATGTTAACTATCCGAGAACCATAAGCATATAGCCCCAGGCCTCCTGGAGCCTGAGGAGGGGTAAGGTTAACCTTCGTAACTGCTGTCTCACCATCAGTCAACCAGAGAATTGTGCACCATCTGATCCTGTACCCTGCAACCTCCTTCCCTCACTTGGCTTTTAAAAATGCTTTGCTGAAATTCTTTGGGGAGCTCAAGGCCTTTTAGGGCCTGAGCCACCCACAGCTCTTTACCTGACCCTGCAGTAAACCTTCCTCTGCTCCAAACTCTGATGTTTCCATTTATCCTCATTTGTATGTCGGGCATATGAACTTGCATTAACGTTCTTAATTACCTTGCAAAACTGCCTCTTGGTGACTATGATCTTTTTGTCCCAATGACTTCCTTTGACAAAAAAGGCAGCAACTTTTCAAAGAGGGGATATGACTTGCCTGAGCCACAGAGAAAGGGGCAGCTGCAGGGCCAAGGCCAGGAGCCAGGTCTTACAGTCTTCCTGTTTTTTTTTTTTTTTTTCCCCATGATATCATTTTGTAGCCAAATTCCAATGTGACATGCTTTCTTGTGGCAGTTACTCTCTTCTAGAAGTTTCCTAGACTACTTTGGGCCCCAAGGAGTCCCCTTCCCTCTCTAATTCATTCCCTCCATGCCATAATTTGTGGTCCTTAGATCTCAAGCCTCATATTCAGAATTTTAGCTCATTTTTCTAGGCTGACATGTTCAAGATGATTTTTAAGGTGAGGGCTTGCACCATGTCAGGGTGTTTTCCTGGGTCTTTCCCATCTGTGTGTGTGTGTGCTCAGTCACTTAGTCGTGTCTGACTCTTTTCGACTCCATGACTGTGCCCACCACGCTTCTCTGTCCATGGGATTCTCCAGGCAAGAATATGGGAGTGGGTTGCATGTCCTCTTCTAGAGAATCTTCCTGTCCCAGGGATCGACACATTTCCTGTGTCTCCTGCATTAGCAGGTGGATTCTTTATCACTTCACTATCTGGGAAGCCCCTCTCCCATCTATATATATTATTTAATTTTTGTTTGATTTACTTCCATTAATCTGTCTCAGGTCAATTTAATTCTTAGACTAGCCAGAAGAACCTAGCAGGGGAGAGGAAAATTTCTTCCTTCCCCATGACTGTAATAAGTAGTAAATGCTAGCTATTTATTTTTAACAATACCATGAACTGTTTACAGAACTTGGAGGAAATAGATGAGAAATGGAGCATTTCTGCCAAATCAGTAAGCAAGGAGGTCACAGTCATCAGCGATTGCAGCCCTCCTCTGTGAACTGCTGAGCCCTAATGCAGGAGACCTGGGTTTGATCCCTGGGTTGGGAAGATCCCCTGGAGAAGGGAAAGGCTACCCACTCCAGTATTCCATGGACTGCATAGTTCATGGGGTCACAAACAGTTGGACACGACTCACTGAGCAACTGTCACTTACTCACTCACTCACTCACTCAAAGGCACTCAGGAAGGAGAAGACTGTCTGTGATCTGGCGGCCAACAGACTGCAGCCACTCCCTACAATAAACCCCAAAGGAGCTCAGGATGTGACAACACGCAGGATACTGGCCCCAGAGAGCTGAGATTCATGTGAAAGGAGTGGTTTAGGTGAGCTCAGACTCTTGCATCTTCCCATACACAGAAAAGCACTCAGTTCCCTAACTTGGGATATCTGGTTTCCTTGCATTAATAGTAATCTTTTGATGTTTGGGTTCCCGTGGTGGCTCAAACAGTGAAGAATCTGCCTGCAAGGCAGGAGACCCAGGTTCGATCCCTGGGACTGGAAGGGAATGGCTACCCTACTTCAGCATTCTTGCCTGGAGAATTCCATGAACAGAACAGCCTGGTGGGTTACACAGTCCATGGGGTTGCAAAGAGGCAGGCACAGCTGAGTGACCTGACACTTGCACACATTTTGATGTTCACACTACCTGCCCTTTGCTGCATAATTTCTATATAAGCTGGCACCTTCCCCTCCTCCTCCTCAGAGCAGTTCTGTCAGGGTTACTTAAGATGGTGCCTTCTGGACTCGAGGTCCTAAAAATTCCCACTGATTAAAACATAACTCTCAGCTTTCAGGTTGTGAATATTTTTAAAGTCGATATAGACATAAAATCTCCTAGGGGAGACTGGGCTTGTGTCTTTCATATCTCTTGTATCCTTCTAACACCAAGCCTTTGACAGCATGGTGTCATGGGGAAACAAGCTCATTCTTTCCTGTATTTAAAAGATAACTTCCCTGAAGAGTAACTTTATGAGAAGCGTGCACATCCTTGCATTTTATGACTTGGATTTTCTGCCTCTGCCTGCTGCCTGGACATGACTGTCACAGGGCAGCATCTGTGTTAGGGGAAGCACACTGACCGAAACTGCCCACCCTGGTCAGGCACCACGGTAACCATTCACGTGAGCTATTTTACGGCAGGAGGTCCTGGTAAGGGACACAGAACTAACAAGCCACACCAACTGGAAAAATTCGGGAAAGGTCAAAAGGAGATACCACGTGACTGACCACCTCCCAGAATCCTCCTCTCTGGCATCCATCATGGCTGAGCAATGCCTGCACCACCAGGAGGGACTCTGAGTCTGCATGATTGGCCAAAGACAACCCAGGAACTAACCCCATCTCCATAAACCCCAAGTCTGCGAGCCCACATGGCAGAGCAGTCTTCCTGGCTTCCCTTACCCTCCTGCTCTCTGCCTGGGGTGCCCCTTCCCAATAAAATCTCTTTATCAGCATGTGTGTCTCATCAGATAATTCATTTCCGAGTGTTAGACAAGAGTCCACTCTCGGGCCATCCCCCTTCCTGCAACATCTGGACAAGCCAAGGAGTGGTTGAACTTTCCAATAACAAACACATCATCACCAGGCATCAGCCTAGAGTACGAATGGGCGACAGATTGCTGCAGCCGCACAGGTGTGACTCCACGCATTCCAAGACCTGCTGCCCTTCTCAGGTCCTGGGAGAGGGACACCCCACTGTGACACATGCGGACTAAAATAAGATGCACGATGTGAGAGCTGCAAGTTAAGTTTTATTTGGGACAAAATGGGGACTGCAGCCTGGGAGACAACACCTCATATAGCTCTGAGAGACTGCTCCAAAGAGGCAGCCAGGGGAAGATCAGCATATAAGATTTTGGTGAAGGGGGTTGTTGTTATTCAGTCACTCAGTTTTATCCAACCCTTTGCAACCCCATGGACTGCAGCATACCAGGCTCCCCTGTCCTTCACCATCTACCAGAGCTTGCTCAAACTCATGTCCACCAAGTCAGTGATGCCATCCAAACATGTCATCCTCTTTTGTCCCCTTCTCCTGCCTTCAATCTTTCCCAGCATCAGGGTCTTTTCCAATAAGGCGGCTCTTTGCATCAGGTGGCCAAAGTATTGTAGCTTCAGCTTCAGCATCAGTCCTTCTAATGAATGTTCAGGGTTGATTTCCTTTAGGAGTGACTGGTTTGACCCCCTTGCAGACCAAGTGTGTCTCAAGAGTCTTCTCCAACACCACAGTTCAAAAGCATCAGTTCTTTGGTGCTCAGCCTTCTTTATGGTGAAGGGGGAGTTCAGTACAATCAAGTGCTTATTTTGCAAAGGGCTTTCTGCTGGTCAGGAGGAGCTGATGTCACCATGAAGGGGTTTAGTGCTGTTCTAGATATGAGGAGATGCAAGGACTGGGATCATGAAATCAATTCTTGAAAATATCCAGCTATTTAAAGACCTGTTCCACCAGTTTCCCTGGAGCACAGAGTGCCTCCCTGAATTCACTTCAGGGAGTGTCAGAGGTCAGCAGCTTCAGCAGCACGGGCAGATGGCAAACGCTCTTGCTGATGTTCAGTCCCTGGCAAATTCTGTTAGTGGTGGTTGTTGCTAAGTTTCATTTGACTCTTGCAACCCCATGGACTGTCTGTCCCTGGGATTTTCCAGGCAAGAGTACTGGAGTGGGTTGCCATTTCCTTCTCCAGGGAATCTTCCTGAGCCAGGGATTGAACCTGGGTCTCCTGTATTATGGGAGGATTCTTTATTGCTGAGTTACCGGGGAAGCCCAGGCAAATGCTCCTGGTAGGTGCCAATTTGTAGTTGACACACAACTCTCTGAGGAACTCAAAGCCCCATATAGAAAACAATATTAATTCAAATGCAGAGAAGAGGTGCTAACTCAGCACACAGGGGCCTGCCTTTAAAACAGATTTGGAAATGAACTCAGACAGAAAAGATCAAACCCATCACTGTCCTGAGTCTCTGCTGGCCCATGCTCTGTGCACACTTTTTTTAATGTTCTTTCCACTGCCCAAATTAGTTGCTTTAGAGTCCCCTTGCTATGACAAGTATTCCCCACCCCCAAGGGGCCCAATCCATTGATTTGTAAATTTTAGATAATGTACTTCTTCAAAAATCACTTTGATATTGAAAAAAAAATCACAGGATTAAAAAAAAGCTGCTAGATGAGGTGCCATTAGAAATCTGCTTAAAATGAGAATAAGCATAAATGAAAAATTTCAAATACAGAAAGATTAAAAAAAAAAAAAATACTGGGCTTGGAGGGACTTTGGTGACCCAGTGGTTAAGACTCCAAGCTTTCACTAAAGTGGGCACAGACAGGTTCAATCTCTGGTTGGGGAACGAAGATCCCACATGCCAAAAATAAAATAAATATGTCACTGGGCTTGGAACAAATTTGTAAAAAGTTAAGTCACTTAAGCAATTTAAGTTCCAACAGGCAGGTTCAAACAGGTGGTGGACAGGGAAGCCTGGCATACTGCAGTCCATAGGGTCACAAAGAGTCGGATACAACCGAGCAACTGAACTTAACTGAATAAGGAAAGGGAAGGGATGTAAAGACAATGGAGGAGTAGTCAAGAAACAATACTGCAGCCTTGGGGCAGGTCCTGATTCTCTGTCAAGGGATACACACAATAATACCTTTGTCTGTTTTGCAGATACTGAAACCCCCACTAGGTGGGAGAAGTTGCATGCTGCCCACAAGCATGTAGACTTCCGATCATTGAAATCAGAAGATTGATCATGCTGACTCCTGATTACCTCACCATCAACCAATCAGAAGACTGTCCACTAGCTGATCACACCCTGAACAGACAAGACTTCTCACTACCCATTCCGGCTCAATTTTGAGGGCGTTAGTTCACTGCGGCCCCCTTCACCTGGCAAAGCAATAAGGCTATTCTTTTCTGCTTCACCCAAAACTCTGTCTTTAAGATTTAATTTGTTGTCCATGTACAGAGGCCGGATTCAGCATCATTATCTCTGAGCTTAAACATGCCAGGACTTGCTACAGAGGAGAGGGCCCGTTCAATTGGGAGAGATGCATCCTAGAAGCTTTGAGCAAAGGCTGTGGAGTTAGACTGCTTGTTTCAAATCTAAATCCTATCACTTAGCAGCTATGTGATCTTGGGCAACCTCTCTGAGCCTCAGTTAAAAACAGTATTGAGCTTTTTAGTTTTTGAGGATCAAACGCTGTGAACACATTAATGTCTGGATGTTAATCCATTTTCTGACTCATGGTAAGCATTGATCCCTAGAATGCTAGCTATTGCTGTAACTGTCCACTCCAAACTAGGGGATTTCCCTAGTGGTCCAGTGGTTAAGAATCCACCTTCCAACGCAGGGGACATGGGTTTGATCCCTGGTGGGAGAGTTAAGATCCCACATGCCTTGGAGTAACTAAGCCGATTCACCGCAACTACTGACCCACATGCTCCAAAGCCCATGCCCTGAAACTAGAGAAGCCTCAAGCTGCAACAAAGACACAGCACAGCTAAAAATAAATAAATTAATAAATAAAAAATTTTAAAAAGTAGCTGGATTGGGTGATTCCGATAGCTCCAAGCCAAAGTCAGAACCTTGAAGATGTCACTTATCATCACTTTGTAAAAATTCCCAGGGAAATGCAAATGGTGCAGTTTATTCAAGCTTTGATGTCAAATGCGTGTGTTCTTGTGTGCTAAGTCCCTTCAGTTGTGTCAGACTCTTTGCAAACCCGTGGACTGGGGCCCACCAGGCTCCTCTGTCCATGGAACTGTCCAGGCAAGTGTACTATAGTGGTCTGTCATGCCCTCCTCCAGGGAATCTTCCTGACCCAGGGATTGAACCTGTGTCTCTGGCATTGCAGGCAGATTCTTTACTGATGAGCAACTGGGGAAGCCCATGTCAAATGACTGCATCCAAAACATGGATCTGGTGTATGTTAATACTCAAAGACAGGAAATGTGAAGGAAAACCAGGGTATCCTTGTTTTGGGGGAGACCCTAAGGGTCACTAGTTCCTCATTATCCTCCTTTCATGATCCCAGTTGTCTGTTCCCATTCTAACAATGGAGGCCTTAATTCAAATGAGTACATTTCATTCAATGAGACCTAAGGTCTCCTGGGTGTCTGGCTTGTGATAGAGCCCTGCTAGGTGCTTTTAAGTTCTTTGTCTTGTTAAATATCCCCCCAAGGCCTATATAGGCAATATAGGCATTGTCCTCCTATTCCCAACAGGGAAATTGAGGCACAGAGAAGTTAAGCAACTTTCCCTACATCACACAGCTCACAAGCAGCACATCTGAGATCCATTCCCAGCCTCTTTGCCCTTAAAGCCCTTGTGTACCTCATTCCATCCCACTGCCTTCAGGACAGTAAGAGGAGATTTGCTGAGCTGAATAAATAGCCTTTCCTCCCTTTCAAAATGGAGGTGCTGTTGTCAGAGCCTGGATTTCAGCCGAATGCCATTTTAATGGGGTCCTCTTTTGACCCCATTTAAAGCCTCTCTCCTTACACTCTCCACTTCCCCAAAGGCCAGTGGAGCAGTTCATAAACCCGCATTACCCCATGTGACACTTCCCTCAATGAAGGGTCAAAATCCCTGGTCTCTGGGAAATAACCTGCTAAAGTGACTCTCCCTCTAAAACCCAGTGGATAATAAATAGCCCTTTATCCTTTCTCTACAGCTCCTGCCCCCTCGGCTTGTCAGATGGCAGCTGCCCCTGAGAGGGTCTTCTTCAGTCTGCTCCGAGTTTTCCAGCCCTTCCAGGAGGAGGCGGGGATGGAGGAGAAGAGAGCAGAGATGTCAGAATCGAGAGGACATTTGCCCCACCTTTGCAGCTTCCTGGACACGCAATCTGGGGCAAGACTTCCCTCCACAAGCCTTAAATGTAACTCACTGTTTAATCACTCAGTCGTGTCTGACTCTTTGTGACCCCGTGGACTGTAGCCCTCCAGGCTCCTCTGTCCACGGGATTCTCCAGGCAAGAATACTGGAGGGGGTTGCCATGCCCTCCTCCAGGGGATCTTCCCCACCCAGGGATCGAACCCGGTCTCCTGCATTGGCAGATGAGGTGGATTCTGAGCCACCAGGGAAGCCCACCTGAGGGTTTGTTTATCCATTCAGTAGTAGGTTTGTGAAGCTGTCAGGTGTCAGGCGTTGTGCTGGGTCCTGGGAGTAAAAACAATCCCTGTCCTAGTTGAAAGGTCCCCTTTGCTCATTACAGTGGCGTTTAGGAGAAAAGGAAGAAGTATTGCATAGATGAGCAGATGAAATTCCAAGAGATCAGTCCCACAGGTGGAACGACATCTGCTCTGAGAACGTAGAATAGGGAGAAGGCACCTGGCTTGGAGGAAGGTGTGTTCATGTCCGTGAGATTCTGATCTTAAGGATGAATGAGAACCAAGACCAGGAACCAAGCATTTTAAGCTGAGAAAACAGCAGGTTTAAAGACCCTTCCGGACAGTTACCCGTGGAAGAAATGAAATGACACATGGGATGCCTGGTGTGGCGCTGAGGGCAGGAGGAGCACTCAGTGATCTGACTTGACCAAGTCCTCTCCTTCCTCTAAGGAGGGGTGGAACTGTCTGAGGCTCTGTCTTTGTGATGCAGTAGTTTCAGAGTGGGAAGTCAGAGGTACATTGAGGTTAATTTTTTTTTCCTGTTAGCCCTTATATTGTAAAAAATTATCTAATACTAATTTTTGTTAATTTTAATCAAATATTTAATTAAAATACACTTAAGTTCCCCCGGTGGCTTAGATGGTAAAGAATCTGCCTGCAGTGCGGGAGACGCAAGTTCAATCCCTGAGTCAGGAAGATCCTCGGAAGAAGGGAATGGCTACCTACTCCAGTATTCTGGCCTGGAAAATTCCATGCACAGAGAAACCTGGCAGGCTATCGTCCATGGCATCACAGAGTCAGAAATGACTGAGCAACTAACAGTTTCACACTTAAATACATTAATTAATAATTTTATTCTTTAGTATTAAATAATAGCAATAATAAATATTAATTTATTTCACAATCATTTGCACCAGATAATGTAGTTAGTTATGAAGTTGTCAGACCAGAAATATATTAATTCATTCATCTGATAAGGACCTGATGTGCCACTCTCTATGTTGGATATGAAAGATGCAGAAATAAAAAGCTATGGTCCCCACCCTCAAGGAGAATCCCAAACGCTTTGAGGGATTCATCACATGTGAGAACTAAATGCTTGAGTAGGAAAATGCCTTTGAAACATTGGGGCAAAGGGACTTTCATGAAACAATGTTGTTACCAGCACCTGTGGAGTGGTGCCAGGCTAACCCTATGAGAAACAATTAGAGACTTTATTAAAATCAAACAGCAGCCATTCCGTGATGTTAACTCCTAGAAATTCTCTTTCAGTAGGACTGAGATGGGGTCCAGTTATTCATATATTTGACAGACTCCCATGTAATCTTCATACATAGCCATGTTTGAGACTGTGGTTGAGACTTGCTCCCATAAGCTATTTCATCAAAGACTGGTGGACTTGGAGTCAGATCAACCAGTGTTCAAATATCACTCTACCCATGTGTGCCATTCACAAGACCACCCTCACTTTTGACACCAAATGCAGAGTTTGGAAATTCCCCAAACCCCTTACTTTTTACATTAATTGGAATTTCGGGGGTCCCTAAGGCAGCTCTTGGGCTTCCCAGGTGGCTCCAGTGGAAAGGAACCCACGTGCCAATGCAGGAGACATGAAAGACATGGGCTTAGTCCCTGGGTTGGGAAGATCCCCTGGAAAAGGGAATGGCAACCCACTCCAGTGTTCTTGCCTGGAGAATTCCGTGGACAGAGGAGACTGGTGGGCTCAGTCCATAGAGTTGGACACGACTGAAGTGACTTAGAACACGCACACACAAGGCAACTATCAGTGGGGTAATTCACTAGAAGGAGTCACAGAACTCAGTGAAAGCTGTAAAACTCACACTTATGATTTATAACAGTGAAAGCATACAGATAAAAATCAGTCAAGGGGAAGAGACCCATAGGACAGAGTCCAGGAAAGTGGCAGGCATAGAGCTTCCAGTGGTGACCTTCCAGCAAGCTCGAGGACAAAACTTTTCCTGGAAACCATGTGTAACAATACCTGTGGAGTCTTGCCAACCTGGGAAGTGCACCCAGGCCTCAGTGTTATTGGGGCCTCAGTGTTATTGGGGCTAAATCTCATAGGCTTGGTTGACCGTTCTTGTGTCTGATCTCAGTCTCCAGACTTCTGGAAGTTGAACTGGTATGTGTGACTCAGCCCCCATCCTAAATCATGTGGTATGACAGAAGACCCCCAAGTGTCAAAAGTACTCCTGTTTGTGTGCCTGCTAAGTCACTCAGTTCTGTCCAACTCTTTGTGACCCCATGGACTATATCCCACCAGCCTCCTCTGTCCCTGGGATTCTCCAGGCATGAATAATGCAGTGGGTTGCCATGCCCTCCTTTAGGGGGATCTTCCCAACCCAGGAATCAAACCCATGTCTCTTATGTCTCCTGCTTTGGCAGGTGGGTTCTTTACCACTAGTGCCTCCTGGGAAGCCCAAATGTACTCCCCCAGGCATGCCATTCTAAGGGCTTAGAGATTACCTCTCTGATACTCAGGGCAAAGACCACATCTTTCCTTGAACGTGAAAGTCGCTCTGTCGTGTCCAACTCTTTGTGAACCCATGGAACCATACAGCCCATGGAATTCTCTAGGCCAGAATACTGAAGTGGGTAGCCTTTCCCTTCTCCAGAGGATCTTCCTGACCCAGAAATCAAACTGGGGTCTCCTGCATTGCAGGCGGATTCTTTACCAACTGAGCTATCAGGGAAGCCACATCTTTCTTTGGGCAAGGTTAAATTCTTTGCTACACACCATGGGACTAATGGCAACTTCCTACCTTCTTGGAGCCTCAATTTCCTTTCCCATAAAATATAAAGAAAGAACCACCTCACATCACTGTCATGGTAACACCATGAGAGAGTGGACATGAAGACCCAGCCCATCATAAGCACTTCAAAAGTGGTACCCACAGTGATGATGCTGGTGGTGGTGACCAGGAAGAGGAGGAAGCAATGCTGAGGGTGTTGATGACGTTCCTCAGGAAGCGGTACTTTGAGAGATTATCATGGGTAAAAGTCCCACTTTCACGGCTCCATCCTCATCTTCTTGTGCAAAATCATAAAAAAACTCCTTCTCATCCTCTCAGAGCCAAGTGCCCGTGGGGCTATTCAGAAAGCTTCTCTCTTTATCATCTTCTTCACATAACTCTGTGCTCAGAAACAGTGTGCTTATCATGGTCCCCCGTCCCCATATTTCAATGACAGCTCACCTAACAAAATGTGTCTCAGAGAAAGGCCATCTTCTACTCCCTCGGAGGCTTATTGTTCCCTTTCACCAGCCGAGGTGATCACGGCCCATTGTTGGCCCCACACAAAGGAAGGCTTAATAGGAGACAACACTCGGCAGAGGGAATTCTGGCTGAATGGCATCTTTCTGTTGTTTCAAATGGGTCTGAGGAGCAGCTCACAGCTTTTCATTCACCACCACGGACGGGCTCGAAGACCATCTCTGTCTCAACCATTTCTCTCCAATGACAGCGGAGTCTTATCAGCTCTCAACATCCCTTCCTCGTGGCTCAGAGGAGGTCCGACAGCTGAGCAGGGAGCCCAAGGCTGAGACGCAAATGAACACCGCACACGATGGGCTTAGGCTGCGGTTCGTCCCTCCGAGAGCAGCTCCGGGGGCCGTCGGGAGGCCTTGCAGGGAAGAGAGGAGATGGAGAAGCAGAATGGCACAGAGGAGATGGGTCCGGCTTTGGACCCACTGGGGTCCAGATGGGGCTGGTTTTCCCTGAAAGTTCCGCAAATAACGCACTGTGTGACATGACGGGATGGCTCATTAAGACTCGGTTTCCTCATCTGTCAAGCAGTGATGTCTCATAGCTAAGTTCTCTCCATGGATGATGACATTTGATCTTCATATCAGATCTATGATGAGGCAGGTACTAATACAAGCCCCATTTGATAGACACCGAGGCTGGGACATCCCTGGTGGTCCAGTGGTTAAGTATCTGCGTTGTCCATAAAAAGGAAGGAATGTGAGTCAGTAGAACTGATGTGGATGAACCTAGAGTGAAATAAGTCAGAAAGAGAAAAAAAAATATAGTATATTAATGCATATATACCAAATTTAGCATATATACGGACTGCAAGGAGATCAAACCAGTCAATCCTAAAGGAAATCAGTCCTGAATATTCACTGGAAGGACTGATGCTGAAGCTCCAATACTTTGGCCACCTGATGAGAAGAACTGACTCATTGGAAAAGACTCTGATGCTGGGAAAGACTGAGAGCAGGAGGAGAAGGGTACGACAGAGGATGAGATGATTGGATGGCATCACCGACTTGATGGACATGAGTTTGAGCAAGTTCTGGGAGTTGGTGATGGACAAGGAAGCCTGGCGTGCTGCAGTCTATGAGATCACAAAGAGTCGGACATGACTGAGTGACTGAACTGAACTGAACGGAATCTAGAAAAATGGTACTGATGAACCTATTTGCAGGGCAGGAATAGAAATACAGACATAAAGGATGAAGTTGTGGACACAGTGGGGGATGAGAGAATGGGATGAACTGAAAGAGTAACATTGACATATGTATATATATACCACCTTGTGTGAAACAGATAGCTAGTGGGAAGCCTCTGTATAACACGGGGAGCTCAGCCTCGTGCTCTGTGATGACCTAGAGAGGTGGGATGAGGTTTAATGGGAAGGATGCAGTTGGGGAGGTGGGAGGGAGGCTCGAGAGGTAGGGGATATATGTATACTTATGGCTGATTCACCTTTTTGTGCAGCGGAAACCAACACTGTATTATAAAGCAATTATCCTCCAATTAAAAAGTAAAGGAATAGAAAAAGAAAGAATGAATCCATTTTGCAATGCAGGGGACACAGGTTTAATCCCTGGTCGGGGAGCTAAGACTGTGTGCTACAGCTAAAGATCTTGCACAATATAACGAAGATCCTGGGTGCTGCAACTAAGACCTGATACAGTCAAATAAATAAGTAAATATTTTTTAAAAAAGACACTGAGGCTGAAAAGTCAGTGATGTGTCCAAATTCACAGCTGGTCCATGATGGAATCAAAATTTCCTCCCAGAATCCTGGAACTCAATTCATACCCATTAGTCTCACTTTCACCTATCTTTCTTCATAAACTCAAACTCCTTTTCACACCCAAAGCAGAGCATGATCTGTGGGGTCAAACTATCAAATGGCAGATGCCAATCAAAACTCAGCTTAGTCCCGTTCTTTTGAGATAAAAGTTCAGGGATGGAACTTCCCTGGGGGTCCAGTGGTTAAGACTTCAGACTTTCAATATAGGGGGCACAGGTTCGATTCCTGGTTGGGGAACTAAGAACCCACATGCTTTGCGGTATGGTCAAAAGATATAATAATAATTTTTAAAAGTCCAAGGAAAGTGAGGCATCTAAACTTGTTAACTGGGCTTCTGCTGTCTAGGACCAACAATGCTTATTATTATTAAAATATTTGTTTATTTTGGCTGTGCTGGGTCTTCGCTGCTGTGAGCGCTTTCTCTAGTTGCTGCGAGGGTGGCTACTCTTTGTTGCAGTGTGGGCTTCTCATGGAGGTGGCTTCTCTCCTTGCGGAGCACAGGCTCTAAGTGGACAGGCTCAGTAGTTGCGGCTCCCAGGCTCTAGAGCATGTGGGCTTCAGTAGTTGTGGCGCACAGGCTTAGCTGCTCTGCCACAGTTGGGAGATTCCTGCACCAGGGATCAAACCCTTGTCCCCTGCATTGGCAGGCGAACTCTCATTCACTGCTCCGTTGGGGAAGTCCCCAACGATGCTTTTTGAACTCTTTTCCCCATTTTTAGAACTCTTCTTTTTATCTGGGGAGAACAGTTCCCAATAAATGAATGAATAAACCAGAAAATGTCATACACAGATACCATCAGACTCACCGTAGGGGACATACATTTTTGCAAACACTGTGAAAAGCAGCTACTACACACCTTGAACTTTAGAAATGCTCTTACCTGTTGACACAGTAACTCTACTTGTAGGAATTTATCATAAGGAAATAATCACGAGTGAAAACAAATTTAATGTGTGCATCTACAAGGATGCTCAAGAAACCGTTCTTTGTAATAATGAGACTCTGGTAATAAGCTACAAAAGTCCAATAAGAGAATAAAAGGGTATGCCATACTCCATATGATAGACTATTATGTAGCTGTTGAAAATAATGTTTTGAATCCTTTTTATAATGTAAACAGCACTTACCAGAGCTCTGCAACTTATGAGCTGTGTAAAAAAAAAAAATCCTAATAAAACAAGAAGGCAAGAGCAGCCTTCAAATGGTAACAATAATACATGGAGGGATTGTGGCTGATGTTTTATTTTACTTTTTATGTTTGTCTCTATCTTTCAAGTTTTCTCCAATAAATAAATATTACTTTTATAATTGAAAAAAGAACAAATACAAACCACACGTATTTGGGAGTTGGATGAACCTCTTCAAGTGGAAAAGACAAATTATTATTTTGGATCTTTAATTAGCAAAATTAATGAGTGCATCCACAACAATGGGGCTGATGCTACAAAAGAGGGTTTCCTTTAAAAGCGATGCTGAGATGCTACGGTGAGAGTGACGAGAGGGACAGTCTGGGGTTTATCTGCCCTTCTTCCCTGAGTTCACAGAGGAGCGTTGCTGGGCTCAGGGGCTGGCACTGTGGCTCTGGTTTCCTCCTGTCTGCGTATCACCCACCAATTCAACACTAGGTGTTGAGCGCCTACTATGCACCACTTATTACCTAAAGCCCTTGAGTTTTAATAATGAATCACAGATTGGGAAGTCTTCACAACTTTCTATAACTGAGGTTGCTTTTGTCCCTAATAATAAAATAACTCCCTGCTAAACCACTTAACCAGCTGTGTGATCCAGTGCAATTATTTTCGTTCATATCATTCAGTCGGCATGTGCTGAGCACTCATGGTGTTAGTCACTAAGACAGTGCTATCAAATTAGGGTAGAGAGTTGCTTGATGATTGCTAAAAATCCTTAGTTCTGGGACCAATTTCTGGAGACTCTGGTTCAATAGTTGTGGGTAGCTTGAAGCCACCTTTTTTTAAAAAATTAATTAATCTGGTCCAATAGGTATGGGAAATAGATGGGGAAACAGTGGAAACAGTGTCAGACTTTATTTTGGGGGGCTCCAAAATTACTGCAGACGGTGATTGCAGCCATGAAATTAAAAGACATTTACTCCTTGGAAGGAAAGTTATGACCAACCTAGATAGCATATTAAAAAGCAGAGACATTACTCTGCCAACAAAGGTCCATCTAGTCAAGGCTATGGTCTTTCCAGTGGTCATGTATGGATGTGAGAGTTGGACTGTGAAGAAAGCTGAGCACCAAAGAATTGATGCTTTTGAACTGTGATGTTGGAGAAGACTCTTGAGAGTCCCTTGGACTTGGACTACAAGGAGATCCAACCAGTCCATCCTAAAGGAGATCAGTCCTGGGTGTTCACTGGAAGGAATGATGCTAAAGCTGAAACTCCAATATTGTGGTCACCTCATACAAAGAGTTGACTCATTGCAAAAGACCCTGATGCTGGGAAGGATTGCGGGCAGGAGGCAAAGGGGATGACAGAAGATGAGATGGCTGGATGGCATCACCGACTCGATGGACATGAGTTTGAGTAAATTCTGGGAGTTGGTGATGAAGGGGGAGGCCTGGCGTGCTGCGATTCATGGGGTCACAAAGAGTCAGACACGACTGAGCAACTGAACTGAACTGAACTGAATAGGTGTGGATGATTTCTGGAGACTCTGGTTCAATAGTTGTGGGTAGCTTGAAGCCACCTTTTTTAAAAAATTAATTAATCTGGTCCAATAGGTATGGGAAATAGATGGGGAAACAGTGGAAACAGTGTCAGACTTTGTTTTTGGGGCTCCAAAATTACTGCAGACAGTGATTGCAGCCATGAAATTAAAAGACATTTACTCCTTGGAAGGAAAGTTATGACCAACCTAGATAGCATATTAAAAAGCAGAGACATTACTCTGCCAACAAAGGTCCATCTAGTCAAGGCTATGGTCTTTCCAGTGGTCATGTATGGATGTGAGAGTTGGACTGTGAAGAAAGCTGAGCACCAAAGAATTGATGCTTTTGAACTGTGATGTTGGAGAAGACTCTTGAGAGTCCCTTGGACTTGGACTACAAGGAGATCCAACCAGTCCATCCTAAAGGAGATCAGTCCTGGGTGTTCACTGGAAGGAATGATGCTAAAGCTGAAACTCCAATATTGTGGTCACCTCATACAAAGAGTTGACTCATTGCAAAAGACCCTGATGCTGGGAAGGATTGCGGGCAGGAGGCAAAGGGGATGACAGAAGATGAGATGTCTGGATGGCATCACCGACTCGATGGACATGAGTTTGAGTAAATTCTGGGAGTTGGTGATGGAGGGGGAGGCCTGGCGTGCTGCGATTCATGGGGTCACAAAGAGTCAGACACGACTGAGCAACTGAACTGAACTGAACTGAATAGGTGTGGATAACCTGAAGCCATTTTTTTTTTTTTTTTTAAATTAATTAATTAGGCTGCTCTGGGTCTTAGCTGTGTCAAATGGGATCTTTTGTGGCAGCAAGTAAACTCTGCATTGTGGTGTGCAGGCTTCCCAGGTGGCACAGGGGTAAAGAATTTGCTTAACAATGCAGGAGACTCAGGAAACATAGGTTCGATCCCTGGGTTGGGAAGTTCTCCTGGAGAACGAAATGGTAACCCACCCCAGTATTCTTGCTTGAAGAATCCCACGGACTGAGGAGCCTGGCAGGCTACAGTGCATGGGGCTTTGAAGAGTTAGACATGCCTGAGTGACTGAGCACACTCACTTGGGATCTAGCTCCCCAACCAGGGATGGAACCTGGGCCCCCTGCATTGGGAGTGTGGAATCTTAGCCACTGCACCACCAGGGAAGTCCCAAATTTTGACAATGCTGAGAATTTTTTTTAAAAATAATTTTTTAAGAGCCAAAGTTTTTAAGTTTCACATTTTAATACTTTTGGGCACCATAATTTTCAAGTACCAGGAGCTGCTCAATTGCTATGTATACTTTTTATTTTAAGGATGATACATTGTTTAGTGGAAGTGTTATTAATTTATTCACTGGACATGAAGGGTGTCATGTGGGATCTTAGTTCTCTGATCAGGGATTGAACCTGTGGCCCCTGCATTGGGAGTGCAGAGTCTTAACCACTGGACCACCAGGGAGGTCCCTGAACCTTCCTTTTCATCAGGGGCCCTAAGGGAGTGACTCAGGCAAATTTAGACTACACCCTAGAAATTCTATGCTGGCTAGGCTAAAAACCACAAAGAATAACAATAAAGTCTGCGCTTTAGGAGCTTATAGTGCAGAGGGTCATAAATATTGTTAATTTATTAGAAAAAATAGCATGAAGACAACCATAATACTACAACAATAAAATCAAAGCTACCTTTAACGTACAACTTACTATGAACCAGGAATTGTATGAAATGCAATCGACCAGGGAGCCAACCCAAGCCCCTTTCAGTGGGAGCGAGGAGTTTTAACCACTGGATCAGCAGGGAAGTCCAGAACTATCATTGTTTCTATGATTATCTAACACAGGAAAAATACCTGAAAAAGTCTTTGAATAAGACTAGGGCTCCTGAGAGTCCCTTTGACAGCAAAGAGATCAAACCATTCAATCCTATAGGAGAGGAAATCAACTCTAAATATTCATTGGAAGGACTGATGCTGAAGCTGAAGCTCCAATACTTTGGCCACCTGATGCGAAGAGCCAACTCATTGGAAAAGACCCTGATGCTGGGAAAGATTGAGGGGAGGAGGACATGGGGGTGGCAGAGGATGAGATGGTTGGATGGCATCACCAACGCTATGGACATAAGTCTGAGCAAACTCCAGGAGACGGTGGAGGACAGAGGAGCCTGGTCTGCTACAGTCCAAGGGGTCCAGACAAGTTGGACACGACTGAGCAACTGAACAAGAAAGGGGAGTACAGTGGCTATACACGAAAATAAACACACACACACACACACACACACACACACAAATGAACAGCTTTCTTATGTGTCAGCCATTAGCAGTTAGAAAATATAGTGTGAAACAACCCCATTCCCCCATAGCAACTAAAATAATTAGTTTTTAAACCCTCGAGGAATCAACATAATATATGAATTAAATTACCAAACTGTACTGAGAAGCACTCACAAGTACCTTGGCTTCATGTAGAAACACATCACCGTCTTAAGAGGCAAGAGTTGATATTATAAACAGGTTCTCTCAATTAATTTACTGGTTTAATGCAATTATGACATAAATCCTGGTAGGACATTTTTTGGGAAACTTGACAAACTGATTCTAAAACACATTTGGCCCAGGAAAAAAAAAATTAAGCAAGGTAACAAGGTGAGATTGTGTTTAATATCTGTGAGAGCTGTGGGAGGACAATAAATTTAATAGTATGGCATTATGCAGGAAGAGACAGGTTAATGGACCAGGGGAGAGAGACTGACACAGGCTAATATGATACTCACACAGTAAGGTACCAACTTCATAATAAAGATGCTGTTTCAAACTGGTGTGAGACAGAAGGCTTATTCAATCTCTAGGGATTGAGTAATTGGTTAACTATTTGGGGTGAAAATAGATAGTTCTCTGCCTTGGCAATTCACCAAGCAACATTCCTGGCGGCGAACCTTGCCATGCTTCCTTAGTTGATAACTTGCATCCTCCAACCATCTGACCTAAATGCAGCTTTATGTATTTGTTTATTGGCCCACCCTATGGTGTGTGGGATCTTAGTTCCCTGACCAGGGATCAAACCTGCACCCCCAGCATTGGAAGCTCAGAGTCGTAACCACTGGACCACAGAAGAAGCAGATTAATACAGTTTTATCCTGACCCTACAGGTGCCTTTAGCACAGCACTTCTCACAGTGACATAATTTTCTGTTTCATTATCTGTCTCCCCCTGCAGACCATGAACTTTGTGGAGGCCATCAACTTGGCCTTGTTTGTATCTGTGTCCCCTGAAATACAGCAAGTAGTCAATAAATTTTCTAGTGTGAATGGATATTTATACTTCTACCTCCTTCTGGTCCATAAGCTCTATGGGTTTAGATGGCTTAATTTTGCAATCCTCAACTCCTACACATCGCACTTCAAGTAGAACTCTCAACAAATATTAATTGAGTGCAAGAATTATGATCACATTGGCAGCTTCTCTTTTTATCATAATTTTATTTATTTATTTTTGGCTGCACCGGGTCTTTGTCGTTGCATGGCCTTTTCTTGTGGTCGGGACCTGGTGTGACTCTCTAGTTGCGGTGCTCAGGTGTCACACTGTGGTGGCTTCTCTTGTTGCAGCACATGGGTGTGCAGGCTTCGGTCGCTGAGGCTCCCAGAGTCTGGAGCACCGGCTCAGTAGTCGTGGCATACAGGCTTAGTTGCTCAGCAGCATGAGGGATCTTCCCCCACCAGGGCTAGAACCCACGACTCCTGCATTAGCAGGTGGATTCTTTACCTCTGAGCCACCGGGGAAGCCCTGACAGCTGTTCCTATTTTCCCCACGTTATTTGAGCTTTCCTATGTTGTTCATCCTCTTGGACTGAAAGGAGATCCAACCAGTTCATCTTAAAGGAATATTCATTGGAAGAACTGATGTTGAAGCTGAAACTCCAATACTTTGGCCACCTGATGCGAAGAACTGACTCATTGGAAAAGACCCTGATGCTGGAAAAGATTGAGGGCAGGAGGAGAAGGGGATGACAGAGGATGAGATGATTGTATGGCATCACCGACTTGATGGACATGAGTTTGAACAAACTCTGTGAGTTGGTGATGGACAAGGAAACCTGGCATGCTGCAGTCCATGAGGTTGCAAAGAGTTGGACAGGACTGAGTGACTGGATTGAACTGAACTGAACTGAACTGATGTTGTTTATCTTCTTAGCTATTGCTATTTTTATCCCTTGGCTACAATTTAACTAAGTCATGAGTGGAGGAGCACTGGGAGGAGAAAACCATCCCAGCACCTGAGACACGTTCATTCAGTCTTTCATTCAATAGGTATATATTGAGCGTTTAATACGTGTTAAGCAGTGTTTCTAAGGCCAATGAGCCGAAGTTTTCGTGGTCTGAGTTTCAGCAACTTTCTGTGTATTATCCCAGCTCTTTCTCTATATTCTGGCTCTTGACCATCATTAGTATTCTACAGCCTCAAGAAAGAAGAAAATCATCAGGGAAGTTCTTCCTGCAACACTAACCCCCACTTGAAATGACATCTTCTGAAAATTGCCTTGATGAGAATGGCGACGCCTTTATTCTGTTAGCTGGGGAGATGTCATTGATCTAAGCTTCAAACCCAGGTGGAAAATGCCGGCCTGGACAGAGTAAGATTGGTTTCCACATTCTTCCTCTTTCATCAGCAGGTACCTTTCATCCATTTCATCTGACACTGCTCTATCACTCTCAGCCAACGTGGGCTTTGCCGCTCAACTTCACACCGAAAGATCTCTTTGATGCCTTCATTTGTCTTTGGTCCTACAGCTCATCATCTTTAATCAACTCACAGTGGCTGACTTATTGGAAAATATACAGTCATCTGGGTCTCCTTTGGCAAACCAGACTGCACGGACTTTGCCATAAGACCTGGAGTCATTAAATCTGAATTCTTCCTGTGTGTACACTGCAAACTACTGCTAACCTCTGCCCCTTTTCCCACTTCCAGGGACAAAACAAAAGCCCTGAACTCATTCTTGGAAATGTTCTTTATTACCATCAACATCATTTATACAGTCACTGTGATGTACCATGGGCTAAACCTTGGACATACATTATGTCCTTCAATCCATTTAATCCTCACGATATAGTCTTAGGGATCAGGAACTGTTCTTGAGGTCATTAGCTTAATGAGGCCATTTTGATGTTTGATCCATTATCGATATAATACATTCAGAGGCAGTCTCATTTCATCTGATTTCTATTTTACATTTACTAGTCTTATTTCCATCAGGATCAAGTTTATAGAAATACTGATTAAAAATATTTAACCCCATTGTGTGATGTGATGCGTGCTCAGTTGTGTCTGACTCTGAGACCCCATGGCCTGTAGCCTGCTAGGCTCCTCTGTCTATGGGATTATCCCAGTGAGAATACTGGAGTGGGTTGCCATTTCTTCCTCCAGGGGACCTTCTCGGTCCAGAGATAGAACCCCTGTCCTCTAGCATTGGCAGGTGGGTACTTTTATACTGAGCCACCTGGGAAGCCCAACCCCATTGTGCTGATGTCAACTCTTTGACCTGGTGAATAGTAAACTCCATCATTCTTATGATAGATAATCAACAATTCTGATATCTGGGGGATTTTACTCTGTATTTTAAAGTATAGACCTTCAGTTAGAATTATCTTCAAATAATCCATTTATATTAACACAGAATTTTCTGATATGGATTCTATTAAATCAGTTTATGTCTTAAAATTTTTTAATGGATGCTAATTTTCCCCTAAAATCAGTTTCATTTGTTTTCTTCCTTTCTCCTTCCCGTTTTTCCTTCTCTCATCCCTTCCTTCCTTCTCTCCCTCCCTCCCTCCGTCCCTCCCTCCCTCTCTTCTTTCTTCCCTGCTCCTCTTTCCCCCGTCTCCCTTTCTAAAGACAGTGCTTTGGACAGAGAAATCGCTTTGGACAGGAAGCCTGTGGTGAGGGGACGTCAGCGGCCCCGTGTGGATCAGAGCCCGGATACGGTGAGAAAAGCATCTTTAAAGTCATGGTGAAAGACTGTACAGATGGGGAGTTTGATCAGATGGGTGACACTATTGAGCACAGTACAAGTCAGTTTTCTTTCTGTAGAATAAGAGACTTAAAAATACAGAAAGGGAGAAAAAAGACATGAATCTTACGTGGCACTGAACTGAAATAGGAATAGTATTATGAATTCATAGATTTCAGTATAGATGGATGTGTGTACACACATATATTTATCTCCTACTTTTGGAAGAGTAATAGTCCAGTAGTAATAAACACACTTACTGCCCAAATCTTGATTTCTAAGTACCATTTAATTAATATCCAAAATATAATGTACTGAGAACACATTTTCATTTCTGTCTTCCTGCCAAAGACTTATATAACCCAAATCTAATAACAAGAAAATATCTGATAAACCTAAATTGAGGGATAGTCTACAAAACAGTTGGCTTGAGGATCCTCAAAAGGATGAAGATCCTCAAAAAGGATGAAGGTCATGGAGTCAAAGAAAGACTATGGAACTGTTCTAGATTGAAAGAGACATTGTAACTAAAATAAAGCACAAAGATCCTGGAGTTGATTCTGTTTTTCTTTTTGGCAGCACCAGGTGGCATGCAGGATCTTAGTTCCCTGACCAGGGTTAGAACCCGAACCCCCTGCAGTGTAAGCGTGGAGTCTTAACCACTGGACTGCCAGGGAAGTCCCCCCTTTTCTATAAAGGACACAATTAAGATAAATGGCAAAACTTGAATGGGATCTATGGATCAGGTGGCAAAAATATATCAATGTTAATTTCCCTATTTGGATGTCAGTTACATAGTTATTTAGGAAAGTATCTTTGGTTTGGAAAATAACTAAAATATTTGGGAATAATGGGAGGTCAAGTCTGCAACACATTCACAAATTGTCCCAAAGTCTTATTAGTCTATTTCTACAATATTTCCATGTTTAAAATTATTTTGAAATACAAAGTACAAAAATATATTTTTAAATAGATATAAAATATTTTATATACACTGAAAGAGGTGCAGAAAACAATTTCACAGAAAAGATAAAAAAGAAACCAAACGAAAAGCATGACAAAGTGAAATATTCAGGAGCAAAAGCATTACAACCAAATTTCCTGGGTTCTATTCTACCTTCAGCCTTTACTAGTTGTATGATTGGTCAAGGAAAGTTCCATAAACTCCCTTTGCCTCAGTTTCACCAACTGTAAAATGAGGATAATATTAATATCAATCTCCCAGTTTTATCTGATAATTAAGTAAAACCACACAGAATCCACCTCCATTGCAGGAGACCCAAGTTCGATCCCTGAGTTGGGAAGATACCTGGAGAAGGAAATAGCAACCCAGTCCAGTATTCTTGCCTGGCAAATCCCACGGACAGAGGAGCCTGGTGGGCTACATAATCCATGGGGTCACAGAAAGTCGGACATGACTGAGTGACTAAACAACAACAATAGTAAGTGTTTATCACATTAGTTGATCCATAAGATTAGTGTTTGACCTTTAAAAACCATTACTAATTTTTTTATTTATCAAATTAAATATTCTCAGGCAAAATTTTGCATGTCTAAATTTTGTCAAGAAAATTTGAGTCTTCTAACAATTTGTAATTAACAAATGACTTTGCCTGTCAGTACAGTTTTTGCTGCTATGTTTTACTTTCTTTCAAGCATTCTACCCGTTCTGATTTTTCCCTTGGGTCTTTTTTTTTTTTTTTCTTTTTTGGAGATTTCAGCATTATTAAAAAGCTGTGATTCTTCAGTCCGTTTTTCCACTGTAACCCATTTCACCATGTGCAAATTTCACAGTTGTCAGTTTTAGTGTGCATTGTGTATTTCTAGGAGTAATATGTCATTTTAATTAGATAAAAGATCTTTGGTATTTTATTCACTTCTTGCACTGGAGAACACTCATCTGGAAACCAAATGCGTAGACATGGATGTACATATATTTAAAAAATTTTTTGTTTTTGTTTTTGACTGTGCAGCATGGCATGTCAGATCTTAGTTCCCCAACCAGGGGTTTAACTTGGTAGCTCAGAGTCTTAACCATGGGACTGCCAGGGAAAGTCCTGATGTGGATACACGTATGAGTTAAAATGGCAAAGCATGAGTGCTTGTCCTGCATCTCGCCATTCACCCAGGCTGCAGAGGATTGAAACAGTGGGTAAGCAACTGATTTAAAAATGCCAATGGGAAACTTCACACACACATAGCAAGGCTTCAGTGAGAAACAAATGCTTCCTGCAGAAAGAGCCTTCATTTTTGAGCCTAGTATCTTGGTCTTCCCTAGAGGCTCAGATGGTAAAGAATCTGCCTGCAATGCAGGAGAACTGGGTTTGATCCCTGCATCAGGAAGATCCCCTGGAGAAGAAAATTGCAATATTTTCCAATAAGACTCCAATATTCTTGCCAGCACAATACCATGGACAGAGGAGCCTCGAGGGCTATAGTCCATGGGGTTACAAGAGTCAGACATGACCGAGTCAACAACAACCTTGGTCTAACATCATAGCTCTACCACACCCAAGTTACACTGGGTAAATAACTTGACCTTTAAAGCTCTAATCCTCTCATCTTACAGATGAGAGGAGGGTACTGTTCACTTCTAGAATTTCAAGGATTGAGGGAGAGGATATATTGAATGTGGGATTTCCCTAGTAGCTCAGCTGGTGAAGAATTCCCCTGCAATGCAGGAGACCCCAGTTCAAGTCCTGGATTGGAAAGATCCCCTGTAGAAGGGATAGGCTACACACCCCAGTATTCTTGGGCTACCCTGCTGGCTCAGTCAGTAAAGAATCTGCCTGAAATGCGGGACAGCTGAGTTGGATCCTTGGGCTGGGAAGATCCCCTAGAGGAGGGCATGGCAACCCACTCCAGTACTCTAACCTGGAAAATCTCCATGGACAGAGGAGCCTGGTAGGCTGCAGTCCATGGGGTTGCAAAGAATCAGACATGACTGAGTGGCTAAACACAGCACAGCATATATGTAATGTATTATTTCTTGTGCTTGGTGGATAATAGGTGTTTCACAGTTGAAGAGTCCTTGACAAGAAAAAGTCCTTGAACTATCATGGTGATGGAATTGAGTGACCAGATGTTGGTGACTAGAAGCCCTACACCGTCCAACAGAACTGTCTGTGATTATGGAATGTTCTATATCCCTGTTGCCTGAGAGTGTTCCCACCACACACATGAAGCTCTTGTGCACCTGAAATGTGACTAGCGAACGGGGAAGTGAATTTTTATTTTGTTGTTCAGTCGTGAAGTTGTGTCCGACTGTTTGTGACCTCATGGACTGCATCACGCCAAGTTCCTTGGTCTTCCACTATCTCCCAGAGTGTTCTTAGTCCATGGAGTCACTGATGCCATCCAACCATCTCATCCTCTGTTGCCCCCTTCTCCTCCTGCCTTCAATCTTTCCCAGCATCAGAGTCTTTTCCAATGAGTTGGCCTTTCACATCAGGTGGCCAAAGTATTGGAACTTCAGCTTCACCATTAGTCCTAATGAATATTCAGGGTTGATTTCCTTTAGGATGGACTGGTTTGATCTCCTCACTGTCCAAGAGACTCTTGAGAGTTTTCTCCAGCACTATAGTTCAAAAGCATCAATTCTTTGGTGCTGAGCCTTCTTTATGGTCCAACTCTCACATGTGTACATGACTACTGGAAAAATCACAACTTTAACTATACAGACCTTTGTTGGCAAAGTGATGTCTCTGCTTTTTAATACACTG
Organism: Cephalophus harveyi; assembly: GCA_006410635.1. Lineage (NCBI taxonomy): Eukaryota > Metazoa > Chordata > Mammalia > Artiodactyla > Bovidae > Cephalophus > Cephalophus harveyi. Next base: position 402,589 of record SJYT01033522.1, read on the forward strand.
TCTAGGTTTGTCACAGGTTTTCTTCCAAGGAGCAAGTGTCTTTTAATTTCATGGCAATAGCCACATATGAGTTGGCTGTAATATTGACCTGTGTTGTCACAGACTACCCATTTTCAAGCTCCCTCCACCATACATAAATACCCCCAAATATTTTCAAGCTGACCCCATAGACCCTGCTAGAATGAGTCAAAACTATGCACTGTGTGTCTTTCTGATTTCTGCCCCAGCATTTTCTCCAAGGGCTTCAGGAAACTGTTTGGTCCAAGTTTAAACAAAGCCTGGGAGTATTGGGGATTAACTCTCCTAGGAAAAATCCTCAACCACTGGGGAATAGGAACTAATGGATAAATGCCTCAACCAATCATTCTTTCTAAAAACGAAAGGTCTCTCTGGGGTCTTCAGAAGGTTCTGCTGGAAAAGATTTGTATGAGAAGTATTGTCATATTATAGCTGCGCAACTTCACCACACCATTTCCCCCCTTTAAGCCTCAGTCTCTTCATCTGTAAAATGGGGACAAGGAAATGATTGACCTCATTGGATTGCTGGGAGATCAAATGGAATGACTCATGCAAAGCGCAGTGCTTTGCAGAATGCTTGGCACATAATAGTTCAACAGGTACCTGATGCTGTGAAACTGATTATTCCTGCCAGAGCTTCACAGTTTGGAAATAGATGCAACTCATAAATACCTATTAAGCAAAGGTCAGCAAACATGAGCACTAGGGGAAAAAAAATGCTCATTTTCTGCTCTCTTTCCTGACCCAAGACTGACATCCTCAAAGCTCAGAGAAGCAGGCAGGGGATGCCTGGCTTGCAAGAGTGACCTCTAAATCAGATTGGAAACTTAAAAGGGGCAGCATCTCCCTTCCTTCTGCCCTGGTGCCCTCCCATTTGCTGAGAAGGGAAAACATTTCTATAGAGATAAGAAAAAGGGGATTTAGTTTCCACTCTGATATGCTCTTATGGTTTTATAAATACATTCACTATGGTAAGCAGTAGTTTATCACAACGCTTGGATATGACAAACTATGAGTAGCTGGTTTATCAGATGATGCCTTTTGCCTGAGCAACGTCTAATATTTCTGCTACAGGAATGAGGTGTCTGCATTTCAAACATTTTTGTAACCTGAGCAGATTATAAAACCATATATTTTAAAAGGCCTTGCAGTCGACCACACTGAAGAAGACTGGTAGGGGAGGAGGGTTGCATTCACATCTCAGACGTTCTCTGTGAGCTCTGTGACCTTGCATAAATCACATGGCAGCTAAGTCACATGATTTAATGAAATGACCAAAACTGCTTTGGAAATAGAAAGGTCTGGTTCCAATCTTGGACTTGCTGCATTCCAGTTGTGTGACCTTGGGCAAATTATCCAGTCCTTTTCGAATCTCACATTTGTCATTGGCAAATGGAGAATAAGAACACCAACCTATTAAGACTGCCTGGTGGATGAACTGAAATAACACAGGCTAAATGCTATAGCATTTGGCACCATGAGGATGCTCAATTCAGGGAACTCTGCTCAATGTTATGGGGCAGCCTGGATGGGAGGAGAATGGACACACGTTTATGTATGGCTGAGTCCCTCTGCTGTCTACCTGAAACTATCACAACATTGTCAATCAGTTATACTCCAATATAAAATTAAAAGTTTTTAATAAAGAAGGTGCTCAATTAATGTGCTTACAATTCAATTTTCTTTCCCTTCACCCACCCCTCTCTGTTTCCTCATTGTAAAAAAAGTGGGGCAGTTTCTATGTTTTGTTTTAACCCCAAATAATCCTGGTTAATGCCTGGGGCTAAGCACTAGCATACAGATGGGTCAGGAACAGCCACCTAGAGACTAAGACAGGGGGCCAGGCATGAGGTCTGTGCTGGTGTGGAGTTGAAAGAAGGTGGCAAAATCAGAGGAGCTGACAGGTGAACAGAATCAAAGCTACAGTAAAATAGTGACTGTTCTTTCATGGGACATAATGAGTATTTCAGCTGAGGAATTTCAGACCTGGAGAAGTTAGGTGGAAAGAGAGTTCAGTAGATTGGTAATTATAGCTTAAACAAAGACCTTGTGCCTTGTGAAGAGATGAGGCATTTGCTAAACAGACAGGACCTGAGTTGGATCAAATTCTTCATTGATAAAGTGCTATAGATGAGATATACCAATGTGAGGCTACAAACTTGCAGAAGAACAACCAGATTCTTCTGTGCTTGTGCAAGACTCTGTTGTAAGCATGTAATGTGTGTTAACTCATTTGTGACCATCACCTTATAACACAAGTGCCAGCATTATCTGAGGTATAGGAAACTAAGGGCTTCCTTCCCAGGTGGCTCAGTGGGTAAAGAATCTGCTTGCAATGCAGGAGATGCAAGAGCCTTGGGTTCAATCCCTAGATCAGGAAGGTCCCCTGGACGGGGGCATGGCAACGCACTTCAGTGTTCTTGCCTGAAGAATCCCATGGACAGAGGAGCCTGATGGGCTACAGTCCATAGCGTTGCATACAGTCAGACACGACTGAAGTGACTGAACACACAGACATGCATAGGAAACTAAACAGCCCATGGTACAGAGCTGAGAAAAGGCGGTGGGGGCGGGGAGGATTCGGATCTTCTGATTCCAGGGACACTGCTCTTAATCACTGCTTCTGTAAGGCATGGTGGTGGGGGGCGACTTGTCCACATATTAGAACTTTCTCTAATATGTGGACAATATGTGGGCTTTCTCTTGGGGCTTCCCTGATGGCCCAACAGGTAAAGAACCCAACTGCCAATGCAGAAGACCCAGATTCAGTGCCGAGGTTGGGAAGATCCCCTGGAGAAGGGAATGGTTACCAACTCCAGTATTCTTGCCTGGAAAATTCCATGGACAGCGGAGCCTGGTGGGCTACAGTCCATGGGGTCACAAAGAGTCAGACACAGCTGAGTGACTAACCCTTCAGATTTCCCAGGTGGCCCTAGTGGTAAAGAACCTGCCTGCCAGTGCGGGAGGCATAGGAGATTCCGGTTTGATCCCTGGGTCAGGAAGGTCCCCTGGACGGGGGCATGGCAGTCTACTCCAATATTCTTGCCTGGAGAATCCCATGGACAGAGGAGCCTGGTGGACGGCAGCCCAGAAGTTCAGAAAGAGTTGGACATGACTGCACACATGCCGGATTTTTCTCAAATAGTCCTCTTAGCCTGGGAAGAGGCATTGCAGGCTGCGTGAAGGTCCACTATGGTTGGGGCATTTGGTTCGTATCTAGCTATCAAGTGGTGAGCCTCCCACTCGAGCAGACTTAGGCCAATAGGCTGAAAATCTGTGACCTTATCTTGCTCCTGGGTACTATGGAGGGGGTGAACCCCTCCCTGGTCATGCTAGTTAGAACTAGCCAGGGGGATCCTCTCTAACAAAACCAAAGCTAGAGGTATACTTCCTATGTAGATCCAGTTCAAAGAGAAAGATGTGACCATGAGTTACCATATGATCCCACGCTCCTACTCCTGGGGATATATCTGGAGAAAAATGTAATTCAAAAACATACATGTGCCCTTATGTTCATAGCAGCACTATTCACAAAAGCCAAGATATGGAAACAAATGTCCATCAATAGATGAATGGATAAAGAAGATGTGGCATAGATACACAGTGGGATATCAGTGAGTTATCAAAAAGAATAAATAATGTCATTTGCAGCGGCAAGGATGGACCTAGAGACGATCACACTCAGTGAAGTAAGTCAGAAAGAGAAAGAGAAGTATCGCGTGATGGCCCTTATATGCAGAATCTGTAATATGATGCAAACGAACCAATCTACAAAACAGAAACAGACTCACAGACATAGAAAACAGCCTTGTGGCTGTCAAAGGGGAGGAGGGACTTGGGGAGGGGAGGACTGGGAGCTTGGGATTAACAGATACAAACTTTTATATACAGAATAGATAAACAATGAGGTCCTAGCATATATAGCGCAGGGAACGAGAGTCACTATCCTGTGATAAACCATAATGTAACAGAACATGAAAAAGAACATTTATAAATAACTGAGTCTCTTTGCTGTACAGCAGAAATTAGCACAGCATTATAAATCAACTGTACTTCAATAAGCTTTTTTTAAAAGGCCCACAGGATCAATTATTTGCAGGATTTCAAGTGGGTTATATATCACATGGGCTTCCCTGGTGGCTCAGCTGGTAAAGAATCCGCCTGCAATGCAGGAGACCTGGGTTTGACTCCTGGGTTGGGAAGATCCCCTGGAGAAGGGAAAGGCTATCCACTCTAGTATCCTGGCCTGGAGAATTCCATGTACATATAGTCCCTGGGGTCACAAAGTGTCAGACATGATTTCTTTCTTTCTTTCCGTATATCACATGGATGTACATAGAGACTTACAATAGGTTGTATGTTTTATTAGCAAATATTCCAGACATTTTCAAGAGTGCAGAGTGAATGCACAGGGCAGGAACAGTTATAGCATGACCAGGGCAGGGATTTCCTTGGTCCCTGTCTCCCTCATATGACACTTGGTTAGCAGTGACCATGTCTCAACAGGTAGATTCCTGACAAAATACGAAGAAAGCAGCACAATCATCTTTGTGCCATTGTCTTTTTATTCTTGGGGCTTGCGGAAATCTCCCCACCTCTCAGATTAACTTACCTGGATAAGATATGTGTTTCCATTTAAAAGGGTGCTTGCAAATATCAGATTGTCCTTGTCACTTACCTACACTCACATCAGCAAGGCCATATTTTCATTTGGGAGAAAAGCCAATGTCAGAGGCTGGCTGTGTCTAGACTGGAATTAGCTGCCTGGGTTTGAATCCTAGCTCTGCCACTTATTAGCTGTGTGACCTTGGGCAGATTTATTGTCTTCTCTGTTTCAATTTACTCATCTGAAAAAATATAGACAATAATAGCACGAATTCCACAGAATTGTTTTGAAGATTTAAGAACTCAAATATAGAAAGCACAATGCCTGGGACATAGTAAAAACTCAAAAAGCTTAGTCATGGTAATCATTATATTTACCATTATTATGAGTATTTCCTTGATGTCTGCTTACTCATAACTCTGACTTAATACCACCTTCTAATCTGGGTGTTTTTTAATCGAGGGTTTGGTCCAGGGACCATGATAACAAAATCCATTTCCTCGTATCTTTTCATTTTCTTAAATCTGTTGATTTAATTTATGCCTCTACTCATTCCCAGAGGCATCGGAGACAGAAAAGAGCTGTCTCATCCTAACACAGACCCTCTAGGGTCTTTTCAGGATTTTCTGACCTGGTGCTTTTGCATGTGTGAAATGCCCAAAGACATTTCATCCTGAGAAGTGCTATGCAGCTTAGATCAGAGGGCCTCCATATACTCAGGTTGACAGTGAGCAATGGAAGAAACAAGAGTCCTGACCTCCCGAGAGCTGGTCTGAATGGAGATGTTGTGACAGGACTTCCCTAGAAACCTCTGTCTTTAGAAGAGCCTGAAGTCAGTGGCAATGAGGGGGAGGCCATGTTGCAGTAAGAAGTACCCGGAAGATGTCCCCATGATCTGGCCTAGTCACTCCTTCCCTTCAGGTAAAGACTCTTTGCAAATTGTAGTTTTCCAAGGTCCATATGAGGAAAAGGCAATGGCAACCCACTCCAGTATTCTTACCTGGAGAATCCCATGGACAGAGGAGCCTGGTAGGCTACAGTTCATGGGGTCATGAAGAGTCAGACATGACTGAGTGACTTCATTTTCACTTTTCACTTTCATGCATTGGAGAAGGAAATGGCAACCCACTCCAGTGTTCTTGCCTGGAGAATCCCAGGGACAGGGGAGCCTGGTGGGCTGCCGTCTATGGGGTCGCACAGAGTTGGACATGACTGAAGCAACTTAGCAGCAGCAGCAGCAAGGTCCATATGGTCAAAGCTTTGTTTTTTTCCAGTAGCCATGTACAGATGGAAGCTGGACCATAAAGAAGGCTGAGCGCCGAAGAACAGATACTTTCAAATTGTGGTGTTGGGGAAGACTCTTGAAAGCCCTTGAGTGGCAAGGAGATAAAACCAGTCAATCCTAAAGGAAATCAACCCTGAATATTCATTGGAAGGACTGATGCTGAAGCTGAAGCTCCAATACTTTAGCCATCTGATGTGAAGAGCCTACTCATTGGAAAAAACCCTGATGCTGGTAAAGATTGAAGGCAGGAGGAGAAGGGGGTGGGCGGCAGAGGACGAGATGATTAGACAGCATCACTGACTCAGTGGATATGAATTTGAGCAAACTCTGGGAGATAGTGGACAGGGAAGCTGGCATGCTGCAGTCCTTGGGGTCATGAAGAGTTGGATACAATTTAGTGAATGAACAGCAACACCAAGCATTCCTTCTTCCAGATACAACTCTTTGGGAAATCAAGTAATGGTCGGTCCAGTAAACTATAAATATTGATAAATGGAAATATGATTTTCCATAATAATCTACTCTTCAATTTTTTTTTTTTTTAATTCTCTGTGTGGCTTGTAGGATCTTAGTTCCCTGACCAGGGATCAAACCTGAGCCCCCTGCAATAGAAGTGATGAGTCCTAATCACTGGACCTCCAGGAAATTCCCCCAAATCTTTAATTTATGGAGCACAAATTGTCTTTTGGGCCCAGGACTAGACATCTCACATATTGTCAAGAAGTGGAGATTTTCACTTCTGTCCCTCTTGAGTTCTTGTGGCTGGGCTGATAATAAGACAGTTGAACAGGAGGAAAAGAAACCGATTTTTATTTGCATACATGGAGATCTCATAGAAATAGAACCTAAGAAGTGGTCAAAGCAGACACTTTAATATTTTTTTTAGACAGAGAAGCAGTAAATCTGTGAGGAATTGACAGGACAAAGAAACTTAGGCTTTTGGGTGCTTAACTGGTGAAGAATTGAAACAGAGTTAGGGCTTGTGGTCATCAGTTAAAGCAGTGACAAGATTTATTTATATAGCCTGTGGATTTGTGTATGTGTTCAGTCACTCAGCAATGTCCAACTCTCCACACCTCATGGACTGTAGCCCACCAGACTCCTCTGTCTGTGGGATTTTTCAGGCAAGAATATTGGAGTGGGTGGCCATTTCTTCCTCTAGGGGATCTTCCTGACCCAGGGATCGAACCTGCGTCTCTTGCATCTCCTGCCTTGACAAGTGAATTCTTTACCAATAGTGCCACCCGGGAAGCCCTAATGTAGGCTTCTTGGCCCCAGTTCCGTTTCTGGTGATAAGGGTGTCCTTTTACCTCCAGATGCAAGGAGGGCACATTTCACAGTGGAGATTTCCTTCCTGCTTTCAGAGAGACAGACCAGAGGGTCAGAGTATACCTCTGCCTTGGCCATTTCTTAAGTAATTTTGACTCAAAATAATCAATGTGCCAATAAGGCACATTTGGGAATGGCCCACCCTGAGTTCCCGGAGAAGGCAGTGGCACTCCACTCCAGTACTCTCGCCTGGAAAATCCCATGGATGGAGGAGCCTGGTGGGCTGCAGTCCAGGGGGTCGCTGAGGGTCGGACACGACTGAGCGACTTCCCTTTCACTTTTCACTTTCATGCATTGGAGAAGGAAATGGCAACCCACTCCAGTGTTCTTACCTGGAGAATCCCAGGGACGGGAGAGCCTGGTGGGCTGCCGTCTATGGGGTCGCACAAGAGTCAGACACGACTGAAGCGACTTAGCAGCAGCATCAGCAGCACCCTGAGTTCCAATAGTACAGTTTCACACTTACTCCTCATAATAATTCTGTGAATTGGACATCATTGTCTTCATTTTGCAACAAGAGAAATTAATTCTTTTAATTTTATTTTTTGGTTGCCTGGCACATGGGATCTTAGTTCCCTACCCAGCAATTGAACCTGCTTTGGTAGCGCCCAGTCCTAACCACCAGACTGCCGAGGAAGTCACTGAGATAAAAGAATTTTAAAGATAATCCATAAGCTTTCCTTCCCTTGTGGTTCAGACAGTAAAGAATCCACCTGCAATGCAGGAGACCTGGGTTTAATCCCTAGATTTTGAAGATCCCCTAGAGGAGGGCATGACAACCCACTCCAGTGTTCTTGCTTCGAGAATCCCCATGGACAGAGGAGCCTGGTCACACAGAGTCTGACACGACTGAGCGACTAAGCACAGTACATAAATTTTCCAAACTCATAGAATTAGTATATGACAGAACCTACATTTTAGCCTGAACTGTCCAACTGAAAAACTTTTGCTTTAATACATAATGTAATATACAATATTCAACATATGATGTATATAGTATATAGCATAATCATACTATGGATATATGTTGTGAACCTAGGGGAATTACAACTAATTTTATGTGCTTTATGTGATTGTCTCATATTTGCCATCATGCATATTTGTTGTTCTTCTAATTGTGATTTAAATGTAACATATCCCTATAGATATAATTACACACTTTGTAATTCTTTGAAGCAACTAACACAAGGCTGGCTTGACAGGAGATGATGATAAAAAATGAGCTTTTCATAAAATTCAAGGCAAATGAATCTGAATTCACCTATGGATTCCAGAAATATTCGGAACAGGCCATTGAGTTTCATGGTCTGCTCAAAATCAGCCTCACAGTGGATGATGGATGCATTTATATATCTATTGCATATGAGAAATCAGTGGCTAAATGGTAAGAAAATTACCTGTCAGTTTCCAGAAAGAGCAGATGTTGATAAGCAAAGCATACTGCTGCACAAATTGGGACAACCAGGACTTATTAAGCATGTTTTGGACAGCTGCCTTCTCTTGGAGCTAGAAGGTTTTATTCGAACAGTGTTTTTGGATTAGTTCAATCAAGTTGACAAGAAGGAAGAAAAGAAACACAGTAATAAACATTTATTGAGATTTTATTATGTGTCAGACGGTGTTCTGGGTGCTTTATGCATGATAAAGCATTTACTGCTCGTGAAAGTTTCATCAGGTAGTTAGTGTTCTTCCTGCATGTGTATGTCTGTGTTTTCTTTATTATTTGGCCCCACAGTGTGGCATGTGGCATCTTAGTTCCCCGACCAGGGATCAAACCCATGCCCACTGCACTGAAGGTGCAGAGTGTTAACCACAGGGCTGCCAGGGAAGTCCCTAGGTAGCTACAATTCTAACGCCAGTTTTGTATGTGACGGCAAAGGGGCATCATGATTGTGCTGAGTATTCTCTGTTTGTCCTGCTGCTGCTGCTGCAAAGTCGCTTCAGTCGTGTCCGACCCTGTGCGATCCCAGAGACGGCAGCCCACCAGGCTCCCCCATCCCTGGGATTCTCCAGGCAAGAACACTGGAGTGGGTTGCCATTTCCTTCTCCTACCAGATTCATTCTCCACTCTGCTTTGACCCAGAGACTGGGTTCTCTGGACGGCTTGAACCAGGTTTCCTGGCTGTCTGGCTTCTGGTTAGAGTCAGCCAGTACGAGACATCACCTAGAGACTGGGGTGTGAGAGGGAAGAGTCGCTGGAGCAATTTCTTCCTCTGCCTCCATCCCTGATGGGCGCAGGGTTGGCAAGGACAGGATTCCTCTCTGACGACCTCAGTGTGTGTCAGGTAGCCCTGTCCCACAGCTCGCCCTGAATTCTGGGAAATTCTCCCTTTTCTTGTTCCTGCATTGAGGATGGCTCTCCATCGCTGGCAGCCCAGGGTGCTTCAGCTTCCCTCACCTTTGCTAAACCTGCCTATTCCTTTGCACAGACTTGCATCTTTAAGCTCTTTCCCTATCCCCTCTTTTTCATGACTATCTTTTTCTAGCCATAGCCCTGACAGGTAAGATGAACTTCAGGAACTGTCCCAAGGTAACATAGGTACTGAGTAAAGTGGGGAACACTGGAGGTGGGGAAGGAGATTTGGGGAAAAGAGAGGAGTGTTGAGTTAGGTTTGAGACCTGGTGGACTTGAGGTGTTGGCTGAACAACCTAGTAGGGGTTCCAAGAGACATCTTCCAATAAAGGTCTAGACCCGAGAAAGGGGACTGGGCTGAGGACACAGATGGGAATGGATGGGCAGCCATGGGGTTGTTGAGACCGCCCAAGGATCATACACTGAGTAAGAAGAGCAGAGAGAAGGAAACGGAGTCCTGGGAAAAGCCAGCATGAAGAGGAGGGAGGAGGAATGGGAAAGATCGGGCTCCAGGAAGCACAACAAAATGATGGGCACCCTCAGGCCAGAAGCCTTGGGATGAGGAGGTGTCGGAGAGGAAGGACTGGCTAATGAACATTCCCCTGCGGGGTCAAGGGCAGTAGGATTTTTTTTTTCAATGTGAACCATTTTAAAAGTCTGTATTGAATTTGTTACAATATTGCTTCCCTTTTGTGTCTTGGGTTTTTGCCATTAGGCATGTGGGATTTAGCTCCCTGCTCAGTTCAGTTCAGTGGCTCAATCGTGTCTGACTCTTTGCGACCCCATGGACAGCAACATGCCAGGCTTCCCTGTCTATCACTAATTCCCAGAACTAACTCAAACTCATGTTCACTGAGTCAGTGATGCCATCCAACCATCTCATCCTCTGTCGTCCCCTTCTCCTCTGGCTTCAGTCTTTCCCAGCATCAGGGTCTTTTCAAATGAGTCAGCTCTTTGCATCAGGTGGCCAAAGTATAGGAGTTTCAGCTTCAGCATCAGTCCTTCCAATGAATATTCAGGACTGATTTCCTTTAGGATGGACTGGTTGGATCTCCTTGGGACTCTCAAGGGACTCTCAGGAGTCTTCTCCAACACCACAATTCAGAAACATCAGTTTTTCGGTGCTCAGCTTTCTTTATAGACCAACTCTCATATCCATACATGACTATTGCAAAAACCATAGCTTTGACTAGATGGACCTCTGTTGGGAAAAGAATGTCTCCGCTTTTTAATATGCTGTCTAGATTGGTCATAGCTTTTCTTCCAAGGAGTAAGCATCTTTTAATTTCATGGCTGCAGTCATATCTGCAGTGATTTTGGAGCCCAGAAAAATAAAGTCTTTCACTGCTTCCATTATTTCCCCATCTATTTGCCATGAAGTGATGGGATCAGATGTCATGATCTTAGTTTTCTGAATGTTGATTTTAAGCCAACTTTTTCACTCTCCTCTTTCACTTTCATTAAGAGTCTCTTTAGTTCTTCAATTTCTGCCATAAGGGTGATGCCATCTGCATATCTGAGGTCATTGATATTTCTCCCAGCAATCTTGATTTCAGCTTGTGCTTCATCCTGCCCAGCATTTTGCATGATGTACTTGCATATAAGTTAAATAAACAGGGATGAAATCCACACCCCATGCACTGGAAAGTTAAGTCCCAACCACTGGACTCTCAGGAAGTCCCCAAGGGCAGTATGAATTGAAAAGCTTTCAGTACACTCTTTATATTATGGACAAAATGCACACAACATGCTGGGAAAGACTGATGGCAAAAGGAGAAGGGGGCAGCAGAGGATGAGATGGGTATTTAGCATCACCAGCGCAATGGACCTGAATCTGAGCAAACTGCGGGAGACAGTGAAGGACAGAGGAAGCTGGCGTGCTGCAGTCCATGGAGTCACAACGAGTCAGACACGACTGAGGGACAGAATAACAACAAAACATAACATAAAATGTACCATTTCATCAATTCTCAAATGTACAGTTCAGTGGCATTAAGTACATAATGTGATACCGTGTAACTGTCACCCTTTGTTCCAGACTTAGCAGACTTATCATAAAGCTTGTGAATGATATTGGCAAAATAAAAGAACAACTAAATCAATGGTATGGTCCAGAGAGTACAGAAATGGACTCAAATGGTTAAATTATTTTAGACAAAGACACCAAAGCAGCTCATTAGGGAAAGAAGAATAAACTTTATCTCTTCCTTATGCCATACCAAAAAATTGATTTGAGAGGGACTATGCATGCTGTAGTCCATGGGTCTGTGAAAAGTTGAACATGACTTGGAGACCAACAACAATGGACCTAGCCATAAAAATCAGAAGTATAGAATTTTAGGAAAAAAAATATAGGTGAAAATCCATATGACTTGGGAGTGTTAAAACTTTCATTAAGTAAAGCACACTAAAGGAAAAAGAAAAAAATGATACATTAGACTTCATCAAAATTAAATGATTTTGCTCATGAAAAGTCACCATTACAAAAATGAACCAAGAAAACATAGACTGTGAAACGATATTTTCAAAATACATATCTGACAAATGATTTGTATCAGAATACATAAAGAAGTCCTGCAGATTAGTAATAAAGCTGCTGCTGCTAAGTCGCTTCTGTCGTGTCCGACTCTGTGTGACCCCATAGATGGCAGCACACCAGGCTCCTCTGTCCAAGAACAATCTAATTAAAACTGGACAAAGTGGGATTTCTGTGGCAGTCCAGTGGTTAAGACTCCTTGCTCTCAATGCAGGGAGCATGGGTTCAATCCTGGATGAGGGAACTAAGATCCCACGTACCACTTGGTGCAGCCAAAGAAAGGAAACAAGGATAAAGCCTTGAACATCCTCTTACAAACAAATATGTGAATCTCAAATAAATACAGGAAAATGTGCTCAACATCACTAGTAACCAGGGAAATACAAAATTAAACCCACCACGGCAGGTCAATATACCCTTTCCTAAATAACTAAAACTTAAAAAGACCGACAACACCAAAAGTTGGCAAAGGTGTGAAGCAACATGAGCCCTCACACACTGCTGCCGGGTGTGTAAAATGATACAACTACTTTAGGAAGAATTCTCAGCTTCCACCTAATAACTCAGCAATTCTACTCCTAGGTATATACCAGAGAGAAATGGAAATATACATCCACCAAAAAACTTGCGTAAATGCTGAGAGCAACTTCATCATAGCCCCAAGTTGGAAACAACCAAAATAAGCATTGACAAAGAAATATAGAAATAGCCTGTGGCATTCTTATACAATGGACTGACAATTTAGCAGTAAACAAGAATGAATTATTTATACACATAATGACATAGATAAATTATTTCTGTGCTGAGTGAAAGCAGCTGGACACACGAGACAACACACTGGTTGATTCCATTCATATCAACTTTTAAAATTGGTAAAACTCACATATGATGAAAAACATCAGGAAAAATGGTTGCCTCTGATGGGAAATTGACTGGAAATGGGGCACGCAGGAACTTGCTGGTGTGATGGAAATGCTGTGTATAGCAACAGGATTGCAGGTTACACAGATGGATGCATTTTCCAAAACTCATGAAGTGCACATTTCAGATATGTGTGTTTCATTTTACGTAAATTTTACCAAAAAGTTAAAAATAAAATTTGAACTTTAGTTAATTGGTTTGCTTTTTACACTGGTCTGTGTGCGTGCATCCTGTCTTTTCAGTTGTGTCCAACTCTTCAAGGCCCTGTGTACCATGGCCCACCAGGCTCCTCTGTCCATGGGATTCTCCAGGCAAGAATACTGGAGTGGGTTGCCATGTCTGCCTCCAGGGGATCTTCCCAACCCAGGGGATCTTCCCTGCATCTCTTAGGTCTAGCCTACACTGGCAGGCTTTTTTTTTTTTTTTTTTTTTTTTTTAAACCACTAGCACTTGAGAGTCCCTTGGACTGCAAGGAGATCCAACCAGTCCATTCTAAGGGAGATCAGTCCTGGGTATTCTTTGGAAGGACTGATGCTAAAGCTGAAGCTCCAGTACTTTGGCCACCTCATGTGAAGAGCTGACTCATTGGAAAAGACTCTGATGCTGGGAGGGATTGGGGGCAGGAGGAGAAGGGGACGACAGAGGATGAGATGGCTGGATGGCATCACCGACTCGATGGACATGAGTTTGGGTGAACTCCGGGAGTTGGTGATGGACAGGGAGGCCTGGCGTGCTGCAATTCATCAGTTGCAAAGAGTCAGACACGACTGAGCGACTGAACTGAACTGAACGGAGCACCACCTGAGAAGTCCTTTACAGTGGTATGAGTTAGCAATTGGGAAACTATTTTTTATGTGTCCGTGGCTTGAGAAAAAGAGTAAATATTTTGAAGATAATGAGATCTAGGCTTCTCACTGTTAGAAAAAGCTGCTGCAGATATAGAAAGGGGAAAAGCTAGAATGTTTCTTGTGCCACTGGATTAGAATTATAAATATCAGTACAAGCTCAAGTTTGTTTGTGGGTTCCTTTTCACTGCACAACATGCAGGATCTTAGTTCCCTGACCAGGGATTGAACCTGTTCCCCTGCAGTGGAAGTGTGGAGTCTCAGCCACTGAACCACCAGGGAAGTCCCAGGTCGTGGTTTTTATTTAATAAATGTGTGTGTGTGTTTGTGTTTGGACATACATGTATTTTCTAACTCTATCTACTGAGGAGAACTTGCTATAGAAGCAATACTATAGTATCAGCAGTGAGCACATTTAGGCCTAGATATTGGTTTTCAAGTATCATTCTCTTCTGAAAGGCACTTGGACTGTTTGGAGAAAAAGACTAAATCCAGGGCTGGAGAAGGGAGAGTATAAATTGAACCTGGAATTCCTTTTTTTTTCTGCCAGAAAGTGTTTCAGAATGATGTGGAATTAGCCCCAAGATCTGGCATCAACACGAAGGAGTTCCTACTGGCTCAGTCTGGCACAGCTCGAGCATGGAAATAATGATAATAGATTACAACTCATCAAATAAAATAAGAATCCATGAGTATATGGAAAAGAAAGAAAAGCTCTGCTTTATGGTAGAATTTCAACTAATATGTATAGAAGGATTGATGGATTTAGGAAAATCACCAATTAACGCTAAATCATTGCTGGGAAGCTTTGATTAAAAAAAAAAACAGGATACATACAGATTTTCAAAGTATGTATGTACAAATTATTTATTAATTTTAAAGGGAAAACAGTGAAGATACAGTGGGGAAAACTGGTAGACACCACATTGACCGAGAGATTTTGAGAACCATTCTACAAAATAACCAATCAAAACTCTCCAAAAATATCAAGCTTAAGAAAGATAAAGAGGGGCTTCTCTGGTGGCTCAGTGGTAAATAATCTGCCTGCCAATGCAGGAAATACAGGTTCGATCCCTGGTCTGAGAAGATCCCATATGCCTGGGGAAACTAAGCCTGTGCACCACAATTGCTGAAGCCCAATCACCTACAGTTCCGAAACAAGAGAAGCCACCGCAAAGAGAAGCCTGTACATTGCAACTAGAGAGTAGACCCCGCTCACCGCAACTAGAGAGAAAAGCCCACACAGCAACGAAGATCCGGAACAACCAAAAATCAATAAATCAGAAAGACAAAGAAGGACTGAGGAACATTCTAGATAGAAGAAGATTAAACAGACATGATGACTAAATGCTGGATTGGATGGTGGCAGAGTGGGGCGGGGACTGTAAAAGACATTTTGGGGGAAGTTGACACCATTTGAGAGCTTCCCTGGTGACTCAGATGGTAAAAGAAATTGTCTGCAATGCAGGTGACCTGGATTCAATCCCTGGGTTGGGAAGATCCACTGGAGAAGTGAATGGCAACCCACTCCAGTATTCTTGCATGGAGAATTCCATGGACAGAGAAGCCTGGTAGGCTACAGTCCATGGGGTCCCAAAGAGTTGGAAACGACTGAGCAACTATCACTTTATTGACACCATTTGAGTATAAACTGTGGATTTCATGATAGTAGTAAATCAATGATAAATTTCTCAAATTTGATGATACTATGTTTATAAAAAAGAATATTCTTGATCTGACTAAAGCAAATGACATAGGGGTTTGATCTTCTACCTGTGGAGGGTGATGCATAAAATGGAGCAAGATGTAATGAAAATGGTTAAAGGTCCTTGGGATTTTTTTTGGAACTCATCTTGAAGCTCTTCTGCAAGTTTGAAATTATATCAAAATCAGAAGTTGAGGGAATAAAGAAAGAGAGAAACCCAAGATATGATTCCCAGAGAACAGGGCCTCAGGCCAGGCTGTTCAGCTCTGAAGGTCTCGACTAAACAAGCCAAGGCCGTCCCTGGGCTGGCAGCTCTGACAGGCAGAAAAGGGTGATTACAAGTCTGTAAATCATCGAGTTGGTGGAAACCATAAAATTGGAAGTTAAAAAAAAAAAAAAAAAACAATGGATGTTGAGCTGTAGGCAGTTTAATTCTGTTGCATATATTATTGTGGAGGTTACTTTATAATTACAAGCATAACTAATACAAAGTTACATACTTAGTTATTGAAGATTTGGTGGGGTAAGGAAAAATAATTCAGGAGCTGGAGCTGGCATTTCTGTGCATTGCAGCAGCTGCAGCAATCCTGCAGGGGACGCAGACAATAGCTGTGACTCCACAAGTCCTGGAGAGAATGTTCAATGCCCTTGTGTTAGAATATGCCATGGAATTCTTCCCTGAAAGTTAAAAGTTTCCTTAATATCGTGGAAGCACTAGGTGCATGGAAGTTCTCTGGATCTTCTCAAGGACCCTCCCAGGTAGACTTCATGTAGATATCATCACTTGGGTCTTCCAGAGGGTTCACAAACTAGCCCCTGTACACAGAGGTCAGAGAAGGAAGGAGGAAAGAGGCATGCACTCCAGACTAGTAGGTGGCAGGGTTGGTAAACAAGGCAACTTAAATACATGATTTTCCTTGAGTGATGAGTGATCTCCGCACCCGCCTGCCAGAATCTTAACAGTTTATATCGAGGCCTTAACAGAGTTCAGTCCTGTAAACAGTCCAGATGGTCCCCACAGCATCACTGTCTCAAAGGCTGCATCCTTGAAAATGGCTGTCACTGTGGGACTGTGTGGAGAACGTACATTCCAAATTCAGGGGAGGGGTAAGGAGCCTGTGATTGCCCAGGTCCAGCTCCTAGTCAGGCCCTTTCAATGATTTCCCCTCAAAAGCAGGAAATTGAAGTATTAGAAGGTTGTCTGCCCACGGTCATACAGTTAGAAAGTGTTTCAAGAAAAGAAGTGCTTGTGGAGAGAAGGAGGAAAATGATGGTTTCCAACCTGGTCACCCTCCTTTGGAAGGTAAACTCCAGGGAGGGTAGGGGGTCTTTGTTTTTGTACAGAGATCTATGCCAGGACCCAGAACAGACATTGCTAGAAGAAAGGGTCATAAATAGCTGTTGAATGAATGAATGGATATCCATCAGCTTTAGCAAGATCTAGATCATCGTCAACATTTGGTGATAGTCACGGCGAGGGAGTGGGCTTGAGGAAAGTATGAGAAGTTAGGACCTGAGGATGGTGAGTAAGGCCAACTCTTTCGAGCAACTTTGCTCTGAGGATAGGGGAGAAACTGCGCATTACCTGGAGAGAATGCGCATCAGTGGAAGGACTTCCGGTAGGACCTACATGAAGCCATAGGTGTAAACCAGTGGGATGAACCGGTTAAGGCGGAGAAGTGATGAAGCAGAGAAAGGGATTGCGAGGGTACCAGGGGATTGCATGGCAATGAACTTGGTCAAAAGGGACAGAATGAGGGCAGAGAGTACCTGGTGGGACCCAGATGCAAACCACAATTGAGTGTGTATTTTGTTGATTTCTAGTCCTGCAGACAATGGCATCCCACTCCAGTACTCTTGCCTAGAATATCCCATGGATGGAGGAGCCTGGTGGGCTGCAGTCCATGGGGTCGCTAAGAGTTGGGCACGACTGAGTGACTTCACTTTCACTTTTCACTTTCATACGCTGGAGAAGGAAATGGCAACCCACTCCAGTGTTCTTGCCTGGAGAATCCCAGGGACGGGGGAGCCTGGTGGGCTGCCGTCTATGGGGTCACACAGGGTTGGACACGACTGAAGCGACTTAACAGCAGCAGCAGCAATCCCTGTCTCTTATACACATCTGCCATCTGCATATCTGAGGTCATTGATATTTCTCCCAGCAATCTTGATTTCAGCCTGGTGGGCTGCCGTCTATGGGGTCACACAGGGTTGGACACGACTGAAGCGACTTAACAGCAGCAGCAGCAATCCTGCAGGGGACGCAGACAATAGCTGTGACTCCACAAGTCCTGGAGAGAATGTTCAATGCCCTTGTGTTAGAATATGCCATGGAATTCTTCCCTGAAAGTTAAAAGTTTCCTTAATATCATTTAAAAAACACGTATTTTTCTGTTTTATTATTTGACCGTGCCAGTTCTTAGTTTCAGTATGTGTGGTCTTTAGTTGTTTCAAGCAAACTCTTAGTTGTGGCAAGTGGGATCTAGTCCCCCAACCAGGGATAGAACCCAGGCCTCCTGCTTTGGGAGCACAGAGTCTTAGCCACTGGGCAACCAGGGAAGTCCCCTCTTTTATGTCTTTTTCCCAGAAGAAAAAACTCAGCCCCAAATCTCACTTCTCCTAGAAGCTTCTGAAAACCACAGCCCAAGAATAGAGATCTTTTCTGAATATGCATTTTCCTACGATGTGTCAGAGGTCTCACTGAAACCTCACAATGTTATAAAGTCTGCTTCATAAACCTGCTTCACAATGTGGAATCTGAGAGATACGACACCTCAGTTATTTTCTGAACATTACATAGCTAAGGCTAACTTCCAGGAACTAAACCCAGATGGTCTGTCTGGGTTCATGCTTTTCTACTAGCCTGCCAGGCTCCTCTGTCCATGGGATTTTCCAGGCAAGAATAGTGGAGTGGGTTGTCATTTCCTTCTCCAGTGGAACTCCCTGACCCAAGGATCAAACCCCGGTCTCCTGCACCGCAGGTGGATTCTTTACCAATTGAGCTGCTGGGGAAGCCCTTACTACATCTTAGTGTGTTTCAGTGTTATTTGTTGCAGTTTTCGCTGCACCCAGAGTCCAGTTTAGAGGGAGAGTCCCTAACCCAGCAGTGTGGCTTCAGACACTTCTAGCCAGCCTACTTCTCCAGGAAAAATCCCAAAGATGTCACCTACATTTCCCCATCAAGGTCCTTAGATAGAACAAGACAGCCTCAGGAGGTTTTGATATCACAGCGCTGACAATATTTTTGCTTCAATAGGATGAGTTTTCTTTCTCTTTCCACTGAGAATTTTCCAAATATCAGCACTTTATCATTTAAAATGTGACTTCTCTCAATAGAAAAAAAAAAAAAAAAAAAAGGAGGAACAAATTGTAGTATATTCCTTCCTAAAAAGAACAAGTGGCTGCTACATGCAAAAATATTAATAAATCTCAAAAAAATGATGTGGAGCAAAGGAGGAAGGCACAAAAGCATAAATATGGTATGATTTCATTCATATGAATGAAATATGGTATGATTTCATTCTTATGGAGTTCAAGAATGGGCCAAGCAAATCCACGGTGGCAGAAGTCAGAGAAATGATTGCTGTAGCCTGAGAGGGGGGCAGAAGCAAATTTTCTGGCATGATAGAAATTTTCAGTTTCTTGATCTCATGCTAATTTCACAGAGGTTTGTATTTGTAAAAATCAATCTGGCTGAGCACTTACAAATCCTGTGTTTTATAGGTAAATTATACTTTGGTTTTAAAAGATCACTTCATGGAGAACTTGGTCTTCTGGAGAGAGATGAACAAGCGGATAAAACACAGGGTGCAGAGTCTTCCAGTGAAGACGTTAGATGGGGTCAGGGGTAGATAGTTACCATGTGAGCCACCAGGGAGGGCTTCCCAGGTGGTGCTAGAGGTAAAGAACCCACCTGCCAGTGCTGGAAATGTAAGAGATGGCGGTTCGATCCCAGGGTCAGGAAGATCCCCTGGCAGACAGGGCAACCCACTCCAGTATTCTTGCCTGGAGAATCCCATCGACAGAGGAGCCTCGTGCACTACAGTCCATGGAGTCGCACAGAGTCGGACACAACTGAAGTGACTTAGCAGTAGCAGCAGTAGTAACTTAACACACACAGAGTAGATCAGGAAACAACCAGTAGGATCTGGGACAGAAATGGATGAGAAGAGATCTCTGCTGGCCACCAGGGCACTTGAAGACCCGGGATGCTTTGAACAGGGGCTGGGGAGCCGTCCACACCATCAGCTTTGTCACTGGCTAGACCGGAGGCTGGCCAAGAGAGTTTTTGTTGCTCTCCAGCCCTCCAAGTTGTGGGGAAGGAGGTGGGCCTAGTGCTCAGAGCTCTGCAGAAAGCCTGTGCAGTTAAAATACGTGTCTGTGTTCAGCCGGCCTTGTTCTTTTTTGGGCTCCAAAATCACTGCTGATGGTGACTGCAGCCATGAAATTAAAAGATGTTTAGTCCTTGGAAGAAAAGTTATGACCAACCTAGATAGTATATTCAAAAACAGAGACATTACTTTGCCGACTAAGGTCCGTCTAGTCAAGGCTATGGTTTTTCCTGTGGTCATGTATGGATGTGAGAGTTGGACTGTGAAGAAGGCTGAATGCCAAAGAATTGATGCTTCTGAACTGTGGTGTTGGAGAAGACTCTTGAGAGTCCCTTGGACTGCAAGGAGATCCAATCAGTCCATTCTGAAGGAGATCAGTCCTGGGATTTCTTTGGAAGGAATGATGCTAAAGCTGAAACTCCAGTACTTTGGCCACCTCATGCTTCATGCGAAGAGCTGACTCATTGGAAAAGACTCTGATGCTGGGAGGGATTGAGGGCAGGAGGAGAAGGGGCTGACTGAGGATGAGATGGCTGGATGGCATCACGGACTCGATGGACATGAGTCTGAGTGAACTCCGGGAGATGGTGATGAACAGGGAGGCCTGGCGTGCTGCGATTCATGGGGTCGCAAAGAGTCAGACACGACTGAGCGACTGAACTGAACTGAACTGAACTGTTCCTAGGAAGCCATGGAGCTGGCCCCAGGGGAACCCTCTGCAGACTCAGTGCTGTCAAATGCCTGCACCCAACACACATCTTCTCCCTCACCCCCCGCTTCCCTTGTCACTCCATGCTCCTGAAGCTGTTGTGGCTGGAGCTTCAGTGGATGTCTTCGCTTCTTCCACCTCGCAGAGCCATTATTTGTGATTTAATTAAACAGGGGGTTTCACAGAGCATTTCAAACAAAGAGCATTTCAAAGGTTGGAGTCATGACCCATGTAAGAGAGAGGAAGGAGTCAAGAACAGGGGAAGCTGGGAGGCAGAGAGGGAGCAGAAATAGAAGCAAAGAGATGAGGCTGAGAGAGAATGAAAGACAGTGAGAGCGATCCCAATGGTGATGGTGATGGGAGGAGGGAAGCAGAGGTGGAGGGAGAGAATACAGATTTTAGAGGCAAGAGCTGCTCCTCCTTCCCTCTGGTCCTCTCTCCCTCCCCTCTCCTCCAAACGTGACATGTTCATGTCCATCAGAGAAGGATGTTAGGAAGCAAAGGAAAAGATCCAAAGATGGATGAATGGATAAAGAAGATGTGGGAAGTGACATGTAGGCTGTTGTTCAGTAACTCAGTGGTGGAATATTATTCAGCCGTGTGATTTGTGATCACACGGAAGGACCTCGGGGGCATTCTGCCAAGCAAAATAAGTCAGAGAAAGACAAATAAATAGTGTATGAATCCCTTATACGCGGGAGTCAGACCCATAGAAACAGAGAGCAGAGTGGTGGTTTCCAGGGACTGGGAGGCTTGTGTAGCTTTGCAATATTCCCTGAACTTTTGACCATATTTATTTGGTTTCTGGACAAGAATTTCCTTCAGCATCTTTAGAGGAGAGAAGAAGAAGGAAAAGACGCAAGCCTCAGATACCCACACCTTTACAGCTCCCAGGAGCTAAGCCATGAAACAGCCAGCTTTGTTTAACTTAGAACTTTCTCTTTCAGGACTTCCCTTATGGTTCAGCGGTTAAGAGTTCACCTTCCAATGCAAGGGAAGCAGGTTCCATCCCTGGTCAGGGAACTAAGGTTCCACATGCTGTAGGGCAACTAAGCCCATGTACTGCAACTAGAGAAGCCTGTGCATTGCAACCAAGACCCAGCGCAGCCAAAAAAAATCTCTTTTTCTCTCCCAGTTGATGTTGACCATCTCCCTGCGACACAAAGTTCATGGATTACCTTCTGTATACAGTGCTATTTCACTACACAGAAGTATGTATTTTTCTACTGTGAGCCAAACTCCTTGTAAAAAGCTCCTCAGAAGAATTGTCTTTAAATCCAAGTTACATTGCTTGTGAGTGTCTTAAATGGCAAAAAAAAAAAAAAAAAAAAAAAGTGACAAAGAAAAGAAAAATCAGCAAGCAAACCGCAGAAAAAAATTGAAAAGGCAAGTAGAATTGGCCACATTACAATCAGACAAGGTTAAAGCAGGGTAGGAGGGTGGAAAGAATTCGGGCTTTGGACTTAGACTTGAGTTTTTGTCCTAACCTTGACTGAGTATCTACTGCCCTATTGAAAAGGCTGGGATTAAATGATATCTACATTTCAAGGGGGACTGGGATAATTAAAATGAACGATACAGCCTATGTATAGAACTGACGAAATATCTGGATCATGGTAGGTAGCTCCATAGAGGGTAGTATTTATTGTTTTTATTATCATTATCTTACAATAGATTTCTGCTCCAAAACACAAATGTGATAGATCAGTGATGGTTTCAAGATCTAACTCCTGAAATATAAATGAATCCTTATATTCATGTAGAGTAACAACCACATGACTGGTTCTGATTTGTTATAGATTTTCCTGATTGCTCTCAAACAGACCAGACCTCATATTGACAAGAGCCTTTGTGCTATTGGGCTGTTGAAATTGACTGTCTAGACAGGGGGCTGAAAGTCAAATTCATGCAGAGATCAAGCTGGAAATGAAGATGAGTCAAGTCGCCTGGGTTAGATGTACACTTCTGACACAGCCATACCCGTGTGAGTGTATTAAACATATAGGATATATTTCAATTTCGCAAAACCAGGTCTTTCGGAAATGTGTGGCCCTCTAAGTCTGTGTTTTCCTGCATTGGATAGTGGTGGTTTAGTCGCTAAGTCATGTCTGACTCTTGCAATCCCATGGACTGTAGCCCGCCAGGCTCCTCTGTCCATGGGATTTTCCAGACAAGAGTACTGGAGAGGGTTGCCATTTCCTTCTCCAGAGGGTTGTCCCAACCCAGGGATCGAACCTGGGTGTCCTGCACCGCAGGCAGATTCTTTACCGACGAAGCTACCAGGGAAAGTATTGGATAGAGATGAGTATAAAAACTGTTTCACTTTTTCCTTCATCATCTGAAAGAAAAACACCCCAAAGGCAATGACCTATGTCCAGAAGCATTTGGATTTAGACTCGGAGAAGCAGTAGGGAGGGCAGAAGTAGGAGGGGAGAAGGCAATGGCAGCCCACTCCAGTATTCTTGCTTGGAAAATCCCATGGATGGAGGAGCCTGGTAGGCTGCAGTCCATGGGGTCGCACTGAGATGGACACGACTGAAGTGACTTAGCAGCAGCAGTAGGTAGTAAGGAGGGGTGGGGAATGCAGCAAATTGGACATCGTCTGCTCCAGCAGATGACTGCCAAGAATCAGACGTCATCAGCTCCAACAGATGACTGCCGACGGAGTTGGGAACTACTACATTTTCCAGTCTTCCCAAAGTCACAGGAAAGATGGATTTTTATGCAGAATATTCCAATATTTATGTAAATGTCATCCCTTAAATCTGTGGGTTAAACACCTCTGTAGACATTCAATCGGTAAAGGTTTCTAATCAAAATCACCTGGCCATGGGAATCACCTCATCAAAACCACACAGTCATTCACGTATTTCACACACGCCCTCCTCCCACTGTGCTCAGAGCACTTCTGCCAGCTGCTGGGAGAAGTGGAGGTGGAGTGCAGTGTTTGCATCTGTGGGTTTTAGACTCAGACATTTTTTTTAAGGTTTTATTTTATCCTGGAGCATAGATGATTCATCTTCAGTGCAAGAGACTCAGGTTTGATCCCTGGGTCAGGAAGATCCCCTGGAGAAGGGAATACCCACTCCAGTTTTCTTGCCTGGGGCATCCCATGGACAGAGGAGCCTGGCAGGTTACAGTCTATGAGGTCATCAAGAGTTGGACATGACTGAGCAACTAACACACACATAGTTGACTAATCATATTGTGTTAGTTTCAGGTGATTGACAAAGTGATTCAGTTATACATATACATGCATCTATTCTTTTTCAAATTGTTTTCTCAGTTAGGTTGTTACAGAATATTGAGCAGAGTTCCCTGAGCTGTACCATAGGTCCTTGTCAGACATCTCTCTCTCTTTTGAATCCCAGCTCTGCCAACTTCTAGCTATGGTGCCACTGGACGATATTCCTAACTCTTGTTTCATGAATAAAGTAAGAATTATTCCTGACTCTTTAAGTTGGTTCCAAGAATTAAATGAGATAATGCATTGATTGTTCTCAGTGAACATGTATTTGCTGATTGTCCCTAAGTTGGCACAAATAAAGACTCACTTTTATCATCACTAACAGCCTTGCAGCTTCCCAGGTGGCTCGGTGGTAAAGAATCCATCTGCCAATGCAGGAGACACAAGAGATGAGGGTTTAATCCCTAGGTTGGGAAGATCCCCTGGAGGTGACCCACTCCAGTATTCTTGCCTGGAGAATCCCTTGGACAGAGGAGCCCAGTGGGATCACAAAGAATTGAAGATGACTGAACAGACAGAGCAGTCCTGTGATGGGGTCCTGAAATTTTATCCTGCATGTTATCACCTTCCCTGGCCAGCTTCCTGCCAGCTTTGGCCGGGGTTCTTTCTTGATAACGTCCTTCAGACGGCCACCACCCAGAGTACCAGAACTGATGCAGATACAGATGTTTCTTCTCTGGACATTTCAGCCATCATGTTGAATTATGGGGCTGAAGTTTCAACGTGCCATAGCATCTTGTAACACAGTGCTACATTGGATGTCATGAATCACCCGGTCCTGTAAGACCCAATTTATGTCCAGCTGCAGAGCTGTATTTCATGTGCCATGTCTTGTTATATGCGTCCTCACTGAGTGACTGAGGCAGTGGCTACAAATTCTCCTAAATTCAGCGTCCTGGACTCTGCTGCCGTATCAAGGGCCTCTTCCTTTTCCTAGCCCGGCACATCCATTCTCAACCTCCCTGAAGACTCTGCCTGGTTCCTACCAGAAAGTTCACTTACTAATATCCCCTGCTGCAGCCTATTTCCCTTTTCTGCTTCAAGACTTTTTGAAAAGTTCCTAGCTGCTCTCCATTCTTGACTAAGAGTTGGTGCCGACTGCACTCTAGGCTGCAGGCACCACTGCGTTCTCCCGAGTCCTCTGCCGTCGTCCTGTGTATTTTCCCTTCTACTCATCCTCAGTTCTGAGGACTTCTAAAACACTGCTCATTTTTATAACATTTCTCACAACTGGATATAAGTTTTATTTTTGTACTTGCTGGAAAGAAAAGTAACTCTCTGGGGTCAGAGGCTTGTGCATTTGAGAGTCACCTACCTGCCCGCAGTTTGACTTTTGGCAACTTCCTTTTCACCTTGAGCGAAGATTCAGCATCTGTTAAATGAGGTGGCTAATGGTAACCGATTTGGACCCTTGTAAAGACTGAGTAGACAATGAGATTGGCTGTCGCCACTTCTGGTACAAATTAACACTCAACAAATGTGCCTGGGTAGAGGCCAGGAATGCCCCTAAACCTCCTACAGGGCACAGAGGATTGTGTGGCCCGAGATGTCTATCGCGTCCTGGCTGATAAGCCCTGCCTTTCCTGCCTCCATCCCAGGAAGTATGCAGAAGGATGACGTCCATCTGTCTACCTGGAAGTCAGCAGGCCCCGCCGTGTCTCCTTCCCTCCCTTCTGCTTCTCAGACACAGCCTAAGGGTCTCAGTCCTCACCAGGACCGTCTGCTCACAGCACTTTCCCACCTAGAATCCTCGGATGGCTCCTCTGGGCCCTTTTTAAAAATGCCAAGACTCTCCCTCAGCCTTTTTCACGCTTTTCAACTCTATGCTTCCTCCTGGTGTCATCTTCTCCAGCTGACAAGAAGAGAAGGAAACATTTTCTTGGCAAGACAAGCCTCAGTCTTGACCTTTAATCTCCACGGTTTGTAACCTGTCAGTCAGGAGAGGGGGGAAGGTCGCCTACCTGCTCTTCAGGTGACCCAGGCCTCCTTGCCTGCTCTTCAGAAGGTCACCAGGTCCGGCTCTGAATTTATGACACGGACAAGCCCAACCATCATGATGGTCCTTAACAAGCATCGAGCAGACTGTGTGGCTGGGAAACTATGGTCCAGAATGTCAAACTGCTCTTAGACTTAACAAGGGAAATAATTAATTCTGTTCCTTTAACGTTTTCCAGAAAAGCTCTGTATGTGAGAGCAATTCATGCTCTTGGAGTTCCTGAAAGTCAACTCTATGCTCCTGATTTTATCATCTTTAGCCCCCAGAATCTAGGATGCCAGCTCCAAACCAACCAAGCACACCCCATGCTAAGTTGCTTCAGTTTTCTCTATTTGCAACCCCATGAACCATAGCTGGCCAGGCTCCTCTGTCCGTGGGATTCTCCAGGCGAGAATACTGGAGTGCGTTGCCATTTCCTCCTGCAGGACATCTTCCCCACCAGGGATCGAACCCACATCTCCCGTGTCTCCTACATTGGCAGGCAGGTTCTTCACCACTAGCGCCACCTGGGAAGCCCTAAGCACATCTCCCTGCAGGCCAAATGCTTTCGGCAGTGGCCGTTGCGTTTGGGACAAGGGAGCTTCTGGCCCCACTGATGGCAGGCTGCATCCTTTTTCAGCGCGGCTTCGGTCCCACTGTTCGCCAGGGCCGCTCTCACGCCGCTCATCCCACAAAGCCCATCAGCATCTCAGCCTGCCGCCTTCTGGCTCCCACAGTTTGCCGCCTGCAGATGGACCTTGCTGCGACCACAGCGGCTACAGATGGAGCCATTTAGGAGTCGGTAAAACCATTCCATGCCCCGTCCACGGGCTGCTTATCAGTCTGGATGAACGGCTGGCGGACTGACTTCGTAGGCTCTCTGGTCTGTTGCTCCCACACCTGGGAATCCCTTCCCGGTGTCCTCAATGATGTACCCTTTCTGACAACTTGGAACTGACTCACTGTTATATATCCATCCCAAAGCGTCGGCTAGCCTTTTGCCTGATCTCTGCTTCCCAGAGTTTCATTCTGCGCACTGCTCCGGGCACAGAAATAGCCCTCAGACCCAGGGGAAGCAGTCCTGTGGTTTGTACGTGGGATGCTAGCATTGATGAGGAAGGTTCTGAGTATTCATGGGAAGTAATACTTGAAGTAACTTGTCATTGGTGTTTCAAAGGGGAACGGTTTTGATTGGATTTGATTCCTCAGTCCCTCTGAAATATTTTGAAGTCAGATCAACAGGCAATCCAGTAACGGCAATGATGCTTCCTGTGTTGAATCATTTCAGTACCACTGTCATTTTTTTAATTTTTTTTTTTTTTGAGATAACATAAGTTCACATGAAATTGTCAGAATTAGTGTGGAGCGATCCAGTGTACCCTGTAGAGTCCTATACCAAGATCACAGGTGTAAAGTCTTTCACCAAGGCCAAGGTGTGGAGCTCTGTACCAACGTCTTCCCTGGAACTGACCGAACCCCGTAGCAACCATTGCCATGAGCTGCCCCCCACCCCGCCTCTGCCCCGACCTACACTGGCCAACTCCCTGACTCCACATTAGGCAAAATACCCTCCCTAGAGCACACTCACCAATCATCTAAAGCTACCCTTGCAGCAGGAATTTTGTCTCAAGGCTATAAAGTTGGCTGCTAGTCTGTGAAAGGCATTGGGTCTTTCTTGAGTCAGCCTGCTGCTGTAACAGTGTCTCCTGCTCCAACTGGGCTTCCCTGGTGGCTCAGATGGTGAAGAATCTGCCTGTGATGCAGGAGACCCTGACTCAATCCCTGAGTCAGGAAGGTCCCCTGGAGAAGGGAATGGCTACCCACCCCAGTATTCTTGCCTGGAGAATCCCATGGACAGAGGAGGCTGGCGGGCTTACAGTCTGTGGAGTCACAAAAAGTCAGACGTGACTGAGTGATGAACATTTTCTCCCTTTGAACAGTCTTTGACTGGTTTTGGTATTAAGCTGTCTGCTTAATACTAACTTCTTCAAGTGATTTGATATATTTTCCTTCCTCTTCCATTTTGGGGAAGAGATTGTTTAGATTTGGTGTTGCTTCTTCCTTAAATGCTTATTAGAATTTTTCAGGGAAACCATGTGGGCCTGGAAGTTTATATATTACAAATTCAGTTTCCTTAATAGCTGTAGCATTATTCACATTATCTATTTCATACTGAGTGAGTTCTGATAGTTTGTATTTTTTAAATAAGTGGCCCATTTCATTTAAGATGTCAAGTCTATGTATACTGAGTTGTTTGTAGCATTTCCTTATTGTTTCATGTCTGCAGGGCCTACAGGATATCATTTGTTTTATTCCTAATATTACAATTTTTTATTCTCTCTTTTTCTCTTTTGTCAGTCATCTAGAATTGTGTCCATTTGATTCGTCTTTTCAAAGCACCAGTCCTATGTTTCACTATCATCTCTATTATTTTCCTATAACCAACTTCACTGGTTTCTGCTGTTATATGAAATATTACCTTCCTCTACTCACTTTGGGTTTATTTTATTCTTCTTTTCCTAGTTTTCTGAGGTGGATCCTTAGATTATTGATCTTAAACTTTCCTTGTTTCTAATGAATGAGACCCCATGGACTATACAGTCCATGCAATTCTCCAGGCCAGAATACTGAAGCGGGCACCCTTTCCCTTCCCCGGGGGATCTTCCCAACCCAGGTCTCCCACATTGCAGGCAGATTGTTTATCCACTGAGCTATCAGGGAAGCCCTAAGGAATGCAGCTAGTGCTATAAATTTCCCCGTCAGCACTGTTTTAGCTGTGGACCACAGTTTTTGTTATGTTGTATCATCATTTACATTTAGTTCAGTGTATATTTTATTTCTCTTGATACTGTGTTTTTGACTCATGGATTACTGAAAAATGTGTCATTTCATTTCCAATTGTTTGGAGATTTTCCCCATTATCTTTCTTTTATTAATTTCTAACAAGATTCCATTGTGGTTGGAGAATGCATTCTGAATGATATTAGTTCCTCTCAGTCACTTGAGGGTTGTTTTCTGGCCCAGGACGTGGAATTCTTGGTATATGTTTCACAGGCATTTGAAAAAACTACAAACAGTAGTTCTCACCCCACACACACGAAGTGGTGTGAACTACGTAAGGTGATGGAGGTGTTAATTAGCTTGACTGTTGTCGTGTTGTTGTTGAGTTTCCAAGTTGTGTCTGACTGTTTGCAACCCCATGGACTTCAGCACGGTAGGCTTCCCTGTCCATCACCACCTCCCAGAGGTTTCTTAAACTCATGTCCATCCAACCATCTCATACTCTGTCATCCCCTTCTCCTGCCCTCAATCTTTCCCAGCACCAGGGTCTTTTCTAATGAGTTGGCTCTTTGCATCAGGTGGCCGAAGTATTGGAACTTCAGCTTCAGCATCAGTCCTTCCAATGAATATTCAGGACTGATTTCCTTTAGGACTGACTGGTTTGATCTTCTTGCAGTCCAAGAACTCTCGAGAGTCTTCTCCAGCACCATAGTTCAAGTGTCAGTTCTTTGACATAGCCTTCTTTATGGTCCAACTCTCACATCCATATATGACTATGGGAAAAACCATGCTGCTGCTGTTGCTAAGTCGTTTCAGTCGTGTCCGGCTCTGTACGACCCCACAGATGGCAGCCCATTGGGCTCCCCCATCCCTGGGATTCTCCAGGCAAGAACACTGGAGTGGGTTGCCATTTCCTTCTCCAGTGCATGAAAGTGAAAAGTGAAAGGGAAGTCCTCAGTCGTGTCTGACTCAGCGACCCCATGGACTGCAGCCTAAAGGTCTGTCTAGTCAAGGCTATGGTTTTTCCGGTAGTCATGTATGGATGTGAGAGTTGGACTATAAAGAAAGCTGAGCACTGAAGAATAGATGCTTTTGAACTGTGGTGCTGGAGAAGACTCTTGAGAGTCCCCTGGACTGCAAGGAGATACAACCGGTCAATCCTAAAAGAAATCAGTCCTGAATATTCATTGGAAGGACTGATGTTGAAGCTGAAACTCCAATACTTTGGCCACATGATTTGGAGAACTGACTCATTGGAAAAGACCTTGACGCTGGGAAAGATTGAAGGAGGGAGGAGAAGGGGATGATAGAGGATGAGATGGCTGGATGGCATCACTGAGTCAATGGATATGAGTTTGAGTAAGCTCTGGGAGTTGGTGATGGACAGGGAGGCCTGGCGTGCTGCGGTTCATGGAGTCACAAAGAGTTGGACACGACTAAGTGACTAAAGTGAACTGAACTGACTTCAGTAAAGCTTGAGGGGGATATTTATGGAGCGTCTCCTATATGACAATAGAGGGAGACACAGAGCATGGTGGAAGGAGTATGATGAGATGGTAAAGGGCAGAAGCAGGGTGGAGCTGGGGTGGGTGTGTCGATCTCTAGAGAACTGAGAGCCTGGCTCCAGCCCCTATCAGCTGAGTAACTTTGAGTAAATGTTTAGACTTCATTTTCCTCCTATTTAATGTGGGGATGATAATGTGCCAGTCGTTCAGTCATGTCTGACTCTTTGTGATCCCATGGACTTTAGCCCACCAGGCTCCTCTGTCCATGGGGATTCGCCAGGCAAGAATACTGGAGTGGGTTGCCCTTTCCTTCTCCAGGGGATCTTCCCAACCCAGGGATAGAACCTGGGTCTCTTGCACTGCAGGCAGATTCTTTACCATCTGAGCTGCCAGGGAAGCACTGGTATAATGATAGTTGCTACCTTTTAGGATGGTTGTATCATGAATGAAGGACTTCACTGGTGGCTCAGTGGTAAAGAACTGGCTTGCCAATGCAGGAGACACAGGTTTGGTCCCTGGGTCAGGAAAATCCCCTGGAGAAGAAAATGGTAACCCACTCCAGTATTCTTGCCTGGGAAATCCCATAGACAGAGGAGCTTGGCAGGCTACAGTCCATGGGTTGCAAAAGGATCAGACACGACTTAGTGACTAAATAATAACAACATCATGAATGAATCAGTGCATATCAATTACAGAGCACAGTGCCAGGGCCACATCACAAGGGATCAATAAATGTTAGCTGTTGTTGCTGCTGCTACCAAACCTCAGTGCTTGATTCTCAAACTTTGGCTGCCTGTGTATTAAAGTCACCCAGGGAGCTTTAAAAATTTTGATTCCCAGCCACATCTCAGGTCCACTAAATGATCATCTTTGGGGAAGAAAGCCAGGAATCAATATTTTTAGAACACCCTAGGTGATCCCGAGGTATAGCCAAGATATACCTAGTACCTTGGAATCAAAGAAGATTTTAGGGATTCTTGTCCTCCCTCTGGGGAACTCACAGCCTTCTTGAGAAGATGGGTATGTAAGGAGATGTGATCTGATGATGCAGGTATGTTGCAGGCTTGGGCAAGGAGCTAGGAGAAAACAGCAGGAAGACTGGTTGGTCCTAAGGTATCCTTGAACATAAAAGGCATTAAAGGTAAAGAAAAAAAAAAACTTCACACTATTTTTCTTGTTTATGTAAAAAGACAGTAATTGCCTGTGAGTTATGTTCTGGGCTTCCCTAGTGGCTCAGATGGTAAAGAATCTGCCTGCAATGCAGCAGACCTGGGTTTGATCCGTGGGTCAGGGAGATCCCCTGGAGAAGGGAATGGCAACCCACTCCAGTATTACAGAGGAGCCTGGCGGGCTACAGTGCACGGTGTCACAAAGAGTCAGACATGACCGAGCATGCATGCTATCAGTGGAAGCAAGGCCCTGCTGACAGGCCGTGTCTCTAAAACTGTAAAATAAATTCACATGGTTTGTGATAATTTGTCACTTCAGCCCTTGGAAACAACAAAACTAGTGACCTAT
The DNA here is from genome assembly GCA_006410635.1 of Cephalophus harveyi. NCBI lineage: Eukaryota > Metazoa > Chordata > Mammalia > Artiodactyla > Bovidae > Cephalophus > Cephalophus harveyi. Next base: position 434,253 of record SJYT01033522.1, read on the forward strand.
CCTTTTCCAAATAGGAATGGGAAATCATTTAGGGCCACTCACTCTGATCAGAGAGCAGCCAAACAGACAAGTCATCATCCACTCGGGATTGAGGCTGACTCACGAGCCAAGATCTCAGCCATCTAAATCTTTATAAGTATCTTGAAAGGGTTCACTACTATGCTATCAGTGGAAGCAAGGCCCTGCTGACAGGCCGTGTCTCTAAAACTGTAAAATAAATTCACATGGTTTGTGATAATTTGTCACTTCAGCCCTTGGAAACAACAAAACTAGTGACCTATCCTTTTCCAAATAGGAATGGGAAATCATTTAGGGCCACTCACTCTGATCAGAGAGCAGCCAAACAGACAAGTCATCATCCACTCGGGATTGAGGCTGACTCACGAGCCAAGATCTCAGCCATCTAAATCTTTATAAGTATCTTGAAAGGGTTCACTACTTTTATTTTGCTCGAGGCAAAGATGGAACTTGACTTTGGGAGAATTTATTGAAACCTATTGGAGTTTAAAAGACATAAGTAAATGATTCCTCTGGAGAAGGAAATGGGCACCCACTCCAGTATTCTTGCCTGGAGAATTCCATGGACAGAGAAGCCTGGTAGGCTATGGTCCATGGGGGCCACAGAGTTGGGCACAATTTAGTGACTAAATAACAACAAGTGAGAATTTCTCCCTGTGCTGGATCAGTCTGGGGGGCACCAATATCAGGACCCTCTGCCCCAAGCATCCTCAAGAAGGAGATTGGCCTGAGATTCTTTTAGCTTCTCAAAAGCACACCATTCTTGGCTTCAAGCCAGACTCACTCCACATTACAGTACTCACTCTAGTTTCTTCCCAATCTTGCCCCTCTAGAATACAGAGCAGAGGGTCCCTCACAACACAGTTGCTAGTTTCCACTTTTCCAGGACCTCCTGATTTCAGTAAATTCAGCTATCCCTCCTTCCCTGCCCTGCCATCATCTTTAGGTCTTGTTTTTTATTTTTATTTATTTTTTGGCTTCACTGGGTCTTCATTGCTGCTCGAGGGCGTTCTCTCGTTTCGGTGAGCGGGGCTGTTCTCCCGTTGCTGTGCTCAGCTTCTCATTGTGGTGGCTTCTATTTTTGCGGAGCTCGGACTTTAGCTTTGAGGCTTCAGTAGTTGTGGCTCACGGGGTTAGTAGTTCTGCAGCATGTGGAATCTTCCTGGACCAGGGATCGAACCTGTGTTCCCTGAATTGGCAGGTGGATTCTTAACAACTGGACCCCCAGGTAAGTCTGGGGTCCAGTTATTTTACCTGCATCTAAAGTGCTCTTATTTGTTTATTCAGACATATTTATGGTGTCTTTTTATTTTGTGCCTAGAACTGATATAGATTCCATGGATGGATAGATGAAGGATAAATTAGACCAGCTTTCTGTTCTCCTGGAGCTCAGGCTCTGCGTTAAAAAAAAAAAAAAAAAAAAAAAACCCTACAATAGAGAGACTTCAGATAACAAAGAGGGGAAATTTAGGCCCCTGTCAAGAGAGCTTTAACATCGTAGGTAAGAAAGAAGAAAAGCAGAGGTAGTAAAATATATTTTACAGCATTTAGCTGGGAAAGCAAAGAGAGAAAACAAAAATAATCAATTATGGAAATAAAAGGATTAGTTCTTGAAACCATAGAGATGCTCGTTAGAACACAAAGACGGAGGGAGAGGATGGTGAGGCTTTTTTTTTTTTTTTTTTTTTGTCCTTTGCCTTAGATCACTTCAATTATGCTTGAATATTAAGCCCCTTTCTGATCAATGATATTACAGATATCTTTGGGATTTCTTTCTTTTCCTTTTTAGAAATAGGTTTTCTTTATTTATTTTTGGCCGGCTGGGTGTTTGTTGCTGGGCACGGGTTTTCTTTAACTGCCTCTAGTTGCAAGGGCTACTCTCTTGTTGTGGGGCACAACACAACGAGCCCGTGTGCCCTTGTGTCTATGGCACGTGGGCTTCAATAGTTGTGGCTCCCAGGCAGGTGGGAACCTCCCAGACCAGGGATTGAACCCGTGTCTCCTGCATGAGCAGGTAGATACTGAAGCACTGGCCCACCCAGGAAGTCCTTGTTGGGATTTTCATACTAAGGGAGGTCGGAGAGCAAGGTGGGCAGTAAGGATCGAACCTGGCCTCATTGCTTGCCAACCCTGTGATTTTTGACAATTTCCCCGATTTCTGTACACCTTGATTTTCTCATCTCTAGGTAGTTGCACAAAAGGAGATCCTTTAAAAAGAATAACCTGGCACACATGGCAGCAGTGGACTAAATGAGATAATGCACACAGAATGCACCCCGAGTGGTTGCCAGGAGATGAGGGAGGTGATTTTTCACAAGTTGTAGATGAACTATTTACTAATGATAGCTCTCCTGTTTAGCAGCTTTGTTTGCCACGCTTGGATACACAAGCCCCTAATTGGTTTTCCCTGCAGGAACCAAGTACCACCTTCCACTCCGTTTCTCACCTTGAATCTGGAATTGGAGATGAGCCGCCTCTTCTCGGGGGCTGACTGTGGCTTTGCTGTGCTTTATTTATCCAACAAGTATTGGTGGAGTGCTTCTTCCTGGGATTGGGGACAGGACACAGAACTAGAGAAACAAATCTCCATCTTCTTATGGCTTAAATTCTAGCAACAGGGGAAATGAAATGCACACAACATAAGGTCTGCTGCTGCTAAGTCGCTTCAGTCGTGTCCGACTCTGTGCGACCCCATAGACGGCAGCCCACCAGGCTCCTCTGTCCCTGGGATTCTCCAGGCAAGAACACTGGAGTGGGTTGCCATGCCCTTCTCCAGGGAATCTTTCCCACACAAGGATGGAACCCGCCTCTCCTGCTTTGGCAGGTGGATTCTTTACCACTGAGCCACCAGGGAAGCCCCACCATCTCTGGAGCCCTTGGCGATTATAATGTGGTGCCGCCCCTAGCAAACAGTAAGCTGTAAAATGCCTTCAGAGTCAGGATAACATGGGCCTGATCACCTCCTCCGCCAATTATTAGGCGTGTGGCCTTGAGCAGTGAACTTTACCTCTGGATGGTGTTTCCATCTGCCTTCCACGTGGGAGACTCTGGATCAATCCCTGGGTCAGAAAGATTCCCTGGAGAAGGGAACGGCAACCCACTCCAGTATCCTTGCCTGGAGAATTCCATGGACAGAGTAGCCTGGTGGGCTACAATCCATGGGGTCGCAGAGTCAGACATGACTGACCAACTTTCACTTTCACATTCGTTCTCCCCCAAACCTCCCTCCCATCCAGGCTGGCACATAGCTTTGGGCAGAGTTCCATGTGTTATACAGTAAGTCTTTGTTGGTTATCCATTTTATTTTTTTTTAATTTATTTATTTTAATTGGAGGCTAATTACTTTACAATATTGTAGTGGTTTTTGCCATACATCAACATGAATCTGCCATGTGTGTACATGTGTTCCCCATCCTGAATCCCTCCCCCACCTCCCTCTCCATCCCACCCCTTAGGGTCATCCCAGGGCACTAGCCCTGAGCGCCCTGTCTCATGCATTGAACCTGGACTGGCGGTCTGTTTCACATATGATAATATACATGTTTCAATGCTATTCTCTCAAATCATCCCACCCCCACCTTCTCTCAGAGTCCAAAAGACTGTTCTATACATCTGTGTCTCTTTTGCTATCTTGCATATAGGGTTATCATTGCCATCTTTCTAAATTCCATATATATGCATTAGTATACTGTATTGGTGTTTTTCTTTCTGGCTTACTTCACTCTATAATAGGCTCCAGTTTCATCCACCTCATTAGAACTGATTCAAATGTATTCTTTTTAATGGCTGAGTAATACTCCATTGTGTGTATGTACCACAGCTTTCTTATCCATTCATCTGCTGATGGACATCTAGGTTGCTTCCATATCCTGGCTATTATAAATAGTGCTGTGATGAACATTGGGGTACACGTGTCTCTTTCAATTCTGATTTCTTCTGTGTGTATGCCTGGCAGTGGTTATCCATTTTAAATAGAGCAGTGTGTTCATGACCTTCCCAAAGTCCTGAAATATCCCTCCCCCCAGCAACCATAAGTTAGTTTTCTAAGTCTGTGAGTCTCTGTTGCAACCTTTCTGACAGTTTAACCCTATGCTGCATATTAAGTGTCTAGAAGAGTGCTTGGCACAGAAAATGAAAGCCCGTTGAGTGAGAGTTATCAATCTTACACTTACACTGCATGAATGAAGAGATCCAAAGCCCACAGGAAACTTGAGTAGCATTTTTTCCTTCTTGTTAGCGCACACAGGCTGAAGAAGAAATCCAAGCCCTGGATTTATCCAGCTAACATTTCTATGATGATGGAGTGAAGCTGTGAAGATAGATTACAGTAGGAACGTCCACCCACACAGAGCACATGTTTGAGTGCACAGAAGGCCAGGTATCTTCTGTGGCTGTGAAAGCACCTCAGCAATGCTCGGAGGGGCCATCAGTTCCCCTCTCATATCCCTGCCCGGGCTCTGTACTGGGTCACGCGTGCTGAGTTGCTTCAGTCGTGTCTGACTCTGAGACCCCATGGACTGCAGCCCTCCAGGGTCCACCGTCCATGGGGTTCTCCAGGCCAGAATACTGGAGTGGGTTGCCAGGCCCTCCTCCAGGGGATCTTCCCGACCCAGGGATCGAACCCGTTTCTTAAGTCTCCTGCATTGGCAGGTGGGTTCTTTACCACTAGTGCCACCTGGGTGGCGGGTCATACAGCTCCCTGATTGCACCTTTAAGATCAGAGTCTCCAAGCTTTCCCTTCACCTGGAATGTTGTTCTTGCACCCTACACAGCACATCTGCCTTACCAGTTTCCTCTTCTCTTGCACCATCTTAAAGAGTCCATTCAAACGTTGCTCCTCTTGAAAGTCTTCATCAGTTTCATCTCTGTGCTCCTCGAAGCCTTTCAATTGCAGCACCTGTGGATGTCTGCATGGCCGACTTCCTGTTAGAGGATCATATCTTTCAATCTCTAGAATTCTCTGAACCTGGTTTGGCATAGGGTCTAAGTAGATACTTGACGATCACAATGACAGTAGTGAAGGTGATGGTGATGGTGATGGTGATGGGAGTGATGGCGTGGATGAGATGGTGATGATGATGACAATATGGTGACGGTGATGGTGATGTGATGAGGTGGTGGTGACAGGTGGGTGAGGATGATGACATGATGCTGGGGATGAGGCTGATCATGACACGGTATGATGGTAATGACTGCAAGCATTTATACCTTGTTCTAGGCACAGTTCTAACAGTGCCTGCTGCTAAGTCACTTCGGTTGTGTCCGACTCTGTGCGACCCCATCGATGGCAGCCCACCAGGCTCCTCTGTTCATGGGATTTTCCAGGCAAGAGTACTGGAGTGGGGTGCCATTGCCTTCTCTGCTAACAGCGCCAAACCCGTTCTAACTAGTCTGGTGTGCTGCAGTCCATGGGGTCACAAAGAGTAGGACACCACTTAGCAACTGAACAGTAACAACAGGAACTGTTCTAAATGCTTTAATAGCATTCATTTAATTTTCACAACAACTCCATCCAGTAGCTCCTATTTCCATCTCTGTTTTACAAGGAAGCAGAACAAGAACGAGTATCAGGGAACTTGAATAATCTTCCCCAGGTTGACCAGGCTCAGAAGTGGATTTCTTACTAAGGTGGCTACACCTCCAGGGGGCTGCAGGACCTATTCTCCCAGGAGATCTGGCCCCTGGCATCTTTTCCCTGTGGACCCCACCATGAGAATGAACGCCGCTCTGACTCCTGTGGATCTGGGAGCCAAGACTCCTGCATTTCAGCATAAATCGCTGAGCCTCGGAAATAGCCCTCCCTGGCTCCCGAGGGCAGGAGCTCGTCCCCGCGTCCCTTCCCAATTCCCAGGCACTTACCACTCAGACAGCTGCAGTGGAGTGATTTACAACCACTTTGTGTTTTCCAGCAAGAAGCTGAAAAATGTCACATACTGTGGAATACCAATTGCAGAAACTTGCACGGAGAGCGGCCACTGGTGACTTTCTGCAGACAGGCCTGCCTTGGTCCCCAACCCTCTACACACACTCTTTAGTGACCCAGCTGGCCCCGCGGCAGCTCTGCCTTGACATTGCTCAAAGCAGCAGAGAGGGAAAGACGATGCGATCAGAGCCAAGTGGGGTAAAATGCACACACAGGTGGGTTTTCGTGTGTGATGAAATCTTCCCATGCTGCCACGAGCATCAGGGTTTGTCCCTTCAGATTCTTCTTCTTATCTGTAACACATGGATCCATTTAACAGATATTTATTGTGCCCCCATTATGTGCTACATGCTGGGAACACTGGGTTGAAAAAACACCCACCCTTCATCCCTTATTCTAATTGGGGGTGGAGGGGATCCAAGTAAATATTTGCTGTGCTGTGGCAGAATGGAGCCTCTGTTGCTATGGGGGTCAGGCGAGGTGGGGAGGTCCTCACCCTCCTTGGGGAAATCTGGGAAGCCTTGACAAAGGAGAGGACACCTGGGCAGTGCTTCTAATCTTTGCTACATGGAGAAGGCTTGTAGGGACGCCCAGGCAGACAGGAGAGCTTTTGAAAAGGCACGGGAGCGTGGAAGGATGCTGCGATGCCAGGCTGTGGTAGGGACACCCAGGCGGACGGGACAGCTTTTGAAAAGGCATGGGAGCATGGAAGGATGCTGCGATGCCAGGCTGTGATACCCAGCTGCTGCTGCTGCTGTTTAGTTGCTCAGTCGTATCTGACCCTTTTGCGACTCCATGGACTGTGGCCCACCAGACACCTCTGTCTATGGGATTTCTCAGGCAAGAATACTGGAGTGGGTTGCCATGGCCTCCCCCAGGGGATCTTCCCAACCCAGGGATTGAACCTGCCTCTCCTGCACTAGCAGGCGGATTCTTTATTAACCGTGCCACCTGGGAAGCTCCCTCCAGCCCTGGGAGTTTCAAATTACAAGGCTGAACTTCTGCTGCGCAGCCCTCTCCAATAGCTGCAGCTGCTCTTCCAGCTCCTGGAGCCAACTTTTTTTCTTTTGTCTTATATGCTTTATTTATTTAATAATCCCTAGTTATTATTTTTGGCTGGGTTGGGCCTTAGTTGTTGCCCGTGGGATCTCCGTTAGGCATGCAGGATCGTTTGTTGTGGTGCATGGGCTCAGTAGTTGCAGTGTGAAGACTTAGTTGCCCTGCTGCATGTGGGGTTTTAGTTCCTGACCAGGAATCAAACGTGTGTCCCCTGCGTTGGAAGGCAGATCCTTAACCACTGAACTGTGTCCCCTGTGGTGGCAGCACAGAGTCTTAACCACTGGACCACCAGGAGAGTCCTCAAATTTTAAATCATTGTCTTTTTCAAAAAATATTTGTTTACTTACTTGGCTGTGCCAGATTTTAGTTGCAGCATATGGGATCTAGTTCCCGGACCAGGAATTGAACCCAGGCCTCCTGCCCTGGAAGTTTGGAGCCTTAGCCACTGGACTACCAGGATAATCCCTTAAATAATTCTTAATATTATGAATTATCCAGTTCAAATTTTCTCTGCTCTTACATTTGGCTTGTTTGAATAAGGATCCAAATACTGAGACGTGTTATCTTTTAACATGTTCCTCTATCCCCTATTTTGTTTATAAATTAGCAGACCTACAGTTGCTCGGTCAAGTGTGACCCTTCAAGCTGAATAGTTTATGGTTTCCCACTCTAGCTAACCCTGGGGTACTTCATTACACCTCTTAACCTGACCCTCATCTTTGTAACTAGACCCCTTATTAAACTCTCTTTAATTACCTCTTTGCTGTATACCCACCACTCATACTATTCCATGGACATGAAAATTCCATGGACAGAGGAGCCTGGTGGGCTACAGTCCATGGGGTTGCAAAAAGCCCGACATGACTGAGCATGTATGCACTTACACCATTCACTGAGAATCCAGTACATGGTATTCAAATTTAGGTACTATCATCATATTGTTATTATATTGATTATGATAAAACTGAGATACCAAGAGACCATATTAACTTGCTAAGGTCATACAAATAGATTTCACTTACTGAGAACCCTGGGGATGTTAGCTGCTTTATACGTGCCCAATGGTCCTCAGCAATCATTACAATTCCAGCTCCATCCACAAGAGAGGAAACTGAGACGCAGAAAGGTTAAGACATTTGCCTGAACAAGCACAGCAAGGGAAGGGCTGATCCTGGATTTGGACCCCAAACTTTGGGACTTACCTTCTCCTAGGGTGATGTCACCTTTTTTCCCCCCCTGCCTGAAACTAAAATCCCACACTGGCGCTCCATCCTGTCCTATATTCTTTTTGCAAAAAGTCAAGACATCCCTGTTTCTTGTCACAGCCACCTCTGCTGTCTGAGTAGATAAAATCAGACTGTGAGTTCATTGGTCTATAAAAGCCGAGAGGGATGGGGACAGGGCATGAAGATGCGTGAATCTCAGCCAAATGTGTAACTTATTGCCGGAAGCCCTCCCACCCCCCAGAATCAAATCAGAACACTGTCTCCAGATCTCGCCCATCTGCTCTCAGTCATTTTGGATTCTGCAGGGGGATTTGTCAGGCAGTCAGACATGTCAGCTCCCTGGGATGGGAGTTTGCAGGGCCCACCCCAGCCCCATCGGATGGCTGACAGCCCTGGCCGGCAGGCTTGGGTGCTAGGCTTCTCAAGCAGAAGCGTTTGGGTCAGTGCGGCGCTGTCATCAATTATGGCCCCCGGCTGGGCAGCTGGTCATCCATCATGTCTCTCTGAGTCCCCTGGAACTGAGGCACTGGGACCCTGCAGCCTGTTCATCTAGCTTTGGGTCTGAGATTTCATGGTCAGAATTAAAAGGCATCTGTTCTACCCTCTGTTTTGAAATTCCTTTGTATCTAAATTGTTACTATTTCTTTGGCTGTAGCCTTGTGAGCATTTAATGTCAGAATACTGGGACTTTGGGATTCAAGGAAGTCCTTTAGTTTCATTTCAATTTCTTTTTCTGCTATTACATTCAGGAAAAAAATAATTTAACACTGCATATCAAAAAGTCAGAATACAATAATCCTGTTTTTTTTTTTTTTAATAGAATTTTCTTTCTATTGTTGATCTCCCATCTATTAGTACATAACCTTAGAACGATGTCTGGGGTGATCTTCATCAAAGGTTAAGTATGGTTATTTCTGGATGGTGGGACTTGGGGTTAAGTTTGGCATTTTTCCTTTTTTCTTTCTTACAAAGACAGTCATAATTTTCTTGAGAGAAGGAGATGTATAGAAGCTCTGAACTAAAGAGAAGACCCTAAAGATATTCAAATCCAGATGAAGAAATAGAGGCTCAGAAGGGGAAATCAGTTTTATCTCAGGTCACAGTAATCTGACTGCTGAAGCAAGACCACAACCAAGACGTAGATCTCAGACTGTTTTCCTCCAATATGCATTCATTCATCAAAAATAGAGCAAACCAACCAACCAAACAAAAAGAAACCAATTTAGCAAACATACTTGGAAATAAGATGAATCCAAGGTACTCCCTGCCTTCATTTAGACAGAAGGTAGAATCAAGGCTTGGGTTGTCATCAATGAACTGTGGAGGACCAAGAACATAATGTTCTCAGGGGATGTGAGAGCATAAAGGTGGCAGAATAAAGCCAAGGCAAGAGAGGAGACAGGGCTTCCAGGAAGACTTCCTGGAGGAGAAAGCATTAGTTGTTGGTTAGATGCAGAGTGGACAGGGAGGGGGTCTCAGGCAAGAGCATCGAGAGCCCATCCGTGGATGCAGGACAAAACAGGAACCATTTGTCTGTTAATGATTCAATACCAAGAGGTTAAAACACAAATGAGAACTGGAGGTGAGGCCTGGGGGAGGCATCAGGCTGGAGGGGTAGCCAGGGGCAAGTCAAAGCTAAACTCCCTAGAGCCTGGAAACCTCATGAGACTACAGACCTGGTCTCTGTTATTCACTGCAGCACCCAAGCACCTATGATCGATGCTCAGTAGATGGTTGCTACACAGATGGCTCAGCTAGGATGGCATCCCCTCCAGGAAGCCTGCTCCAGCTTCCTCCTTGCCCCAGTGCCAAAATTGACCTCTCTCGTCTTATTTCTGTTTCCTAGACCTTTTCTCCAGAGAAGGCGATGGCATCCCACTCCAGTACTCTTACCTGGAAAATCCCACGGACGAAAAAGCCTGGTAGGCTACAGTCCATGGGGTCGTGAAGAGTCGGAGACGACTCAGCGACCTCACTTTCACTTTTCACTTTTATGCATTGGAGAAGGAAATGGCAACCCACTCCAGTGTTCTTGTCTAGGGAATCCCAAGGACGGCAGAGCCTGGTGGGCTGTCGTCTATGGGGTCGCACAGAGTTGGACACGACTGAAGCGACTTAGCAGCAGCAGCAGCAGCACACATTTTCTCACTCATTTTAGCATCTATAATAATCTGTCTGATAGAAGAGATCTTTTTATTTTTTTCATGTCAGTCTTCCTCCTTTAGACCATGAACTTTAAAAAGGAAAGAAGCACCGATTCCTCATCATGTCACTCAGAGTGTCTGGTACACAGGAAAAACTCAACAGAGGCTTGATTAAAAGACATCTACTAGGCTCCCCTTAGTCCAAGTCTTCTCCCTAGACCCCACCAATTTATGTGGAGTCTTTCATTACACCTGGACACAATGTCTAAAATTCTAAACACCTAAAGGGCTCTAGGTCTAAGCTAGGGGCTGCAGGAAGGATTCTTCTGGGCTAGAGAGGACTGTAGTGGGTCTCTGTTGGTTATTCTGGTTCAGGAATCATTATCCCTTCTTTCAGTTACACACCTTTGTTTTCCTTCTATTACTACTCACTGAAGGCACTTTTGGTGGGAATGTCTCTGGCAAGGTGATCCATCCAACTCTCAAATACTATCATTGTGCCAGAACACATGGGGCTTCCCCAGTGGCTCAGCAGGTAAAGAATTCGCCTGCAATGCAGGAGTCACAGGAGACAAGGGTTTGATCCCTGGGTCAGGAAGATCCCCTGGAGGAGGACATGGCAACTCACTCCAGTATTTTTGCTTGGAGAATTTCACAGACAGAGGAGCCTCGTGGGCTGCAGACCATCATTCTGTGTCTTGATTGTATAGGAATGTACATTTGATAGACATTCATAGACAGTGCACTTAAAATGTGAGCATTCTACATTATGTGGATTACAACTCAATGAAGTCGATTTTTAAAATGTTGGAATATTAAGTCAATAGAACAGCCAAGACTCTTCCTCCATTAGGCTGGCACAATTGCAAGCCCTATTCCTTTCTCAGTGGGTTACACTCCTTTAAAAATGATGCTATTCCTTTTCCTACAGATGGCTTGAAAAGATCTAATAAAATCACATATTGAAAATCATAACAACAAGGGACTTCCCTGGTGATCCAGTTGGCTAAGACTCCAAGCTCCCAAAGCAGGGGACCAGGGGTTCCATCTCTGGTCAGGGAGTTGGATTCTGCATGCCGCAACTGAGTTCACATGCTGTAGCTGAAGTTCCTGCATGCCAGCAACAAAGGTCAAAGGTCCTGCGTGCTGCACCTAAGACCCAGTGCAGCCACTAAATAAATAAAATTAAATATCAAAAGAGTAACAACAATAAAACCAACAGAAATGAGAAAGAGAAGAATGAAAGAGGCATTTACTGAAGATTCCATACGGCCTAGGAACTTCAACAGCTCTGTAAGATATGAACAGTCATGAATCTCATTTCACAGATAGGAAAATTGAGCTACTGAGAACTTAAGTGACTTAAATTCACAAAGAAAGTAAGAGAGCTAGAGTTCAACCCCAGATAATCTGAGGACAGAAGCACGCTTTGAAGCTCTGACATTTGCAGGCTACAGGGTTCTGTATGATCTGTAGAATGTATAACTGTCTTCAATGTCTTCACCCAGAGGAAAAATGAGCGATGGGAAATACATGCTTTACAGCAAGCAAGGAATATGAGGACCCTCATACCTTGCAGGTAACAGCTGTCTTACTCACAGGGTCCTTCATATGTTGAGAATAGACAAGAGTACCTCCTGGTTTTTTTCCCAACATTCTTTATAGTGAAATTCACATTTACTTTATATCTGCCACTGACATTACCACAAAACCAATTAACAAATTAACAAAAGAGATCAACATTTGGGCAATGAGTAATGGCTGTTTCTCTCTTTCATGGTGCCCAAGGGTAGATATGATAAATGAAACTGAAGGATGACTCTGATTACCTGGACAGAAACATGAATAATTACGAGGCCATCAACAGCCCCTGGGCTGCCATTCATTGGAAAGTCAATTCTTGGTACTAGCCCAGCAGATCTGTGCAGCCAGTATGGCCAGGCTGGTCTTGAGTATGGAGGTGACCATCTTCTCCTCTGAGGCCAAGGAACTTATGGCATTTCCATGTCGTACTTGATATGGCACAGGAGGAGTGAGCTCAGAGGGAACAAGGGATGCCCAAAGGCATGGGATGTATCACTGGCTAAAGACTTAGCTTCCTTCAGCTTTATCCCTTGGTACTCAGCTCATCAATTATCCCTGAGAGCAGCTGATGGAAGAAAAGCTCATCATGGGAACTGGAGCTGAGTCAAAGTTATAAAGCCTGGTCATATGTACTGGGTATAAAGTTCTGGATTCAGACTGCCCACACTCAAGTCCTGATTTGGTCAATCCCTAAAAGCTGACTCTAGGAGAACAAGTTAACTCTCTGCCTCAGTTTCCTCATGTGTATTGTCTGAGATTTAAATCAAGAGTGCTTAACAGTGTCTGGTACATAGTAAAAACTCACGAAGTGTTAGTTTTGATGCCATAACCATAGAAACTGGTACAATTCTGAGATGCAACTTCTTCACATTTTGAAGTTCTGAAAGCATCTTAAAATTTATGTGTTTTCTATAAATACAAAATTATTCAAAGACTTCAAATAGCCAAATAAATCTTGAGAAAAAAAACAGCCAGAGGTCACGGTCCTTGACTTCAGACTTACTATATAGCTTCAGTGATCAAAACAGCATAGAGCCGGCATAAAACTGTGCTCAGTCATGACCCACTCTTTGCAACTCCATGGACTGTAGCCCACAAGGCTTCTTGGTCCATGAAATTTTCTAGGCAAGAATACTGGAGTGGGTTGCTATTTCCTACTCCAGGGGCTCTTCCTGATCCAGGGATTGAATTCGCATCTTCTGCATTGGCAGGAGGAGCTACTGCATCACCTGGGAAACCCCAACAGACACATCAATCAATGCAATGTAATAAAGAGCCCAGGAACAAACCTATCGCTTATGGTCAATAAATCCAGCGGTCCCTAACCTTTTTGGCACCAGGGACTGTTTTCGTGGGAGACAACTTTTCTATGGACAGGGGCCAGGCCAGAGGGGAGGGTGAGGTGGATGCAGATGCTTCAGGCAGTAATGCAAGCGATGGCGAAGGGTAAGTAAGAGTCACTCATTTGCCCACCACTCACCTCCTACTATGCGGCCAGGTTCCTAACAGGCTGCATACGGGTACCAGTCCGAGACCAGGGGGTTGAATTAATTTATGACAGCAATAGAAAATGGAGAAAAGGCAGTCTTTTCAAGTGATGCTTGGGTAACTGAACAGTTACACATAGAAGAATGAAATTAGAACATTTTCTCAAACCATATACAAAAATTGGACCAAAACATGAGACCAGAAACCATGAACTCCTAGAAGATATAACATAGGCGGAACACTCTTTGACATAAATCTCAGCAATATTTTTGGGGGTCTGTCTTCTGAGGCACAGGAGACAAAAGCAAGAATAAACAAGTGGAGCCTAATGAAACAGAAATGATTTTACACATCAAAAGAAATATCAACAAAACAAAAAAGCATCCCACTGAATGGGAGAAATGACTTGTAAATGATATGACCGATAAGGGGTTAATATTCACAAGATATAAGCAGCTCATACAATTCATTGTCAAAGCCCTCCCCAAACAACCTGATTAAAAAATGGGCAGAAAACCTGCACAGACATTTTTCAAAGAAGACACACAGATGGTCAACAGGTATATGAAACGATGTTCAACATCATTAACCATCAGAGAAATGCAAATTAAAACCACAATGTGATGTCACCTCACACCTGTCAGAATGGCTGTCATCAAAAACACAAATCACAAATGCTGGTGAAAATGTGGAGAAAAGGGAACCCTTGTGCACTTGCATTCAGCCACTGTGGAAAACAGTATGGACATTCCCAGAAATACTAAAAACAGAATTTCGTGTGATCTAGCAATTCCACTCCTGGGTAAATATCTGAAGAAAATGAAAAATACTAATTTGAAAAGATACATAGTTCACAGCAGCATTATTTACAATAACCAAGGTATGGAAGCCACCTAAGTGTCTGTCAACAGAGGAGTGGATAAAGTAATTTTCCTTGGCATATGCCAGTCATAAACAAGAATGAAATTCTGCCAATGGATATAACAAAACGTAAACAGACTTATAGATACAGAGAACAAATTAGTGGTTATCAGTAGGGAGAGAGAGGGAGTAAGGGGCAAGACAGGGATCAAGGATAAAGAGGTACAAGCTATTTTACATATAAAATAAATAGGCTACAAGATATATTGTACAGCACAGAGAAAAAAGCCAATAGTTTATAACAACTTTAAACAGAGTATAATCTATGAAAAAGTTGAAGCACTATGTTGTACACCTCCTGGAGTTCACTCACACTCACGTCCATCGAGTCTGTGATGCCATCCAGCCATCTCATCCTCAGTCGTCCCCTTCTCCTCCTGCCCCCAATCCCTCCCAGCATCAGAGTCTTTTCCAATGAGTCAACTCTTTGCATGAGGTGGCCAAAGTACT
>SJYT01033533.1:6596-18034 GCA_006410635.1 Cephalophus harveyi
ATGGCTGGATGGCATCACGGACTCGATGGACGTGAGTCTGAGTGAACTCTGGGAGTTGGTGATGGACAGGGAGGCCTGGCGTGCTGCGATTCATGGGGTCGCAAAGAGTCGGACACGACTGAGCGACTAAACTGAACTGAACTGAATGGCAGCGAGTAGGAATGGACCTGGCCTTCTCATTCTCTTGGTTCTACAGCTCCAACAGACACTATTTGCCTAGTTGCAGATGAACAGATGGGTAAAAACCTTCTGTGTATCCTGATGTAATGTGCAGAGGAATTTTATGTGGTTAGAGATATTCAAATAGCTGTTAATCAAAAAGGAGAGAAGAATGGAACAACATATAGCATCATGATACTGACATCACTCAATATCAACTTTATTAAACTGAGACATTTGTGATACATTTTGAAGAAAAAAGTGATTTGGCAAAAAGTAATATTTATGAAGGATATAGCTGCTTTGTTGAAACAGACTAGATAGAAATAAGTGAATCAGGAAAATAGTAATGAAGCCATTGCTGGAACATAAGGGCTAGATAGATGCTTGGACTATAGTGATTGTGCAACAGGAGGGAAGGGGGTAGGGCACAACTTTTGAAAGAATGACATAGCCTGAGGACACAACATAAAATGATTAGAATCAAATGGGCCCAAGATGGCAGACAAGTCAATTTCAGCTAGATCTTGATCCTAAATCAGCAAGCTAATGACACACCCAGGGTCTCCATGACAGTTTCAAGGTGCTATCAAAAGACCAAAGAGTGTTAGTTGCTGTTCAGTCACTCAGTCATGCCCAACTCTTTGTGACCCCTTGGACTGCAACATGCCAGTCTTCCCTGTTCTTCATTATCTCCTGGGGTTTGCTCAAACTCATGTCCATTGAGTCAGTGATGCCATCCAAATATCTCATCCTCTGTCATCCCCTTCTCCTCCTGCCTTCTATCTTTCCCAGAATCAGGGTCTTTTCCAGTGACATGGCTCTTTGCATTAGGTGGCCAAAATACTGGAGCTTCAACTTCATCACTGGTCCTTTTAATGAACATTAAGGTTGGATTGCCTTTAGGATTGGCTGGTTCAATCTCCTTGTTGTCCAAGGGACTCTCAAGAGTCTTCTCCAGTAGCACAGTTCCAAAGCATCAATTCTTAGGTGCTTAGCCTTCTTTATGGTCTATCTCTCACATTCGTACATGTCTACCAAAGAAACTATAGCTTTGACTACATGGATCTTGGTTGGCAAAGTGATGTCTCTGCTTTTTAATATGTTGTCTAGGTTGGTCACAATTTTTCTTCCAAGGGGCAGATGTCTTTTAATTTCGTGGATACAATCACTGTCTGCATTGATTTTGAAGCCTAAGAAAATAAAATCTGTCATTGTTTCCCCATCTATTTGCCACGAAGTGATGGGACTGGATGGCATGATCTTATTTTTTTGAATGTTGAGTTTTAAGCCAGCTTTTTCACACTCTTTTCAACTTCATCAAGAAGCTCTTCAGTTCCTCTTCACTTTATGCCACCATTAGGGTGATGTCATCAACCTCATCCTATTTGAGGTTATTGATATTTCTCCCAGGAAACTTTCATCCAGCCATGCATTTTGCATAATGTACTCTGCATATAAGTTAAATAAGCAGGGTGACAATATACAGCCTTGATGTACTCCTTTCCCAATTTGAAACCAGTCTGTTGTTCCATGTCCAGTTCTAAGTGTTGCTTCTAGACCTGCATACAGATTTCTCAGGAGGCAGGTGAGGTTGTCTGATATTCTTTATCTTTAAGAATTTTCCAGTTTGTTGTGATCCACACAGTCAAAGGCTTTAGCATAGTCAATGAGGCAGAAGTAGATGTTTCTCTGGAATTCTCTTGCTTTTTCTATGTTCCAGTAGATGTTGGCAATTTGATCTCTGGTTCCTCTACCTTTCTAAATTCATCTTGTACATCTGGAAGTTCTCAGTTCACATACTGTTGAAACCTAGCTTAAAGGATTTTGAGCAATAACTTGCTAACATCTGAAATGATTGTAATGGTGCAGTAATTTGAACACTCTTTGGCATTGCCCTTCTTTGAGACTGGAATCAAAACTGACTTTTTCCAGTCCTGTGGCCACTGCTGAGTTTTCCAGATTTGCTGGTATAGTGACTGTGGCACTTTAACAGCATCATCTTTTAGGATTTGAAATAGCTTACCTGGAATTCCATCACCTTCACTACCCAATTCCCGGAAATCTCTACCCTTTCTCCCCAATAGTTGGAATAATCCTCTCACTCATTAGCCTATGAAATTACCCAGTCCATAAAAACTAACCATGTTATATTTCATGTCAGCCGCACTCACCCTTTAGGATGCCCATACCCTGTGGAGTGTGTTTCTCTCTGAATAAAATCACTTTTTACCTATTACTTTGTCTCTCACTGACTTTTTTCTGTAATGAGACATCAAAAGCCTGAGCTTCATTAGGTCCTAAATTTATTAGGTCTGTGATCTCAGTTGGAAGATTGTGGGTTATGGATGGATTCGAGTCTGTCTGGGTAGGTTCAAGCTCCAAGCAGAATTTTGGCCAGGTTCAAGTCCCAGCACATGGGTTCAAGTCCCAATCTGAGGCAGATGGTTTCAACTGATGTATGGCAAAACCAATACAATATTGTAAGGTAATTAGCCTTCAATTAAAATTAATAAATTTAAAATAAAAAAATAAATTTCTGCATATACTCCTCCTACCATATATTTTAAGAAATTAAAATAATATGAGAAACAAGGAAGAGTCCTAAGGGCATGTGTTAAGCAAGGATTCAATTAAGCTTTCTGAGAATGGTAGGGAAGGTCAAATTTGTATCATGTGAAATAAAAGGATTTGATTTTGGTCATATTATGCTTGCATGTGTGCCTGCTAATTTGCCTGAGTCATGTTTGACTCTTTGCAACCCTATGGACTGTAGCCTGCCAGGCTCTTCTGTCCATGGGATTCTCCAGGCAAGAATACTGGATTCAGTTGTGTGCCCTCCTCCAAGGGATCTCCTCAACCCTGGGATTGAACTCATTTCTCTTATATTTCCTGCAAGGCAAGCAGGTTCTTTACCACTAGCACCACCTGGGAAGTCCATGTTATGCTTGAGGTTATCCTTAAACATCTAAATAGAATAAAATGTCAGATACTCAAACCTGTGGCAGAGTTGAGAGCTTCAGAGGAGCATCAAACAACTTTCAGCTATCCTTTTCTACCTAAGTCTATGACACAAGAATAAGTCATACCAGGAACAAATGTGAGTTAATGAAGTAAAAGGCTGAAAGATTTTTTCTTTCATCATTAATTATGACGTTAGCTATGAGTTTTCATAAATGCCCTTTATCATAATCAAAATATTTCCATCTACTTCTAGTTTGTAGAGTTCTATCATATTAAACAAATGGATGGTGTCAAATATTTTCTGCATTATTTTGTATCATGTGATTATCCTTAGCCCTTTTTTTATGTGAATGACAATTGTTGGGTTAATTCACTTGCTTATGTTAAACTGCACTCACTTTTTTGTAAAAATCCTGCCTGGCCGTATTGCATTATCTAAATTTAAAGCAATTTAAATTGCTTTCAGATTCAGTTTGCTAATATTGTGAGGAAGATTTTGTTTCAATATAGGAATATTAGGTTGAGGAGTTTTGCTTTCATACATGCTTGGTCATGTCCTCTTTTTTGTGATTCCAAGGACTGCGGCCTGCCAGGCTCCTCTGCTTATGGAATTTTCCAGGCAATAATACTAGAGTGGGGTGCTATTTCCTACTCCAGCAGATATTCCTGACCCAGGGATCAACTTGCGTCTCTGCTTCCATACTCACGACAGATGTTGTTTTGAATTTTTTTCTTGCAATGTCTTTAACTGGCTTTCAAAATGAGGTAATGCCAGTTTCATAGAATGATTTGGGGAGTGTTGGTTTATTTGTAATTTTTGAAAGTGCTTGAGAATTCAGTTCAGTCATTTAGTCTGGCTGACTGGGATTGAACCCATGTCACAATCCCATGTGGCTGACTCTTTGCAACCCATGGATTGCTGCAAACCAGGCTTCCCTGTACATCACCAACTCCTGGAGTTTGGTCAAACTCAAGTCCATTGAGTCGGTGATGCCATCCAACAATCTAATCTTCTGTCATCCCCTTCTTCTCTTGCATTCAATCTTTCCCACCACTGGGATCTTTCCCAAGTCAGTTCTTCACATCAGGTGGCAAAAGTATTAGAGTTTCATCTTCAGCATCATTCCTTCCATTGAATATTCAGGATTGATTTCCTTTAAGACTGACTTGTTTGATATCCTTGCAGTCCAAGGGACTCTCAAGAGTCTTCTTCAGCACCACAGTTCAAAAGCAGCAATTCATCAGCTCTCAGCTTTCCTTATGGTCTAACTCTCACATTCATACACGACCACTGGAAAAACCATAGCCTTGACTAGACAGACCTTTGTTGGCAAAGTAATGTCTCTGCTTTTTAATATGCTGCCTAGGTTGGTCATAGCTTTTCTCCCAAGATGACCATCAGAGGTTAGTACAGAAATAAGGCTGATTATAATCTTTACAGTCAAAGATGGAGAAGCTTTATACAGTCAACAGAAACAAGATCGGGAGCTGACTGTGGCTCAGATCATGAACACCTTATTGCAAAATACAGACATAAAATGAAGAAAAGGGAGAAATCCAATAGACCATTCATGTAAGACCTAAATCAAATCCCTTTCCTCAGCGATCAATGCAAAGAAATAGAGGAAAACAACAGAATTGGAAAGACTAGAGATCGCTTCAAGAAAATTAGAGATATTGCCAGGGTCCAGCCCCGGTGGATCCAGGGTAATTTGAAGGGGAGATGGAAACGGCGTCCTAAGAAAAAACTTATTTAATTACAGATATATAGAGAGATTAGAAATGGATAGTGTACTAGGAAATATTAGTGGAGAAAAAGAGGCTGAATAACTTGGTTTACGTGAGATACCAATAAAACTCCAAGACAAGGAATTTGCACCATCTACGTTGGGCCACCAGTGCCCGTTTGAATATTGGAGGGTGCCCCACCTTGGGCTTCCTCTCTCACTGATCTTAGAAGCCAGAGCAAGTAAGTAGACGTGGTGAGTACCCACGCTCCAGATGGGTATTCAGCCAGAAGGGGAAAGAAAGGACGACACGGGGGAATCAGTCTTTCCAGAAACTGATCTGATTTCTTTATTTTTTAGGTTTGCTTATATATCCTTTGTTACACATAGAGACAAATGGAAATTTTAAAGTCACGCAGGGGTCAGAAGTCCTGACCTTTATTAAAATCAGGTGCTTCACATAAATGTATTAAAAAAAAGGTCTTAGGGGTTTTACATCATCTTATGGCCATGAGGCTTGCTGACATTTTACAACCCTTTCTTTCTGATAATGGTCAGTTAACCAGAAAACTTATTTTTTCCAAGGGTGTTTTTTCTTAAACCAGGTGCCACCCTCTGAAGGTAGCAGATAAAGTTGCATTCCTATAGGGTGAGGGTGTAGTGGGTTACAACTAAGAAAGAAATTTATTTAACCTAAGGTTACCATGATTAATCTTAAAGGTTAATCCTTATTTCTCCTATATGCTAGTTATATTCATTATAAGGGCAGGGAATATGGAGATTTAGCAGCAAACATCAGCCCAACAAATGAAAACCCTTCACCGATGTTCCCCTTAAGATCTATTTAGTCTTAAGATAGTGATAAAGTTACATTTTTACATAGCAAGGACACAGTGATTTATAACAAAGTACAGTGATCTATAACAAAAGAGAAAATTCATTAACTCAAAAAGTCTAGCATTGCTAACATCAAAAACTACTATATTCCCTTTTCTATAACCAAAAACATTAATATATTCCCAGGTGCCTAAGGATATGGAGGCCTGGCGGCAATCATTGACTCAACAATGAGAAAGTTCAGTCGCTCAGTCGTGTCTGACTCTTTGCGACCCCATGAATTGCAGCATGCCAAGCCTCCTTGCCCATCACCAATTCCTGGAGTTCACTCAGACTCACGTCCATCGAGTCTGTGATGCCATCCAGCCATCTCATCCTCTGTTGTCCCCTTCTCCTCCTGCCCCCAATCCTTCCCAGCATCAGAGTCTTTTCCAATGAGTCAACTCTCCACATGAGGTGGCCAAAGGAACGGTGGCAGTAAGGAGATACCCCTCGTCCAAGGTAAGGAGCAGCGGTGCGCTTTGATGGAGCAGCCGTGAAGAGCTATCCCATGGCCAAGGTAAGAGAAACCCAAGTAAGATGGTAGTTGTTGCAAGAGGGCATCAGAGGGCAGACACACTGAAACCATACTCACAGAAAACTAGTCAATCTACTCACACTAGGACCACAGCCTTGTCTAACTCAATGAAACCAAGCCATGTCTGCAGGTCAATCCAAGATGGGCCGGTCATGGTGGAGAGGTCCGACAGAATGTGGTCCACTGGAGAAGGGAATGGCAAACTACTTCAATATTCTTGCCTTGAGAACCCCATGAACAGTATGAAAAGGCAAAATGATAGGATACCAAAAGAGAAACTCCCCAGGTCATTAGGTGCCCAATATGCTACATTTTCATTATACGGGACTGGAATACAAAAGTAGGAAGTCAAGAAACACCTGGAGTAACAGGCAAATTTGGCCTTGGAATACAGAATTAATCAGGGCAAAGACTAATAGAGTTTTGCCAAGAAAATGCACTGGTCGTAGCAAACACCCCCTTCCAACAACACAAGAGAGACTTTATATATGGACACCACTAGATGGTCAACACTGAAATCAGATTGATTATATTCTTTGCAGTCATAGATGGAGAAGCTCTATACAGTCAGCAAAAACAAGGCCGGGAGCTGACTGTGGCTCAGATCATGAACTCCTTATTGCCAAATTCAGACATAAATTGAAGAAAGTAGGGAAAACCACTAGACCATTCAGGTATGATCTAAATCAAATTCCTTATGATTATACAGTAGAAGTGAGAAATAGATTTATTGGACTAGTTTTGATAGATGGAGCGCCTGATGAACTATGGACAGAGGTTCGTGACAATGTACAGAAGACAGGGATCAAGACCATCCCCATCGAAAAGAAATGCAAAAAAGCAACATGGCTGTCTGGGGAGGCCTTACAAATAGCTTTGAAAAGAAGAGAAACAAAAAGAAAAGGAGAAAAGGAAAGGTATAAGCATCTGAATGCAAAGTTCTAAAGAATAGTAACGAGAGATAAGAAAGTCTTTCTCAGGAATAAATGCAAAGAAATAGAGGAAAATAACAGAATGGGAAAGACTAGAGATCTCTTCAAGAAAATTAGAGATACCAAAGGAATATGTCATGCAAAGATGGGCTCAATAAAGGACACAAATGGCATGGACCTAACAGAAGCAGAAGATATTAAGAAGAGGTGGCAAGAATACACAGAAGAACTGTACAAAAAAAGATCTTCATGACCTAGATNGATACCAAGGGAACATTTCATGCAAGGATGGGCTCGATAAAGGACAGAAATGGTCTGGACCTAACAGAAGCAGAAGATATTAAGAAGAGGTGGCAAGAATACACAGAAGAACTGTACAAAAAAGATCTTCACGACCCAGATAATCATGATGATGTGATCACTAATCTAGAGCCAGACATCTTGGAATGTGAAGTCAAGTGGGCCTTAGAAAGCATCACTACGAACAAAGCTAGTGGAGGTGATGGAATTCCAGTTGAGCTGTTTCAAATTCTGGAAGCTGATGCTGTGAAAGTGCTGCACTCAATATGCCAGCAAATTTGGAAAATTCAGCAGTGGCCCCAGGACTGGAAAAGGTCAGCTTTCATTCAATCCCAAAGAAAGGCAATGCCAAAGAATGCTCAAACTACCACACAATTGCACTCTTCTAACACGCTAGTAAAGTAATGCTCAAAATTCTCCAAGCTAGGCTTCATCAATATGTGAACTGTGAACGTCCAGACGTTCAAGCTCGTTTTAGAAAATGCAGAGGAACCAGAGATCAAATTGCCAACATCTGCTGGATCATGGAAAAAGCAAGAGAGTTCCAGAAAACCATATATTTCTGCTTAATTGACTGACACAGCCTTTGAATGTGTGGATCACAATAAACTGTGGAAAATTCTGAAAGAGATGGGAATAGCAGACCACCTGCCTGCCTCTTTAGAAACCCATATGCAGGTCAGGAACCAACAGTTAGAACTGGACATGGAACAACTGACTGGTTCCAAACAGGAAAAGGAGTACATCAAGGCTGCATATTGTCACCCTGCTTATTTAACTTATATGCAGTGCACATCATGAGAAATGCTAGGTGGAAGAAGCACAAGCTGGAATCAAGATTGCCAGAAGAAATATCAGTAACCTCAGATATGCAGATGACACCACCCTTATGGCAGAAAGTGAAGAGGAAATGAAAAATCCTCTTGATGAAAGTAAAGAGGAGAGTGAAAAAGTTGCCTTAAAGCTCAACATTCAGAAAACTAAGGTCATGGCGTCTGGTCCCATCTGCTGCTGCTGCTGCTAAGTTGCTTCAGTCATGTCTGACTCTGTGTGACCACATAGACTGCAGCCCACCAGGCTCCCCCGTCCCTGGGATTCTCCAGGCAAGAACACTGGAGTGGGTTGCCATTTCCTTCTCCAATGCATGAAAGTGAAAAGTGAAAGTGAAGTTGCTCAGTCGTGTCCAACTCTTAGTAAACCCATGGACTGCAGCCTACCAGGCTCCTCTGCCCATGGGATTTTCCAGGCAAGAGTACTGGAGTGGGTTGCCATTGCCTTCTCCACTGGTCCCATCACTTTATGGCAAATAGATGGGGAAACAGTGGAAACAGTGTCAGACTTTATTTTGGGGGGCTCCAAAATCACTGCAGATGCTGATTGCAGCCATGAAATTAAAAGATGCTTACTTCTTGGAAGGAAAGTTATGACCAACCTAGATAGCATATTGAAAATCAGAGACTTTGCCAACAAAGGTCCGTCTAGTCAAGGCTATGGTTTTTCCAGTGGTTATGTATGGATGTGAGAGTTGGACTGTGAAGAAATCTGAGCACTGAAGAATTGATGGTTTTAAACTGCAGTGTTGGAGAAGACTCTTGAGAGTCCCTTGGACTGCAAGGAGATCCAACCAGTCCATTCTGAAGGAGATCAGTCCTGGGATTTCTTTGGAAGGAATGATGCTAAAGCTGAAACTCCAATACTTTGTCCGCCTGACGTGAAGAGTTGACTCATTGGAAAAGACTCTGATGCTGGGAGGGACTGAAGGCAGGAGGAAAAGGGAACGACAGAGGATGAGATGGTTGGATGGCATCACCGACTCCATGGACATGAATTTCAGTGAACTCTGGGAGTTGGTGATGGGTACAGGGAGGCCTGGCATGCTGCGATTCATGGGGTCGCAAAGAGTCGGACTGACGACTGAGTGACTGAACTGAACTGAACTGAATGAAATATTTCATGCAAGTTTAGTTCAATTGCTCAGTCGTGTCTGACTCTTTGCGACCCCATGGACTACAGCACCACATTCTTGGTAAGGCCTTCTCAGACAACCATTTTGCTGTTTTGCATTTCTCTTTCTTAGGGATGGTCTTGATCCCTGTCTCCTGTACAATGTCACAAACCTCCGTACATAGTTAATCAGGCATTCTGTCTATCAGATCTAGTCCCTTAAATCTATTTGTCACTTCCAGTGTATAATCATAAAGGATTTGATTTAGGTCATACCTGAATGATTTAGTGGGTGTTCCTGTTTTCTTCAGTTTAAGTCTGAATTTGGCAATAAGGAGTTCATGATTTGAGCCATAATCAGCTCCCAGTCTTTTGTTTTTGCTGATTGTATAGAGTTTCTCTTCTTTTGCTGCAAAGAATATGATCAATCTGATTTTGGTGTTGACCATCTGGTAATGTCCATGTGTAGAATTTTCTCTTGTGTTGTTGGAAGATGGTGTTTTCTATGGCCGGTGCCATTCTCTTGGCTAAACTATGAGCCTTTGCCCTGCTTCGTTCTGTACTCCAAGGCCAAATTTGCCTGTTACTCCAGGTGTTTCTTGACTTCCTACTTTTGCATTCCAGTCCCCTATAATGAAAATGACATCTTTTTTGGATGTTAGTTCTAAAAAGTGTTATAAGTCTTCACAGAATCATTCAGCTTCAGCTTCTTCAGCATTACTGATTGTGGCATAGACTTGGATTACTGTGATATTGAACGGTTCACCTTGGAAATGAACAAAAATAATTCTGTCATTTTTGAGATTGCATCCAAGTATTGCATTTTGGACTCTTTTGTTGACTATGATGTCTACTCCATTTCTTCTAAGGGATTTTGCCCACAGTAGTAGATATAATGTCATCTGAGTTAAATTCACCCATTCCAGTCCATTCCTAAAATGTCAACATTCACTCTTGCCATTTCCTGTTTGACCACTTCCAATTTGCCTTGATTCATGGACCAAACATTCCAGGTTCCTATGCAATATTGCTCTTTACAGCATCAGACCTTGCTTCCATCACCCGTCACATCCACAGCTGGGTGTTGTTTTTGCTTTGGCTTTGTCTCTTCATTCTTTCTGGAGTTATTCCTTCACTGATCTCCAGTAGCATATTGGGCTCCTACTGACCTGGGGAGTTCATCTTTCAGTGTCCTATCTTTTTGCCTTTTCATACTGTTCATGGTGTTCTTAAGGCAAGAATACTGAAGTGGTTTGCCATTCCCTTCTCCAGTGAACCACATTTTGCCAGAGCTCTCCACCATGACCCGTCCATCTTGGGTTGCCCTACACGTCATGTTTTAATTTCATTGAGTTAGACAAGACTGTGGTTCGTATGATTAGATTGGTTACTTTTCTGTGATTGTAGTTTTAGTATGAGATTTGCATTTCATGCAAAGATGGGCCCACTAAAAGACAGAAACAGTATGGACCTAACTGAAGCAGAATATATTAAGAATAGATGGCAAGAATACACAGATCTATACAAAAAATATCTTAATGATCCAGATAACCATGATGGTGTGATTATTCACCTAGCGTCAGACATCCTTGAGTATTTTTGAGATTAAGAAATGTTAATTTTTTTTCAAATACTTTCTAGAATTCATCAGCAAAGCTATCTAGTACTGTATTTTAATTTGATTGAAATTTTGAATATTGAATCAATCTCTTTCCTTGCCATAATTCTAACTTCTTTTTCCTTAAAAATTGAGTTAATTTGGTGCTTTAGAAATTTCTGCATTTCATGAAGACTATCGATCCCTTCATAAAATTATGTATTCTCTTATAAACATTTTCAGGGTTTTTTTAAATTTATTTCTTTTTTAATTGAAAGATAACTAACTACTTTATAGAATTGTGCTTGTTTCTAAGGATATTATTGATACTATCATTTTGTTTTCTGAATTTCATATATATGTGGCTTCTCTCTTACTCACGTTAACTGAAAATTTTTTCA
>SJYT01033533.1:33230-44794 GCA_006410635.1 Cephalophus harveyi
AGGGATTGGGGGCAGGAGGAGAAGGGGACGACCGAGGATGAGATGGCTGGATGGCATCACTGACTCGATGGACGTGGTCTGAGTAAACTCCGGGCGTTGGTGATGGACAGGGAGGCCTGGCGTGCTGCAATTCATGGGCTCGCAAAGAGTCGGACACTACTGAGCGACTGAACTGAACTGAACTGATTGTCACAATCAGTGGTTCATATAAATGAAAAATGTATGCCATACTTCAACATTTTTCTAACCCTTCTTTTGCCATCAGAATAATAGAGCAATATGCAAATTCTCCGGAGAAGGGAATGGCATCCCACTCCAGTACTCTTGCCTGGAAACTCCCATGGACAGAGGAGCCTCGTAGGGGCTCGTCCATGGGGTCGCTGAGTCAGACACGACTGACTTCACTTTCACTTTTCACTTTCATGCATTGGAGAAGGTAATGGCAACCCACTCCAGTGTTCTTGCCTGGAGAATCCTAGGGATGGGGGAGTCCAATGGGCTGCCATCTGTGGGGTCGCACAGAGTCGGACACGATTGAAGCGACTTAGCAGCAGCAGCAGCATGCAAATTCTCACAATAGCCGTGAAATGTTTTGTGTCATTAGACAAGAATTTCTGTATACCATTCTTCTACAGGGAGTAAAAAGTTCTTCTATACATTTCTGTCCTACAGTTAAGCTTAAGTATTGAACTAACAAAAGGAAAATACACAGGATAAAATCATGTACATTTTGTTCTAATTTTTTTTTTACAAGTGCTTAAGTGTCTTCAAAAGGAAAACAAATGTCAAAGAATGATACTCTCCATCCAGTTTTACAATGATTAAGTGATTTGTTGATGACCTACAGTGCACCCTGAAAGCAAATATAAGGCACTTTGTACTTTGAAAAAAAATGTACCATTAAGATGGTTAGATATTATATCTCTGAAAAAATTTTAATGAAGTCAGATTTTTGCATCTTTCCTTAATATAGAGAAGACACTAAACCGATAAACTGTGGTGTCTGCTCCTTGTGTTTAGCAGTAAACTTTTACCAAGATGTATGCTTGATTACATGCATTCTTTAACCAAAAATCATATACATATATAATCATATACACTTATATATATATAATCATAAACACACACTGTCTTCTCCCTTATCTCTTTAGATCTGTTTTCTCAGGGTTATTGAGAGAATATCTCTGAGGATACAGTCATAAGTAAGATCCTGCACAAACATTAAACTCATATCTCTCTTTTTTAAATTTAAATTTACTTATTTTAATTGGAGGGTAATTACTTTACAATATTGTATTGGTTTTGCCATACATTGACATGAATCTGCCATGGTTATACATGTGTTCCCCATCCTGAACCCCCCTCTCACTTCCCTCCCCGTACCATCCCTCTGGGTCATCCCAGTGCACCAGCCCCAAGCATCCTGTATCCTGCATCAAACCTGGACTGGTGATTCATTTCTTATATGATATTATACAGGTTTCAATGCCATTTTCCCAAATCATCCCACCCTTGCCCTCTCCCACAGAGTCCAAAAGACTGTTCTATACATCTGTGTCTCTTTTGTTGTCTCAAATACAGGGTTATCCTTACCATCTTTCTAAATTCCATATGTATGTGTTAGTATACTGTATTGGTGTTTTTCTTTCTGGCTTACTTCACTCTGTATAATCGGCTCCAGTTTCATCCACCTCATTAGAACTGATTCAAATGTATTCTTTTTAATGGCTGAATAATACTCCATTGTGTATATGTACCACAGCTTTCTTATCCATTCATTTGCTGATGGACATCTAGGTTGCTTCCATGTCCTGGCTATTATAAACAGTGCTGCAATGAACATCGGGGTACATGTGTCTCTTTCAATTCTGGTTTCCTCAGTGTGTATGCCCAGCAGTGGGATTGCTGCATCATAAGGCAGCTCTATTTCCAGTTTTTTAAGGAATCTCCACACTGTTCTCCATAGTGCCTGTACTAGTTTGCATTCCCAACAGTGTAAGAGAGTTCCTTTTTCTCCACACCCTCTCCATCATTTATTGGTTGTAGACTTTTGGATCACAGCCATTCTGACTGGTGTGAAATGGCACCTCATTGTGGTCTTTATTTGCATTTCTCTGATAATGAGTGATGTTTAGCATCTTTTCATGTGTTAGCCATCTGTATGTCTTCTTTGAAAAAAATGTTTGTTTAGTTCTTTGGCCCATTTTTTGATTGGGTCGTTTATTTTTCTGGAATTGAGCTGCAGAAGTTGCTTGTATATTTTTGAGATTAGTTCTTTGTCAGTTGCTTCATTTGCTATTATTTTCTCCCATTCTGAAGGCTGTCTTTTCACCTTGCTTATAGTTTCCTTTGTTGTGCAGAAGCTTTTAATTTTAATTAGATCCCATTTGTTTATTTTTGCTTTTATTTCCAATATTCTGGGAGGTGGGTCGTAGAAGATCCTGCTGTGATTTATGTCAGAAAGTGTTTTGCCTATCTTCTCCTCTAGGAGTTTTATAGTTTCTGGTCTTAAGTTTAGATCTTTAGTCCATTTTGAGTTTATTTTTGTATATGGTGTTAGAAAATGTTCTGATTTCATTCTTTTACAAGTGATTGATCAGCTTTCCCAGCACCACTTGCTAAAGAGATTGTCTTTTCTCTGTTGTATATTCTTGCCTCCTTTGTCAAAGATAAGGTGTCCATAGGTGTGTGGATTTATCTCTGGGCTTTCTATTTTGTTCCATTGATCTATATTTCTGTCTTTGTGCCAGTACCATACTGTCTTGATGACTGTGGCTTTGTAATAGAGCCTGAAGTCAGGCAGGTTGATTCCTCCAGTTCCATTCTTCTTTCTCAAGATTGCTTTGGCTATTCGAGGTTTTTTGTATTTCCATACAAATCTTGAAATTATTTGTTCTAGTTCTGTGAAAAATACCGCTGGTAGCTTGATAGGGATTGCATTGAATCTGTAGATTGCTTTGGGTAGTATACTCATTTTCACTATATTGATTCTTCCAATCCATGAGCATGGTATATTTCTCCATCTATTAGTGTCCTCTTTGATTGCTTTCACCAAATGTTTTACAGTTTTCTATATATAGGTCTTTAGTTTCTTTGGGTAGATTTATCCCTAAGTATTTTATTCTTTTCATTGCAATGGTGAATGGAATTGTTTCCTTAATTTCTCTTCTATTTTCTCATTATTAGTGTGTAGGAATGCAAGGGATTTTGTGTGTTGATTTCATATCCTGCAACATTATTTTATTCATTGATTAGCTCTAGTAATTTTCTGGTGGAGTCTTTAGGATTTTCTATGTAGAGGATCATGTCATCTGCAAACAGTGAGAGTTTTACTTCTTCTTTTCCAATTTGAGAAGCGACTTAGCAGCAGCTGCAGCAGAGGGCTTAAAAATTAAAAAAAAAAATTAAAAATAAAGAATGATAGTCAAAATAGTAAAAAATATATCTAGAAATTTCTCTGGTGTTGTTGTGGGCAGTGTGGGGTCAGTTCATTTTTGGATAGTTCCTTGATCCAGCTTACATTTCTCAAGATCTATAATCCCCTTCCTATGTAATCAATATTAATGATGGGTTTTAATCTATTGCACCTGTCACTTCCAAGTCAGCTCCCTCTGTTTCTGTCTCTTATACACATCTAGATGTGTATAAGAGACAGATATATAGCTTTTATTATGTTAAGGTATGCTCCTTCTCTGCCTGCTTTCTGGAGAGTTTTTATCATAAATGAACGTTGAATTTTGTCAAAGGCTTTCTCTTCATCTATTGAGATGATCATATGGCTTTTATTTTTCAATTTGTTAATGTGGTATATTACACTGATTGATTTGCAGATGTTGAAGAATCCTTGAATCCCTGGGATAAAGCCCACTTGGTCATGGTGTATGATCTTTTTAATGTGTTGTTGGATTCTGATTGCTAGAATTTTGTTAAGGATTTTTGCATCTATGTTCATCAGTGATATTGGGCTGTAGTTTTCTTTTTTTGTGGCATCTTTGTCAGGTTTTGGTATTAGGGTGATGGTGGCCTGATAGAATGAGTTTGGAAGTTTACCTTCCTCTGCAATTTTCAGGAAGAGTTTGAGTAGGATAGGTGTTAGCTCTTCTCGAAATTTTTGGTAGAATTCAGCTGTGAAGCCATCTGGGCCTGGGCTTTTGTTTGCTGGAACAGTTCTGATTACAGTTTCAATTTCCATACTTGTGATGAGCCTGTTAAGATTTTCTATCTCTTCCTGGTTCACCTTTGGAAAGTTGTGCTTTTCTAAGAATTTGTCTTTTTCTTCCAAGTTGTCCATTTTATTGGCATATACTTGCTGATAGAAGTCTCTTATGATACTTTGTATTTCTGCGTTGTCTGTTGTGATCTCTCCATTTTCATTTCTAATTTTATTGATTTGATTTTTCTCCCTTTCTTTCTTGATGAGTCTGGCTAATGGTTTGTCAATTTTATTTATCCTTTCAAAGAACCAGCTTTTTGCTTTCTTGATTTTTGCTATGGTCTCTTTCGTTTCTTTTGCATTTATTTCTGCCCTAATTTTTAAGATTTCTTTCCTTCTACGAACTCTGGGGTTCTCCATTTCTTCCTTTTCTAGTTGCTTTAGGTGTACAGTTAGGTTATTTATTTGACTTTTTTCTTGTTTCTTGAGGTATGCCTGTATTGATTCTTGATGAGTCTGGCTAATGGTTTGTCAATTTTATTTATCCTTATGAAGAACCAGTTTTTGGCTTTGTTGATTTTTGCTATGGTCTCTTTTGTTTCTTTTGCATTTACTTCTGCCCTAATTTTTAAGATTTCTTTACTTCTACTAAGCCTGGGGTTCTTCATTTTTCCTTTTTTAGTTGCTTTAGGTGTGTAGAGTTAGGTTACTTATTTGACTTTTTTCTTGTTTCTTGAGGTATGCTTGTATTGCTATGAACTTTCCCCTTAGCACTGCTTTTACAGTGTCCCACAGGTTTGGGGTTGTTGTGTTTTCATTTTCATTCTTTTCTATGCAGATTTTTATTTCTTCTGTGATTTGTTGGTTATTCAGCAGTGTGTTGTTCAGCCTCCATAGGCTTGAATTTTTAATAGTTTTTCTCCTGTAATTGAAAGCTAACTTTACTGCATTGTGGTCAGAAAAGATGCATGGAATGATTTCAATTTTTTTTGATTTACCAAGGCTAGATTTATGGCCCAGGATGTGATCTATCCTGGGGAAGTTTCCATGTGCACTTGAGAAAAAGGTGAAATTCATTGTTTTGGGGTGAAATGTCCTATAGATATCAATTAGGTCCAACTGGTCTATTGTATCATTTAAAATTTGTGTTTCCTTGTTAATTTTCTATTTAGTTGATCTGTCCATAGGTGTGAGTGGTGTATTAAAGTCTCCCACTATTATTGTGTTATCATTAATTTCCCCTTTCATACTTGTCAGCATTTTTCTTACATATTGTGGTGCTCCTATGTTGGGTGCATATATATTTATAACTGTAATATCTTCTTCTTGGATTGATCCTTTGATCATTATGTAGTGTCCTTCTTTGTCTCTTTTCATAGCCTTTGTTTTACAGTCTGTTTTATCTGATATGAGTATTGCTACTCCTGCTTTCTTTTGGTCTCTATTTGCGTGGACTATCTTCTTCCATCCCTTTACTTTCAGTCTGTATGTGTCCCCTGTTTTGAGGTGGGTCTCTTGTAGACAACATATATAGGGGTCTTGTTTTTGTATCCATTCAGCGAGTCTTTGTCTTTTGGTTGGGGTATTCAACCCATTTATGTTTAAGGTAATTATTGATAATTATGATCCCATTGCTATTTACTTTATTGTTTTGGGTTCGAGTTTATACACCCTTTTTGTGTTTCCTGTCTAGAAAATATCCTTTAGCATTTGTTGGAGAGCTAGTTTGGTGGTGCTGAATTCTCTCAGCTGTTGCTTATCTGTAAAGCTTTCGATTTCTCCTTCATATTTGAATGAGATCCTTGCTGGGTACAGTAATCTGGGCTGTAGGTTATTTTCTTTCATCACTTTAAGTATGTCTTGCCATTCCCTCCTGGCTTGAAGAGTTTCTATTGAAAGATCTGCAGTTATCCTTATGGGAATCCCCTTGTGTGTTATTTGTTGTTTTTCCCTTGCTGCTTTTAATATTTGTTCTTTGTGTTTGGTCTTTGTTAATTTGATTAATATATGTCTTGGGGTGTTTCGCCTTGGGTTTATCCTGTTTGGAACTCTGGGTTTCTTGGACTTGGGTGATTATTTCCTTCCCCATTTTAGGGAAGTTTTCAACTATTATCTCCTCAAGTATTTTCTCATGGTCTTTCTTTTTGTCTTCTTCTTCTGGGACTCCCATTATTCGAATGTTGGAGCGTTTCATATTGTCCTGGAGGTCTCTGAGATTGTCCTCATTTCAATTCGGTTTTCTTTTTTCCTCTCTGATTCATTTCTTTCTACCATTCTATCTTCTACTTCACTAATCCTATCTTCTCCTCCCTTATTCTATTTGTTGCCTCCCGAGTGTTTTTGATCTCATTTATTGCATCATTCATCATATATTGACTCTTCTTTATTTCTTCTAGGTCCTTGTTAAACCTTTCTTTCACCTTCTCAGTCCTTGTCTCCAGGCTATTAATCTGTGATTCCACTTTGATTTCAAGATTTTGGATCATTTTCACTGTCATTATTTGGAATTCTTTACCAGATAGATTCCCTGTCTCTTCTTCTTTTGTTTGGTTTGGTGGGCATTTATCCTGTTCCTTTACCTACTGGGTATTCCTCTGTCTCTTCATCTTGTTTATATTGCTGAGTTTGAGGAGGCCTTTCTGTATTCTGGCAGTTTGTGGAGTTCTCTTTATTGTGGAGTTTCCTCAGTGTGGGTGGGGTTGTACAGGTGGCTTGTCAAGGTTTTCTGGTTAGGGAAGCTTGTGTCGGTGTTCTGGTGGGTGGATTTGGATTTCTTCTCTCTGGAGTGCAATGAAGTGTCCAATAATGAGTTATGAGATATCAATGTGTTTGGAGTAACTTTGGGCAGCCTGTATGTTGAAGGTCAGGGCTGTGTTCCTGTGTTGCTGGAGAATTTGCGTGATATGTCTTGCTCTGGAACTTGTTGGCCCTTGGGTGGTACTTGGTTTCAGTGTAGGTATGGAGGCATTTGATGAGCTCCTGTTGATTAATGTTCCCTGGAATCAGGAGTTCTCTGGTGTTCTCAGGATTTGGACTTAAGCCTCCTGCTTCTGGTTTTCAGTCTTATTTTTACAGTAGTCTGAAGACTTCTGCATCTATGCAGCACTACTGATAAAACATCTAGGTTAAAGATGAAAAGTTTCTCCACAGTGAGGGACACCCAGAGAGGTTCACTGAGTTACATGGAGAAGACAAGAGGGAGGAGGGATTTAGAGGTGACCTGAATGAGATGAGGTGGAATCAAAAGATGAGAGAGCAAGCTAGCCAGTAATCACTTCCTTATGTGCACTCCACAGTCTGGACCACTCAGAGATGTTCACGGAGTTATACAGAGAAGAGAAGAGGGAGGAAGGAGACAGAGGTGGCCAGGAGGAGAGAGACAGATCCAGCCAGTAATCAGTTCCCAGGTGTTCTCCACCCTCTTGAACACACAAAGAGATTCACAGAGTTGGGTAGAGAAGAGAAGGGGGAGGGAGGAGATAGAGGTGACCTGATGGAGAAAAAGGAGAGTCCAAAGGGGGAGAGGGCAGTCAAGCCAGCAATCTTGCTCCCAAGTAAAAATGGGTCCTGAAGATTGGGTTCTTAAAGGTGCAAAATTGATAACAAATCTCAAAAATCAAAGATCAAAAATCTAGAGTAGAGGTTGGATTTTCAAAAATGCAATATTAAAGAAAAGAAGAAAAAAAAAGAACAAAACAAAATCACAAAAATTATAAATATATATATATATATGAAGTTTGCTTTAAAAAATGGGGTCTTTTTTTTTTTGCAAAGTAATAGTAGGTTATAAAAATGAAAATTAAAGGAGTAATAGAGGACTTAAAAATTAAAAAAGGAAAAAAAGAATGATCATAAAATAGCAAAAATATATCTAGGACTTTCTCTGGTGTTGTTGTGGGCAGTGTGGGGTCAGTTCATTTTTGGATAATTCCTTGGTCCGGCTTATATTTCTCAAGATCTATAGGCCCCTTCCTATGTAGTTGGTACTAACTACAGGGTGTTTGTTTTTTTTTTTTTTAATTTTATTTTTACTTTATTTTACTTTACAATACCGTATTGGTTTTGCCATACATTGACATGAATCTACCATGGGTTTTAATCTATTGCAGCTGTCACTTCCAAGGCAGTTCCCTCTGTTTTAGCTTCTTCTGTTTGCTGGTCTCTTCAGTGTCTGATTTCTGCCCTAACACAGGGGGGTGGTGGTGGAAACTTTTTTTAGACTCACTTGTTCAGTCACGCTGTGGGGAGGGAGGGACACTGCAAACAACACTAGAGTGTGCTCGCAGTGCCTTAGCCACACTGGGCCTGCCCCCGCTCACGGCATATGTGCTCTCCCTGCCCACGCTGCTCAGGCTCTAGGTTGCTTGGCAGAGAACAGTCCAAGGCCGGCCCTGGGCTGCCTGCACATCCCAGGTCTAAGCCGCTCAGGTTCAGGCACTTGGGTAGTCCTCAGAGACGTAGACTCGGTTGGGCCTGCGTTTTGTGCCCTTCCCTGGTCCGAGCAGCTCAGGTGATGAGGTGTTTGGTGAGCACGGTCGCTGTGACTTATCGCCTCCCCCATCCCTGCCGCTCGGTTTTCTGGGTGTACAACCAGCGCACCTTCTCAGGCAGGTGTTGACCGTCCAGAACCCCAAGAAGTCTTAGTTAGCAAAGAAGCTTGCTTGCAGTTTGGTAGATAATGTCTCTCTGGGGTTGCAATTGCCCCCTTCCGGCTCTGGCTGCCTGTCACGGGAGGGGGATGGTCTGCAGCCAGCTATTTCTGTTCTGTCCTTTGTTCTGTGCATGGGCCTGGCAGTGTCTTAGGTCAGGGCTGGCTTTTCTCGTGGTAGCTATCCCACAGTCTGGTTTGCTAGCCCAAGTTAATTCTCTCAGATTGCCCTCAGGGTATTCAGGCTCGGCCCTTACTCTAAGCAATGCAGCCTGTGCCTCCCTGCCAACCCCCCACTTGCTAGTGGCAGATGCAAGCATCTGCACTGCTTCTCTGCTGAGGGAGTTACCATTGGGCTCGTAATCTGTGGGTTTTCATTATTTATTTATTTTTTCTCCCTGTTATGTTGCCCTCTGTGCTTCCAAGGCTCACCACAGACTCGACAGTGAGTGTTTCCTGGTGTTTGGAAACTTCTCTCTTTTTAAGACTCCCTTCCCAGGACAGAGCTCCATCCCTACCTCTTTTGTCTCTTTTTTTGTCTTTTATATTTTTCCTACCTCCTTTCAAAGACAATGGGCTGCTTTTCTTGGTGCCTGATATCCTCTGTTGGCATTTAGAAGCTGTTTTGTGAAATTTACTCAGCATTTAAATGTTCTTTTGATGAATTTGTGGGGGAGAAAGTGGTCTCCCCATCCTATTCCTCCATCATCTTAGGACTGCTGGCCCATATCTCATATTAAGTATTTTTCTTCATGCAAACAGAATGCAGGAGTTTTAGGCCCCAAATCATATATAACTTTTAAAAAAGAATCATAAGCTGTGGCAGTATGACAAAAGAAAGATGCTAGGGTAAGGGATACTAAGTTGCAAAGCAGTGGTATTTTGATAATTTATTTTAAAGTTTCATTTTGATATTAACTCCCAGATTCCTCTGATAAGAGTTTTCTTCTCCTCCTGGGATGGTAGACACCTTCCAAAGGGAAATATTATGATCTGCATTTAGATAGGAAGGGAAAAGCCATGGAGCTTTTTGTGTGGCTGCTGTTTCTCCAGTGCTTTCAGCTAAAAAAAAAAAAAAAAAGGATATTTTCTTATTCTATTTATGAGGGTAATCTTTCTAAATAAAATTCTTTGGCAGAGTGCATACCCACGTCTTCCTCCTTTTATCATATCATTTATCCCAATGATTTTTTTTTTTTTTTCATTAGAGAAAGCCAAAAGCTGTGGGCGGCTTTGAGTCATTCATAAAAGAATTTGTTACTTAATTCAACTACAGTCTAATAATATATAAAGAAGTTTGCCTGTTCCATTCACTTATATTTATCTCAGTTTATTTTGGTTGTTGTTCGATTTCTAAGTTTTGTCCAACTTGTTGCCACCGCATGGACTGCAGTACACCAGTCTACCTTGTTCTTCACTATCTCCTGGAGTTTGCTCAAACTCATGTCCATTGCATCAATGATCTCATATTTATATGTTTGTAAACTCTTTGGTCTTATTTTCAAAAACTGCAACAAGTGTGATTTCACTGGAAAGCAGTATACTTGTTAATATGTATCACATTTTCTATTGGCTTCCCTGGTGGATCAGATGGTAAAAAATCTGTCTGCAGTGTGAGAGACCCAGATTTCATCCCTGGGTTGAGAAGATCCCCTGGAGAAAGGAATGGCTACCCACTCCAGTATTCTTGCCTCGAGAATTCCTTGGACAGAGGAGCCTGGGGGGCTACAGACCATGGGGTTGCAAAGAGTCGGACACAAGTAAAGTGACTTAGCATGCCTGCACTCTTTATAAAACAATGTAACAGCATATAGCAAAATACAAACCTGAGTCAATATAAAAAAGAGAAAAAGTAAAAAATAAAGTCAAACAATAATCAATTTTATTGTAAAAGTAGGAATATTTGATAAAATTTTGTAAAACATAAAGGAAATAAATATTTTATAGATTTTGAGTTTATTTTTGTGAATGATGAAAGGGTGTGTTCTAACTTTATTGATTTACATGCAACTTTTCCAACACCCTTTCCAACTTTTCCAACACCCTTTCCAACTTTTCCAACACCCTTTCCAACTTTTTCAACACCATTTGCTGAAGAGACAGTCTTTCTGCCATTTTATATTCTTACCTCCTTTTTTCAAGTTTGTGATTTTATTTCTGATATCTCTATTCTGCTCCATTCATCCATATGTTTGTTTTTGTAGCAATATTATACTGTTTGATTAATGTATTTTTAGAGCATTGTCAAGTGGATGGGTTATGCCGCCTACTTTGTTATTTTTTCCTTAGGATTATTTTGGTAATTTTGGGTCTTTTATGGTTTCATATAAATTTTAGGATCATTTTTTTCTGGTTATGTGAAAACTGACAAGGATAATTTGATAGGGGTCACATTAAATCTGTAGATTGCTGTGAGTAGTGTGGTCATTTTAACATAGTTAATTCTTATAATCCAAGAGCTTGGGATATCTCTCCATTTCTTTGAGTCATCCTCAATTTCCTTTGTTAATTTTTTATAGTTACAGTACACAAGTATTTCACTTTCTTGGTCAGGTTTTTATTTTTGGTATGATCTTAAAAGATATTTTCTTTTTATATTCCCCTTTTCCTATATCATTGTTGGTGTAAAGAAACTCAACCAATTTCTCTGTGTTAATCTTGTATCCTGCTACCTTTCTCAATTTATTTATTACTAGTTCTAGTGATTTTTATGTGGAGTCTTTAATGTTTTCTATAGAAAATACCATGTTATCTGCATATGAT
>SJYT01033553.1:0-92110 GCA_006410635.1 Cephalophus harveyi
TATTGTGATCCACACAGTCAAAGGCTTTGGCATAGTCAATAAAGCAGAAATAGATGTTTTTCTGGAACTCTTTTGCTTTTTCCACGATCCAGCAGATGTTGGCAATTTGATCTCTGGTTCCTCTGCCTTTTCTAAAACCAACTTGAACATCGGGAAGTTCATGGTTCACGTATTGCTGAAGCCTAGCTTGGAGAATTTTGAGCATTACTTTACTAGCGTGTGAGATGAATGTAAATGTGTGGTAGTTCGAGCATTCTTTGGCATTGCCTTTCTTTGGGATTGGAATGAAAACTGACCTTTTCCAGTCCTGTGGCCACTGCTGAGTTTTCCAAATTTGCTGGCATATTGAGTGCAGCACTTTCATAGCATCATCTTTCAGGATTTGAAATAGCTCAACTGGAATTCCATCACCTCCACTAGCTTTGTTCAGAGTGATGCTTTCTAAGGCCCACTTGACTTCACATTCCAGGATGTCTGTCTCTAGGTAAGCGATCACACCATTGTGATTATCTTGGTCGTGAAGATGTTTTTTGTGCAGTTCTGTATATTCCTGACACCTCTTCTTAATCTCTTCTGCTTCTGATAGGCCCATACCATTTCTGTCCTTTATCGAGCCCATCTTTGCATGAAAAGTTCCCTTGCTATCTCTAATTTTCTTGAAGAGATCTCTAGTCTTTTCCATTCTGTTGTTTTCCTCTATTTTTTTCTACTGATCGCTGAGGAAGGCTTTCTTATCTCTCTTTGCTATTCTTTGGAACTCTGCATTCAGATGCTTATATCTTTCCTTTTCTCCTTTGCTTTTTGCTTCTCTTCTTTTCACAGGTATTTGTAAGGCTTCCCCAAACAGCCATTTTGCTTTTTTGCATTTCTTTTCCATGGGGATGGTTTTGACCCCTGTCTCCTGTACAATGTCACGAACCTCCACTCATAGTTCATCAGGCACTCTATCAGATCTAGTCCCTTAAATCTATTTCTCACTTCCACTGTATAATCATAAGGGATTTGATTTAGGTCATACCTGAATGGTCTAGTGGTTTTCTGTACTTTCTTCAATTTAAGTCTGAATTTGGCAATAAGGAGTTCATGATCTGAGCCACAGTCAGC
The DNA here is from genome assembly GCA_006410635.1 of Cephalophus harveyi. Classification (NCBI taxonomy): domain Eukaryota; kingdom Metazoa; phylum Chordata; class Mammalia; order Artiodactyla; family Bovidae; genus Cephalophus; species Cephalophus harveyi. The sequence continues at coordinate 1,105 of SJYT01033553.1, forward strand.
TCCTGGTCTTGTTTTTGCTGACTGTTTAGAGCTTCTCCATCTTTGGCTGCAAAGAATATAATCAATCTGATTTCAGTGTTGACCATCCTGAACACATACTTTGCGTAGTTTCAAGCACAGTATCTCAAGGTGAATTCCTAGCTCATCGTTTGATCTACCTACTTCTGAACTGCTGGGCTGATTAACGAATCATCTAGTTCCCTTTATAATGAAGAGAATCTGATAAAATACATTCAAATGAACAGAACACCCAGAGTCAGAGTGGGACCCATACCTCACTCGGCCTCCTGCCTCTATGAAGCCCCCCCATCTTCCCCCTGGGCTGAGGCAGCCTTGCAGCTCACAGTCCTTCTGTGGTGCATCCCTCCCACGTCTGGAAATGATTCGACAGCCTCATGAATTTTATAGGCTCTGAGCATCCATTAGCTGATCTAATCATTTTCAGAGACCTGAAAGTCAAAGTTACCTGTGGTTCTGCCAAACCTTCACTTGTCGGAAGCTGGAATGGGGGAAGGCTGCTTCCCCCGTGGTCCACGTCTCAGAGAGAATGGAGAAAAGGGTCTGGCCAGACCCATTTTCATTAAAGCAAGAATCCAGGAGGCCTGAGGGAGCTAATAGACAAGGTAGTAAGAGGCGCTGTTAAGTGAAAAGAAGCAAGGTTGGGTTAAGGCAGGGTGCACTCTGTATTCTGTGTGGCAACCGGGGGAAGGTGAGTCATTGACACACATGTGAAAACAAAGCCTGCCCCCGCTGGTGTGCTCCCTGTGCCCAGGAAAGCAGCTCTCTGTCGCCGCAGAGGCATTGTGTGGGGTGGAGGGGGATGAAAGGGGCCAGCCTTGGATTTTGCATGCTATCCCTTTCTGTACTGTTTCAGTTTTCCAGTCATGGGCACTGTCTTATTTTTTCTATTACGGTGTAACAATGTACCATAAACTCACACATTTACATTTCACTGTTCCGAGGGTCGAGAGTCTGGATGCAGCCTCACCGGGCTCTCTGGAGGCTGCCATCGGGGGCCAGCCAGGCTGCACCCTCATCAGAGGCTCCATGAGGGCAAGATTTGCCTCTGAATTCCCCCAGGTTTCTGACAGAACTCTTCTTCTTGCGGCTGTGGAGCTCATGGTGGCTTGCGTCTCAGGGGTCAGTGGGAGAGTCTTTGACATCCAAGAGGGTGCCTCTGTCTCTGTTTTATGGGCTCTCACCTGATTAAACGAGGCCCACTCAAAAGAACCACCTCTTTAATCCCCTAGAAATAGCTGACGAAGGAAGGACTTCAACTACATCTGCAAAACCCTTTCACCTTTGCCGTCTTCTGTGGGTTAGAAGCAGGTCACAGGTTTGCCTACAGTCAAGAGCAGAGAACCACAGAGAGGTGTGAGTGTGGGTGTGGGGCGGGGCGGGGAGGTCGGCGAGCCATGTGGATTCTGCCCGCCTCCCACATCAGAATACTGACTTGAGGAACGTTAACAGGAGTTATCCGAGGAAATGGTCCATTGCTCACGTTTTGTTTTCTCTGTTTTCTTGTACATTTAGAAACAAAACCTGCACTTTTTGAAGCAGTACTTTGGAATGCTCATCTCCACTTCCTCTTGTTAGTTTGTGTGTGTGAACACTGTCACATCCCTCCACGCCTGCCTCATGCTTACATGGTCAAACACAACCATATAGAGTTAGATAGAGGTTTCACTCCCACACTTTTTACCCCAACACGATGGAACCTTAAACATCACCTTGCAGGCTGGGCTGTTTCTCTCCTCCTGTGGACACCTCCCCGATGCTTCTCCACCTCTCCCTGGTACCCTGCAGCGCCTTCCAGGGAGGGATGCTCCGCTTGTATCCAGGTTGCTTGGTTTATCAGTCGGTTTTCTTGCTTGCACTCCATATGACGCTGTGACAGACATTCTTGTAAATATGACCGCACACGCTGGCGCTTTTCCTTCTACAGGATGGATGTTCTGAGGAGAGATCTGTGGCCACATAGGTGTATGTGTTGCACATGGCTGTCTTCAAGGTCGTGGCAACCTGCAGTTCCCGGGCCCTGAGGGACACGCCCTCTGCCCCCTTGCTCTCCTGATTAAACAATCTGCCAGACCTGAATTCAGATCCTGGTTTCCCCAGTTCCTTCTGGGTCGTCTGGGATAAACTGCTTAAATACCTCTGGGCCTCAGTTTCCCTATCTGTAAAAGGAGAATAAGGATGGTGCCCACTTCACAGGATGGACTTGGGGATCGAATGTGTGCACACAAGGGCCCTGCACATGCTGTGATTCAGTTCGCGGCAGCCACTCAGAGAAGCAAAAGCCGGCCTCCCAGGATCAACCCAAATCAGTGCTCTTCATCACCCTTTGCCTCCCCTGAGAGTCTTCTGTTCAAGCCTGAGTGGAAATGGGTTGTGAATACTAAACCTGCATCCTCCAGAAGCCAGGCCTCCCAAAGTGACCAGTAAAGCAGAATCATTAGCGTAACCATTGCCCCGTCACCTCTTTGTCATGATGACCCCCACTTACTGAGCACTTATATTTGTTGTGAAGTTTCTCTGCAGGCAGATTACTCTGAAGGGTGTCTCCCTTCCTAGACATGAATCAGACAGGCTTTTGGCTTTTAGTAGCAGAAACCCAATCCAAGGCAGTTTGTACAACAAGGAAAACATACTGTCTCCCAGGAAAATTAGTTTGGAGGCTCAGAGGCTCCAGGGTTGGTTAATCCAGTGTCATCAACAAGTACCCATGTCCTTCCTTCTTGCTGCTTGCCCATCCTCAGCAAATCAGCCTCTTCCTCACTATCACAAAATGGTTGCCACTGCTCCAGTTGTCACTTACAGATGTCTCAGTATCCGACGGGGAAAAAGGACAAGCTGCTTCTTCTTTGTATCTCTTTCTAAGAGCATGGCAGCCCAGAGGAGATCTGCACACTTTCTACCCAAGTGCCCCTCTCCCATCTAGAGCCAGACGGATGTGCTCAAGGAGTGAATGAATCCTACCCCCAACACTTACTACATGGCAGAGGGTGAACCGCTTCACCTCTCTGTAACCCAGCTTTGTCATCTATAACAGCTGATAAAGTAGTATCTGTTTCAGAAAGCTATTGTGCAGATTCCATGAATCACAAACGCCAGTCACGCGTACTTGAAGAGCCTTACCATTACTGTTGCCCCTGTTGTCACTGTTACTATTGTGGGTCTGGGGCAAGTCTGGCTTAATAAATACTTGAACTGCTGAGTGACTGACGGGAGGGACCTGTCACGTCGGCAGGCCGCAGGGAAGGGAAGAGGTGTGGGAGAAGCAGGGGTTGACAAGCGGCCGGCACAGGGCCACCCAGCACGCCTGGATTCGGCGTTCGGACTGACTGATCCCATCCTGCAGGAAGACCCTGCGCCCGCGGGGGCCCAGCCGGCTGCCCCCAGACCGTCCTGGCCTTTTGTTTTTATCTGGCCTGCCCGCCAGCCCTCAGGCTGACACTCCGTGTCATTACTCTGCTTCAGACACTCAGGTACCAGCTCATTTGTCAATCAGCACGAGCGTTTCGATTGTCAAAGACACTGCCATCTGTGTGCGGGCGCGGCCGGCTTCGCGGCCGGGAAGGCCCCCAGCTGCTCCACGTGGAGCCAGGAAGGACGGCCCTGGGAGAGGCTGATATGGGGGGTTCGCTCAGCCCAAGAGGGACAAAGCACCCTCTGGGCCAGGCTGGAGACACACCCCAAAGGGATCTGAGGATGCAGAGTCCCCTGGAACCATGGCCAGGCCCCAACAGGTGACTGGATCCTCACGTCCCTTCTCCAGCTGAGCAACTCTGGACAAGCTACTCACCCTCTCTGAGCTTCCATCTCCTGAAAAAATGAGTCTGTCCAGCCTTTGATTCTACAACCAGTTCCCAGCATGAACAGAGCAGCCAGGGAGGCAGGAAGGACACTCATGATGCTCTGGAGGGGGAGACGGGACCCCAGAGCAGCCCTGGTCCTAGGAAGCCACTCTGTGTGCTTGCGCCTCCACTTCCCGCCCCCCCAAATCAGAAAGAGGGGGGATTTCCACACATCTGCCTTCTTACGGCAATATTCTTTACACTGTGGGTCTCTAGTGGGTCATGAAATCAATGCAGTGGGCAGAATCCAGCACTTTTTTAAAAGAAATGAAACAGTATTGAATAGAATGAAAGATGAAAGGCTAAATAAGGCCAGGACTGTTTGGGAAGCTCTGCTGTGCTTCTCTGCGCCTGCAGAAACCGGGTCAGGGTGTGAACTCAAGTCCACGCCGCAGGCACGATCAAGCGGGTTGGAGAGTCACCACCAGCCACACACGTTCTCAGGACTGTCTGTCACTTGACCACTGTTCCCGGCATGGACCCCGTGCCTGGCCCTGGGAGGAGAGGAGGTGAGGGGGTGGTTATGCTGAGCCCACGGTCTCACCCTCTCAATCGATCATCAGAAAAGAAGGGCACAAATCACTGTCCTGAAGGCACGATCACAGCACTGAGGAGGCACCTGTGAACAGGTGAGGGCAGTGATGCAGCATTTCCACTGAGGCCAGGGCGGGGGGTGGGGGTGGGAGGAAGAACCATGAGGGGTGGAAGCTGCTCCAGGTGAAGCTGAGAGACCCTCTGAAATGACGCGTGTCCAGTTCCTCACTCTTGTGGCCACCCCTGCAAGACTCGGCGGCCAGAGCTAGAAGCCCCCGGGGCGCCTGCTGCCATCGCTCCTTGTTTTTCTTATCTGCTGGCCCCGTGGTCCTGTGCAAGGGAACAGAGCTGAGGCCTGGGTCTGTCCAGTACTTGCATCCCCGGGGAAGGGTGGTGGATATTCCTAATTTTCCTCGTCCTAAGACACTGGATGAGGCAGGTTAGCGGGATGGGACCGGAGATGAGTAGGGTGACCCGAGGGTGGGTGGAGGGTCCCCACACACAGCCTGAGGAGGGCCCCCCTGGGAGGCAGGGGCCGCGAGGGCTTGCCTCTGCTCCCGCTCCTCGCGCTTGGCTGCACCGTAAACGCGGATGGCTGAGCCTCGGGAGGGGAGCGCAGGGAACAGGCCACCCCCAGCCCGGGTTCAACCCTGCTCCAGCACCCACGTCTCCCTCTTCCCCAGAAAGGAGCCTGAGACTCCCGTGGCCGGTTCTGCAGCGCTGCCAGCTTCCTGTCATTGCCCCTTAGAAAAGGAGAAAACTCCCGTTGTTTTAGGATTAAGTAATCAGCATGTCATTTATTTCTCCAAACCACAAGTGCAGGGCCTGCTGGAGATCTGGCATTGGGAACGCACCAGGCCTACGAATGAGCCCAGCTTCCTTCCCCAAGGAAGGTGCAGTGGGTCCCGCCAGCCGGGGCCCATGTCCTGACTTGGCTGCAGCCAGAATCCGGAAGGGGACAGGAAGGACTGGCCTCTGAGACCCTCTGAGGACCACCCCACCTCTCTGGACTCGACTGTCCCCTCCGCAAAGTACAGCAGCGACTGCAGCACGGCAGAGGCTGTGCGACGGCTCCCTGCAAGCAGGCCTGCTCCGGCGCCGCCCTAGGTTACCGAATTCCATCTTCAACAGTGGCGCCTGAAAGGCAGGTGCTCTTGTCATCTTGCTTTTACCCATTTTACCAGCAGCAGCCAAAGCTCAGAGACGTTAAGGAGCTTGCCCAAGGTCACACAGCCAGGATGGAGCAGCCCTGACCCCAAAACCCAACTTCTCATGACCTCCATCTTGTCCAGCAGCCCTTAAGGAAGATGAAGTGGAGGTCGTGACAATACCTGTTTGTTTTTTTATTTCAATCCTTCATTTCATTAACCAAGAGATGGTTTTACCGCCAAAGCCATTTTTAGGTGCACAGTTCAATGGCTTTCAGAGTATTCACACATATGTGCCGCCATCACCAAGGTCAATTTCAGCACGTGCATCGGCGTTCGGGGGGGAGGGGTGCTTCCCTGGTGGTCTGGTGGTAAGACTCCCAACGCAGGCCTGGTTCCATCCCCGGTCAGGGAACTGGATCCCACATGCTGCTACCAGGAGTTCACAAGCTGCAACTAAAGATCAACTAAAGAAAGATCAGAGGTGCCACACGCCACAGCCAAGACTCGTTGCAGCCAAATAAATAAACAAATATTTAAACAAACAAACAAAACAGAATGGCCGTGGCTCCGGTGATCATAGGTTCCAGCTGTCTGACCCCTGAGCCAGTGCCACATGTTCTAGGTTTTTTCTTAGAGCATGAATTTCTGTATTAGTCCGGACAGGCTAGACATTGTCGCTGTGCAAACAAAGGAAGCCCTGGGCCTGCAGCGTCAGTTCTCCTGAGCATCCTCCGACAGGTTCAGGACTTTCCTCACCTCATGGTCCTGAAACTGCTGGTTGCTCTGTGCTGCCCCTCATCGCATCCCCGGGACAGCATCCCATGAGGACAGGACATGGCGTGACCCTGCTCTATCCCCAGGGGCTAGTGCAACCTGGCTCGAAGGATCCACCCCATAAAGACCTGCTGAATGTGCAGAAGGGGTGGGGGATGCAAGGGTGAATGGCCAATTAATGCTCGATGAAAGGAACAGCGACTGACTGAAGGAACGGGAGAGGGAAAGAGGGGAGAGAGGATGGGGGAGGGGCAGGTGGCAGCCTCCATATTCTGAGCAGATTATGCTGGTGGCCCAGGAGCTATTTTCCTAACTTCACAGAACCTAATAGAAACTGCACAGGGCCCAAAGTCAGAGTGACTTTAAGGTCAAGTTTCACTGCTTTTGGCACTGGCCATGCTGATTAGCTCATGCTCAGACTGGCGGCCACAAGTGTGTGTGATGAACGAGGAATGAGGAAGCAGTTATCATTTGGTAGCAAAAAAAAGTTTCAAAACGGAGGCTCCAAGAGGGGGATGTGATAATGGGGGACGGGGGAGGGGACGATGAGAGCCTCTCCCCCAGTGAATTGCCACGGATATATAAAGAGAGGGAGACTCGGTATTAAAAGTTTCTTTTAAGGCAAGCCTGGCAAGTTTTAAAATATTATAAAATGAACATGCTTACTTCTGGCCTAGGAGTGAACACTGTTTAGAAGAGGTTCCAGACTGAGTGGGTAGGAGCCGGTGGCAGCCTGTGGCTCTGCTCCAGGGTCACTGTCCCCGTGGACAGAGCCGGGGCAGGGGAAAGGCTGGGGCTGGACTCAGCCCAAAGGTGCTTGATGATGTGAGAGAGACCGCAGCAGGGTGGGACCGTGAGGTCCTCAGGGCGACACTCTTCTTTGTGCTCCAGTTCTCTCTGCAGGACCCCCTTACGGGCTCGGATGCCCCTCCACAGTGGAGGACTCACTGTAGCACGGGAAGGCGTCGCTGGACAGTTCTGTTAGGCTAAGGGAGGGGCCATCACACCCCCAGGCGTCCTGTCTCATCCAGTCCCTCCCTCAGCCCCTTCTTATGTGAAGCTTTTGTAAACGGACTCTGGGGCTCACAGTGGGGACCCAAATCCAAGCCCAGGTGGGTCCTAGCTCCAAAGTTGGGCCCTCCTGTGACCCCACGCCTCCCCAACAGCAAAGCTGCATCGTCATGGGTAAGGAGCCTTGTCCCCGTTAAGAATATAGACATACTCAGTGTGGGGGCGGGGGCCCTGGAGTGAGGGTCCACCCCTCCCCATCCCCCATGTCATCTCCCAGCCTGACCCCACTGTCGGGCAATGACATCAGCTGCGGGCAAGATGTTCTCAGTCTGAGTCTGGCCTGAGATGCCATCTCTAGGTTAGAATCGTTTTTGCCAGAGGTGGGATTGGGTTTTCATTTGGCTTTGTTTGAGGACACTGGAGGAGCGGGCTCCTTCAGAAACCTCGGATTCTCCAAAAGCTACAGCGGGGAGAGTTTCATCTCCCAACAGTCCGGGGAAAGGATGGTTTCAGTGAGCATTGCTTCACAGCTCATCACCAGAGAAGGACCTGGATGGGGCACCTATGTGGGTGTGGCCTGAGCTTTCTTCCTGAAGGAAGAAGAAAAGCCGCTTCTTCCTTCATCTTCACAAGGCCCCTGAGTCCCCTGTGCTGGCACTGTTTTAACGAGGAGACTGAAACTTAGAACACGCTGCTGAATCTCCAAGGTGGGGCAATCAAAGATGCCAGCAAGGCCTCGCACGCGATGAATAACAATCTGTCGGCCAAACTTGAATGAACAACAAAGTCCAAACCGAACTCAAAACAGGAACAAACAAATTGGCCAGAAAAGATAGGATGTGGGACGTTAATTAATTACGATTGTAGTGTTATCTTGTATTTTACATGACATCATGGAGTTTCTGTAATTTTTTTAGGAAACTTCCTTTGGATCCCTAATAAATAACAACAAATTAACAAGCATACATGCACACACACACACACACACACACACACACACCCTTCTTGACACACACTTGGCTGAACTCATTGCTCCAGGCACCACACAGAATCTGAAACATCCTTTCTGCACCAGCACTGACCCGGGAATTGAAATAGGACATTGAACCTCATTAACAAGTGTGGACCTGCAATGTCTCTGCTGAAAAAATCTGTCCACTTATCAGGAGATGGCATTTCCTCAAGGGACATGAGCGTCATGCTGCAGGCGTGACTGAGTGCAAGGGAGAATCCAGGCTCAGCACCCCACCCCCCAGCCCCGGAATCTCCCTCAGTGATGGGATCAGCGTCCTACAGCTGACACAACAAATGGCCACTCCCTGGGGGCTAAAACAAAAGGAAACTCTTCTCCCACACTCTGGAGGGCAGAAGGTGTCCCCAGGGTCACGACTCCAGGGGAGGGTCCGTCCTGCGTCTGCCAGCGTCTGGAGGCCCCAGGCAGCCGCTGGCTGTGGCCCCACCACTCTGACGCTGCCTCTGTTATCCACGGCCTCCCCCTGGCCTATGCTGTCCTCTCCCACCTCCCACAAGCACCTGTGTCCTGGGATTCAGGGTCCATACTAAGTCCAGGGTGACCTCGTCTCCACATCTTTAATCAATTCCACCTCTGAAGACCCCACTTCCAAACCAGGTTGTCTCACAGGTTCCGGGGGCCAGGATGTGGACATGGTTTTTAGGGGACACAAGCCAACCCACGGCTGTGACCACAGCCAGATCAGACCCTCCGGGCAGCGGAGGTCGCCGTGAGAGTGAGTCCTGTGGACCGCGAGCTCATCTGCTCATCATGCTGGCATTAGGAGGCTCCCCGTGGATGCCCGAGAGTTCCTGGAGGAGCACGTGGACGAGTGGATGTGGGCAGGCGAGGCTGCCCAAGGCTGGCAGAGCCTGGGTTGGTGACTCGCCCCCGACGCTTGTGTCCTTGACGCCCTGCTCCGCTGTAACAGCGCTGGTCCAGCTAGTGCCCGCTGTGAGGCTCAGCATCCTCGAGGGGCCGGCAGGTCCCAGAGGTGCTGATAGAAGAGGTAGCCTGGGCATCAGCAGTCCTACCTGCTTACCTGCCAGGTGAGAAGATGACCATGGATCACCCAGGTCAGCAGCCAGGTAGGGTCTAGAGCCCCTGCCCCTCCCAGGGAAGCCCCCTCCCCCTCCGCTTCCTCCTCCTCCTCAGTCAGGGCTCCCGTGAACTCAGCCCCTCCGCCAGGTACCGGGCTCAGCATCTCACGCCAGTCACCTGTTTCACTTCCCCGCAAGCCAGAGCTTCCCCCACTGTCCTCACCCCCACTTCACAGGCTGAGGTTCCCAGGGCTGAAATACCTTCCCAAGGGTCTCACTTCTCCTGGCAAAAAGTGAAGCCAAGCCTCTAATTTAACTTGTCCTGATCTCCAAACCAGGGGTGCCTGTGACCACAGCCAGATCGTGTTCACACCACCACCACCACCACCAAAAATAGGAGATACCTCATAAGAACACATAAAGTTTCACTGGAGCACAGCCACGGCCATTGCTCGTGGGATCACCTGGGGCTGTTTGCCTGCAGCAATGGCACACCCGAGCGAAACAGACAGTACAATCTGCAAAGCCTAAAATATTTACTACCCGCTCCTTTACAAAGATGCCTGCTGACATTCTATACTGCTCATCCTCTATCACACTGTATTATATTGTACTTTCATATGTTTTATTGATTGTATTAGATTGTACCACAGTCTTGGCAAAGGCTACCACCCAACAAAGATTCAAGAGCTTCGCATGTCTGATTTCTCGGTCTCTTCGTATTTGATTCTCACACGAAACCCACCAATGATGAAATTGCAAGGAACTAAGTGTCCCCTAAATGACGGCCTTCCCCTTGGGCACCCTGTTCCCACAGGTACATTCCCCAAAGGGATAATCCCCAAAGTGGCCAACTTAGAAGAAGAAAAAACGAGATGAAAAAGTCCAAGAAGCCGAACTGCTCACATTCGAACCAGAAGGTCCATTCTAGCTGATGTTCTATATGTCGGGAACTTTATGCCAAACGGTGACTCTTCTACATCAATAACGCATCACCCCGTCCCTGGCGGGAAGTGACATTACAAAAGCCGGAAAGGACATCAGACACGCTGGCTTGGCAGCCACAGGCACATGTGGAGCCGCCTTCAGAGTTCAAAGGAAGGGCTGCGAGGTGGGGCCACCGCAGGGCAGCATCACCCGTAATGTTTCTACCTCGTGGGACGGGGCACGGCGACAGCCTGCTCTGCCCCAGCCACCAGCTTCCTGACACCCACGCCGAGCTGGTAGGCGGCTGCAGGGCTGGGTTTGGGTGGGTTGTGTGGCTCCTGGGTGTTTACCTGCTCCCACACGTGCCACCCAGCTCACCAGGCTCCCCGCCCAACAGCCTCTGCAGCTGTGGTCTGTGTGGACCATTACTGTTGCCAGGGCTGGTCCACACTCTGAGGCCAGCTTGTTGGGAGCACGTTCACTGCGCTCTGCACAGTGCTGAGTGTGTAGCCTGGCAAGGTCGGAGTGGTCATGGCTCCCCCTTTACGTTGGGGAAACTGAGATAGGTCAAGATTACCCACCGCGGCAGCATGCAGACCCAGAGGTTTCATCCCTCGTAACCACCAGGCTCACTCTCTCAACCTGGAAGCCTCCTTGGGAGATGCAGCCAGGCCAGCTCAGCCAAGGTTAGACCTGAGGGTGTGAGGGGCTCACTTCTCCAGATAAGTCATCGAGCCTCCACATGGTAATGAAATCTGCATCAGCTTTCCTGGTGAGATGGGTCAGGGCAATGGGGCAGTAAAAGGAGATAAGACTCCTCTGGCCAAATAGGTGACTTGGTTTATCCACTTGACTCATTAAACTGCTTGGTGAACTCCTACTCATCCTTCAAAACTCAACTTAAATATCCCTTCCACCATGAAGTCCCCCTGGCCCCAAAAAGAGAACTTATCAACACTTCTATTGGGCCCATGCAGTGTATGTGCTGTGGACGCTTCTGTTATACCTTGCTTAAGTTCATCAAGGAAAGGAATTGTGTTTGATGTACCTGGATCACCAACCAGTAGTAACAGGAACAACAGCAACTAGCGTTGACTGAGCATGTACTAAATGCATCATATGCATGAATCCTTAATATTAACCCTAGGAGGTGGGTGTGGTTATTATCCCCAGTGGTGGGACTCTGAAGCCAAACTAATGGGTTTGGATCCTGGCTCAGCCAGGGACCCTGAGCAAGTCACTCAGCCTCTCTGTACTCAGGGTTCTTATCTGTAAGGTGGGGATAATCACAGCCACTACCCAATGGAAAGTTGAGACCAACCCATGCCAGCTTGCAAGTACTAACTATTAAATTTTAATAAAATTAGAAAGCTGGCCATTACTAAAAATTAAATTCTGGACACTTGAAACTAAGTAAACTGTATTAAAAACAAAGGTAATAAATACTCAAAACTAGGACCTCCCTAGCAGTCCAGGGGCTAAGATTGCTTAGTCCCAATGCAGGGGGCCCAGGTTTGATCCCTGGTCGGGGAACTAGATCCCACATGCTGCAACTAAGACTCAGCACAGCCAAATCAGTAAATATAAAGACAAACAAAATGAATACTTCAAACTCACCACTTCCTAATTACTTTACTATATTTTTACTGTTATCTCTGCCCTTAGGTTTTTTATGTCCCCTGAATCACTAAGCGCACAGTGAGCATTCCTGACTCCATCCATGTTCAATGAGAGCTGGGAATCAGCCACAATGAGAGCATTTACAGCGTGGCATTTGGCAGATGCCACGAATCAGGATTTTTATCCCCCCTCGGAGAGCTGTTGAATGTTTACCAGCCAGCAGCAGAACTGCCTGCAGTGAAGCGTCAATGCCTATAGCCATTGTCACTATTACTGATGAACAAGCCACAGAGATGAAAGGACCCGCCCCGAGTATGAGAGGCAAGACGCGGTCCCAGACTCCACAGCTCCAGAGCTGCCCCCTAAGCAGCGAAAACTCTGGGCACTCTGCAAGCAGAGCAGGCCCGATAAATGCTTGTTGGATGAACAAACAAACATTTAGTTCATGGGTCTCAGATCTGCTGGCCACAAGAGTGCCTGGGGAGCTTTGTTAACACAGCTCCCCACTGCCCTGCCCGAGCTGGGCTCCAATGCGCGCGTCTTTGGTGAGTGTCCCCACTGCGGTTCTGCTTCCAGGCCCGCCCCAGTCCCCATCGCCAGCTTCTGCCCCTAGCCCACTCTTTGTGCTGGCTTCTGGGCCTGCCCACTGGGCCCGTCCTGCCGTCCAGCCTGGCGGCGTGCGGCGGCCGTGAGATGAGGAAGCAGGTAGGGGCACGGGACGCCCCCACCCCCAGGTCTGTGCTCAGGCCTGAACCCGGAGGGCTCTGGAAGACCAATGGCTGTTCTCGGGCTTCCTCCAGCAGGAAGTGGGGAGCTGAGGGTCTGAGAAGGCCATGTTCACGTACACGACAAGACGATGCAGGGTGAGAGGGGCAGGGCGTGGGCCATTCATGGAATGTGGCCACGCTGCTTCGTAGCTGCGTGAGAAGTGAAGCGGCGCACACAGGGCCTTCCCGCATGCACAGACTGGAAAGCTGCGGCTCAGAGAGGCACTTGAGCTGCACTCCTCACTGCTCAGACCTGGAGCCTTGGTGTCCAGGCTGATTCCCCCAAGAGTGGGGGTGAGGAGAAGGGTGGAGGAGATGGAGTTGGGGGTCCCCATACGTCCACGTTTATACATTACCTCGGCTCCAGCTACTCACTAGCTTTGTGACCCTGGGCAAGTGTCTTGATTTTTCTGTGCCTTGGGTTGGCTCATCCAAAGAAAGCAGAGAACAAATTGGCAGTCCTCTTGTACATTTGCTGCAAATCAATAGATATGGAAACGCTTCTTAGCGTGATGCGCCGAGTGGGGCTCAATTATGTCAGAAACAGCAACCGCAGCAGCAGCTGTGTTGATACTGTCTCCTCATGGTCTTTCCTGGATGGCTGTCTTCTCTGAAAGGTGGCAGGCATGGGAAGGGAGGTGTCCTGGGGTGGAAGTCGGGGATGCTGGGTTGGAAACAAGCCTCATCCTACCCACAGGTATTTCCTGGGCATACACTCTGCTCTGAAGGTGCTGCTGACTCAGGATTGTGAGGTCATAGCTAAGAGGGTGGGTGCCCCACAGACATCACACAACTGATGGCTTGTGGTCTCCCTCAAGGCCCTACTCTCTCTAAATCTGTCTTCCTGTCTGTAAAATGGATGGGTAGGAAGATCAACCTTATAGAGCTTTTGTGATTATGGAATTTTAAAGTGGAATTTTGCCAATACGATGTGTCGGCTGGGGCGGCAGGTCCCAACCCTGACTGTACATTAGAATTGTCTGGGGAAGCGAAAGTGTTAGTTGATCAGTCGTGTCCGACTCTTTGTGACCCTGTGGACTGTACCCCACCAGGCTCCTCTGTCCAAGAGACTCTCCAGGCAAGAATGCTAGAGTGGGTTGCCATGCCCTCCTCCAGGGGATCTTGCCGACCCAGGGATCAAAGCCGGGTCTCCCGCACTGCAGGCAGATTCTTTACCATCTGAGCCACCAGGGAAGCTTGAAACAATGCCCCACCCCAGACCAACTGAATGGGAATCGGAATGAAGATAGTGATGGTGGCGGTGGTGGGGATGGTGGGGATGGTGGCGGTGATCACAGATATGAAGGCTGCCGGTGGTGCTGGTGATAATGAGAACCACTACCATTTTCTATTCTGTGTGCCTCAGGGGTTCTCCCAAATCTGTTGGTCGCTTGGCTCACTTTCGTCAGGTCTGTGCGCCAGTCACCGCCTCCCCCAAGAGGTCCTTATACACCAGCACATGCCCGTCTTCGGCAGCCCCTGCTGGCTTTCTGCTGCTTCCCCGCACGCGTCTCCAGTTCACGTTACATCACACGACTTGTGTCCTTGTTGCCTGCCACCCACCCACCCCCGCAGGCTGTAAACCCCTGTGGAGTCACGAAGGTCACACCTCAGAGTTATCCTGCCCGAGGCATTTCTGCCCCCGGGGCAATAGAAGCCAGCACTGAGGGTCAGCCAGCAGGCGGCGTGCAGCAGGCTTCGGTGGTCAGAGGAGACTTCAGGCCAAGAGATCCGGGTGCTGGGCACTGTAAGGGTCAAGAGCTAGGAGCTGGCCCATATTGTCAGCTCCAGTCTCTAAGCCTCAATGTCCCCCCTCTCCCTGGGAATATTCACACCCCCTAAGCTGTGCTGCTCTGGGTGAGGGGAAGCAGACCAAGCTGGTGAAGCACAATGCTTGGCAGCCGCCACAGCCCCTGGGGTCCCGGTGGGGCTGGACACCCGGCGGCGGCAGCGTCCACGCGGGCTCAGGCCTGGGTGGGGGAGGTGCAAGGTTTTCTCGGGAGGACAGGACCAGGTACGAGCCCTGCTCAGCCTTCACCTGCGTTACCTAGACCAGGCACCAAACGCACATAGCCTCGGTCTCCGCTTCCTTCAAATGGACTTGATGAAACCATCTCTTCTGGTTATTGAATGAAATGAGATGTTACAGGAAATCACCTTGGATCGTGATACCTCCTCTGAGGAAATTCTCTCTTCTCGGTCCACCACTAGACTCTAAATTTTGTGGATGGGGCACGAAAAGAGAGAAAAAGAAAAGAAAAAAACAGAAAGCCTAGGACAAAAGGTAGAGAAAATGTGGACACGCGTGTGCACACACACACTCACACGCAGGCCCAGCAGAGGGACCCCGTTGGCACATAAGCTGGAGGTGGGGGCGACCCCTGAAGCCCTTCCCCTGACAGCCGGTGGCGGCAGTGATGAATTTGTGAAGTTATCTCATTTTCCACTGTTTTAATTAGAGACTTGGGGTCTGAGGCCTCGCAGCTGGCGTCTTTGTGCTGCGTTCTGTGGCCTGACAGAGAAAAATGTCTTCTCCAACTGCAGCCAAGCTCTGCTCCTGACCTGAGCAAGAGAAACTTCTGGGATTCATAAACTTGTGGTCTCCGGGCAGAGTGTCGTTTGAACCAGGCCTCCTCCTCGTGGGCCGCCCCCCAACCTCCAGAGGCAAGGCCGGGGGGGCCGCCATCCCAGGAGGGTGCTAGGGAGGCGGCGGGGACCCGGAGGTGGGGTCCTGAGCCCCCCATCCATGGGTGATGGTGGCGCCTTTTGGCCTGTGATCGAGCCCAGCTTGGAGAGGCGAGCTCTCTGCTTCTCCGAGACAATGCTTTTGATTGCAGCGTGTGTGCTCTGAGTAATCTAATTTATTGCTCATCTTTTGCCAAGTGATCTTTTACAACACGGCCTCTGATGAACGTGAGGTGGGGGCGGGGGCGCTCTCCACCTCTCCTGGCCCCCTGGCTGCCGGCTTCCTTGTGACTCACTTTGAAAAGAGGCAGGATGGGACCTGGGGGACGGGGGTGGGGGAGTGGAGGCAGACACACTCCCATCCCACCCCTGCCCCAGCTGCTGGGTCCCAACCCTGAGTCCGCCTCCCTACCAGCAGAGCGACAGTCTCAAGAGCAGTGGGCAAGTGGGGTGGCAGGAGCCGGGGCGTGAGTTAAATCAGGAGTCACAGATGAGAAAGGCTGCCAGCTTCCCTAAAGGAGGTCCCTGTGGGATTCCAACAGGCTTTGGGGCGAAGAAACGCCTCAGGTGTGTGATCAGTGCTTTCGACGCCGCACTGCTTGGGACCACCCCAGAGTGCCACGAGGCCCCACCGTGCTCAGAGCGGATGTGAACTCACCGTCTCCAAGGCCTGTTTGAAAGCACCTGTCAGGCGACACCAGCGGCATTCTGTACCACGGCCAAGGCCAACCCCTGCCTGCCTCTCAGGGAGGAAATCGCACCTTACGCTCACATGTGGTAGTCCCACACAGTGGCTGCCCCGAAAGGCGGCTGTGGGTGCTGGCTCAGTGACAGTTAAGAAAATTCCTACGGCATCATCATCATGGCAGGTGGGAGGAAAGTGCCTGTGACTGGCTTTACTGCTAACCACAGAAGAACTGACCCGTACACCAGGAGATCAGCCAGTGTGCATAAGATGCCCATCACAGACCCATTTCTTGACCTGAAAATCACACACAGGGCACTCTGCAAACATGAGTCAACTGCCTGCCTTCTTCATTACCAAACAGAATTTAGTCCAGATTGTATTCATCCCAGATGCTCAAAGGATTTATTGCCATTGGTCGCTTTCTGACCATACACAAATTGGATGGATCAAGTCTCCGAGTAGCTCCACTGTGTCCAGAACAAACCTCCAGCATATTTACAGGAATATGGAAGTATCTGGCAACCAGCAAGGCAAGGTTCACAGTATCTGCATCTAATTCACTGTCTTCTACAATGCAAAGAATTGGGAAAATACAACCTGTAACAAGAAGAAAAATCAACCCATCAAAGATAGAGGACTTCCCTGGTGGTCCAGTGGCTAAGATTCCCCTCTCCCAATATAGGGGGCCGGGATTCAATTCCTGGTCAGGAAACTAGATCTCACATGGCACAACCAAACAGATATTTTAAAAATAGTAAGAAATAGTACAGATGATAAATTTAGTACACAAGAACTGTTAAAGTCATTATAACTGTATTATAATAACTGTATAACTGGGGGTTGGGGGCTTCACCCAGCACTGGCCTAGCCAACAGAAGAGATGCTCCTGAGGGGAGAAGCTGGGAGTCTCAGTTCTTGATTATAGAAAGTCCAGAATGATGGGAGGAGAAAGTGGGCAAGGGAGAGACAAAAACCTACAGTGACCCTGCCAATGCCCATGCCTCGTCATTAGTCATATACCCAGAATGTGCATTAAGAACGGGTGTGGGAGGAAGACTCCAGTGCTTTGTGTCAAGATGGGCTCAGAGACGAGAGAAGGAGCGAAGGATAGCTTGCTGATCAAACTGCAGCACCTGGATCCAGCCAGACCTGAAGTTGACATGCCCCTGGACTTCTCAGGTAATTGAGCCAACCTTCTGTTTTTAACTTGTTCAGGTTGAGTTGGGCTTCCCAACATTTGCAAGCAGCCAAGGCTGCCCTGACACAATAACTCACTCCCTCAGGGCCCCTCAGTGTCAGAGAACTAATCAGGGACACTTCTGAAGGGTTGAATTCTGGTCAGTGTAAAGCCCACTTCTCCTACTAGGGGCCTCTCCAGCGGAGATGCTTTTTCCAATTCCATGAAAGCTGGGCTGGGGGGCCTAGACTGTTCTGACACCTCCTCCTCCTCTCCCTCTTTCATTCGAGCCATCTCTCTGCAGTGTCCTGCAGGGGATCACGATAAAGCTGGCAGCTGGCTATGAGTGCAAATGGGGAGGCCTCATCCCCTTCCAGTTAAATGCCTAATTAAAACTGAGGGCCGAGGCCCATGGACTCGAGAACATTAACCATGTGCCGCTGTCAGGCGCGGAGTTCACGCCGCCCCACCAGGAATGCACAGAAGCGCGGTTCTGGGGGCTGGGGCTTAGCGTGGCCTTTGGCCCAGTGGCTGTCTCCCTCCGCCCTGCACTCACAGGGCCGGGGCTGAAGGCTCGCTCTGCCCTGGGCCCGATGCGGTCCAGAATGCTGAGCACAGGCAGTCTGCAAGAGGGCATGCGGGCTCGGTGCATCCTCCGCCGCCTCCTGTCTCCCCTTCTTTCTGTCACTTATCTAGCTCCCCATTGCCCTCTCCCTGCCCCTCCCCCTGCCTCGCACTCTTCCTGTCTTTCTGTCTCTCCCTCAGTCTCCTTGTCAACATCTATGACTAGTCTGGGTGTCTGTCCCTCTGTCCTAACCTCCCTCTCCATCCCTGTCTTCTCTCTCCCGGTTGTTTTTGCCCATTTCGGTGTCTCTCTCCTGTCTCTCCATCGCTTTCTCCTGTCTCTATCTCCTTCCTGACTCCTGTCTTTCTTCCCTTTCTCTTTGCCCACCTTTTCTGTCTCATGATCAACCATAGGATCTGCTGGGAGAGGCTGAAGACCCCACAGGAAGCTCTGGTTCTGAGCCACTTCGGGCCTTGAAGTCTGGGCCACCTCTTCCACCTTGTCAGGTCCTTCAGGGCCTCAGAGGAGCCCTGTGCCATCTGTGGACAAAGCCTCAGTCTGGGAGTTGATGAGGTCTCCTGGGAATTCGGGAAACCGACATCTGCAAATATTTGGGGAAGAACCCCCTCCCGTGGGCCCTCAGCTGCCATTCCAGGTTCCTCCTGCCTCCTTGGCCTCCACCGGGGCCTTGACTCTAGAGGCTGGACTGACCGTGGGCCAGAGTCTGGACTCCCCAGATCCCGAGTCGTGGGGCTTAGGAGCTGTGTTCATTTCTTGGGGCTGTCAGGATGAAGTGCCGCATGCTGGCTGGCTTAAGACAACAGCAGTGTCTCACAGCTGTAGAACCAGGAGCCGGAAATGAAGGTGTCAGCAGTGCCGTGGTCCCTCTGAAGGCTCCAGGGAAGGCTCCAGGGCTTTCTCTCAGCTTCCAGAAACCCCTGGATTCCTCGGGCCGTAGACACATCTCTCTGGTCTCTGCCTGTGTCATCGCTTGGCTGCCCTCCCTCTGTGGGTCCATCTGTGTCTTTTCTCTTCTTATAAGGACACCAGTCATGTTGGATTAAGGGCCCACATACTCCAGCATGACCTCATCTCCCCTCGTCCGATCTGCAATGATCCTACATCCAAACAAGGTCACATCTCTGCATTGGACATGGATTTAGGGGGACACAACCCCACCCAGTAGGGTAACCGAAGGCTGTGTGTGCGGCAGGTTGGAAGCCCGCTGTGTATCATTGAGAAGGTTGCTCAGCATCTCTGAGCCCCAGCCCTGGCCCCTAAGACAGGGTAGCAGAGCCACAGTTTAGGGTGCTCGCAAGGATCTTCCTGCGTGGGCACATGTATGGCAAACGCAAAGCAGTTAGGATTCCCCATGCAGTGCAATTTGCAGAGAGCCCGGGGCCCTGCTCTCGTTGCCCCCTGCTTCCAGCCATAGCTCCTTAGCCTGTGGCTGCTGTTGGGGAGAAGGGGTCTCAAGTGAGAAATTATTGGGTGAGGGGGTCAGGAGGTCTCTGGAAGAACAGGGGCCTTGCCTGTCACTGACGCCCATACTTAGAGACCGGATGCAAATCCCCCGAGTGGATACACGAAACAGAGCTAGAGGTGCAAAGAGGATGGCACAACGGGGATGAGTGGGCGTTCTGAACCCAGGGCATCTGGGGGGAGGCACGTGGCGGGCAGCAGTTGGGCATCATGCAGACCCAGCTTGGACTCCAGCCCCATCGTCTCCTCACAGCCTGACTCTGGGCAAGAGGCGGAAGCTGCATGGGAACCATGGGGCTGGCGGAGGACGTGGGGTCTCCCCTACGAGAAACTCCAAAGAGAGTTAGAGACTGAAGGGAAGTACTTCACGAGATGTGCTGCTGTGGGTGATGAACTGGCGTCCGGGGATGGCCTTAAAAAGACGGACAGAAAACAGGAGCTAGCAGACCACCATCTACGTCGGTAAATGAAGCTTAACCGGAGCCCAGCCACGCCCCCTCCTTGGGGGGGTCATCTCTGCTGCCTTGGCACTATGATAGCAGGTCTGTGACAGACATCCCCGAAAATTTCCTAACTCCCTTTACAGAAATAGTCAGCTGACCCCTGAGCTAAAAGCTAGGATTCCTTTTTCTGGATCACTTCCTGCAGCCAGACGGTGTCTCCTGCAAGATGGGGGCCATAGGAACCTTGGGGTGGAGCTGGGCTGCAAGCTGTAAACCGCATAGTCTGCAGATCACACGTACTCAACCAGTAACAAATTGTATCTGAAGATCTTTCCCGGGATTAAAAAGGAACAGAGTGACAAGGGAAATAAGGCAGGGAAACGGGGCTGAGGAAGGTGCTGCGCTGGAAGCAGCTTCTCTCAGGGAGGGTCTGGTCTGACCCTGGGCTGGACGAGACCCAAGTCTTCATGCGGGCTATTTCCATGGTTCATTCACCTTTCAGCTCAGTTCAGTTCAGTCGATCAGTCGTGTCCGACTCTTTGCGACCCCATGAATCGCAGCATGCCAGGCCTCCCTGTCCATCACCAACTCCCGGAGTTCACTCAGACTCAGTCCATCAAGTCGGTGATGCCATCCAGCCATCTCATCCTCGGTCGTCCCCTTCTCATTCTGCCCCCAATCCCTCCCAGCATCAGAGTCTTTTCCAATGATTCAACGCTTCGCATGAAGTTGCCAAAGTACTGGAGTTTCAGCTTTAGCATCATTCCTTCCAAAGAAATCCCAGGGCCGATCTCATTCAACTTTGGTCCCCCTCAATATTTAAGCAGCTATTTTAATCTAGACTCTGGTGTTCCATGCAGACAGCTGGCGCTTGTGGCCCCACCTCCAGCCAGGTTTTAATCAGGCAGCAGCCTGAGAATCGCCCCCCGCCCCAACTCAGACATGGGAAGAGAAGACTGGAGCCTAAGTGGGTCAACATCTCACACCGATGTCCAGGGTGGCAGGGGAGTGGGAGAGGCAGCCACTGGCTGCTCAAGGAAGTTAGGGAGGACTTCCTGGAGGAGGGGACTTTGATCAGGGCCTTTAGAACTGAGTAGCAGTTCAGGAAACAAACATGAAGGGCATACCTGGCCCCGGCAGCCAACAGAGCCCCACCCCCAGGCTCATCCCTTGCTCTGACCAAGTGGTGGGGACACTGAATGTTGTCCCTAACTTCTGCGAGAGGGGAATTTTATACAGAACAGGATCCTGAGTTCGGGGAGAGAGGGGACAGAAATGGAGAAGAAAGAGGGAATGAGAAGCAAGAAGAGAAGAGGGGCCATGAAGAGGAAAAGAGGAGGGGCATCTCACACAGAAGAGGGACCCCAAAATATCAGCTCATCAAAGCTTAAAAACCCTTGCTCACAGGTGCCTGGCATTTACACATCTCCTATGCAACCCGCAAAACCCTATCAAGGAGACACTGCTTCTTCCCTGTGCTATACTCGGGGACACTGAGGCTCACGGGGACTGGCCCAAGGCCACACAGCTAGGAACGGACAGCTTGGGACATGAACCCAGGAGGTCTGGCTACAACCCCCTCACTCAAATGCCTGGTCAGCCTCACCTGCCAACTACCCACAGGATCTTTCCCGGTACCATGGGGCAAGTGCTCAGAGCTTCCTCAGGGCTCCACCAATGGGCTGCGGGCTGGGCAGACTAGGGGGGCCCAGCTGGCGTGAGAGCCCTGGCAGGGCTGCACTTGGCCAGTCCCCACAGCTGGTCACCATCCAGAGGCAGTGTGGACACCTCTGATAGCCCCAGGCTCCTTCTGCTGCTTTCTGCTTTCCCTCGATTCTTCCTGATGTTCTTCTGTAGATAAGTGGGAACACTCAAGTTCACTGCCTTTCCCAGCCTGCAGCAGTGCTGCGGAAAGGCTGCCCGGGGCCTCCCACCGAGGCAGCCAGCATCTTGGCCAGACTCAGAGGGCTGTGGCCGGAGGTGGGGGACAAGGGGGCCGGGGTGTCATTTCAGCTCCACGAGGACACTTGCCCTCCCTGGCCTCTGGGGCCTTGCTTTAACTGATCCTGGGGCCTTGCTCTCATCTGGAGAGCTCTCCACTTCCTGGGGGACCCTCCAACAAGGAGTGTGTTGGCACTGCCTCTGAGCATGGACATTTCTGTGTCCTCTGCCATCCACAGCCAAGGGGCCTACCTGTCCCCACCCCCAGGGTGCCTGGCATGGAGTAGGTAATCGTTACCTAAGCCCCACTAACCCTTCTGGACACCTCTGTGGAGCTGGTACTGTCTGAGCCACCTCCCTCTACTCCGCACCCATCTGCCCCTGAGAGACCCAGGAGGTGGACATCACTTCTGAAAGGTCACCCAGTCCCAGGCCTGGAGAAGGCTCTTCCATGCCCTCGGGGAGCATAATGTCGCCTCCAGGGGAGCAAAGGAGAGCTGCCCCCTCCTAAGTCATCACCACCAGCCCCGCCGGCAATTTTCCACTCTGCCTCCGGTGCTTGAAAACCCAAGTCTGAGTCCGAGAGCTAAAATAATATACATTCTCCGATGACTAATATGGGGGAAAATCCAGGGCTTCTCAGGAAATAATAGTCCACAGGCCAGGTTACCTTTTGCTGGGAAACTCCCAGTTCCCACCAGAGAAACAAGAAAGGCCATCAATTTCCAGGCAGCCGAGCCAGTGCAAGAGAGCTGGGTCTCCAGGCACATCCCGTCGGCAGTGCGCGGAACACCTGTCCTGCGGCAGGAACAGACCCCTTCCGAGTAAACACACAGCCTCGGGGAAGGAGCCTGGCTGGGGCGAGGCATCCATCCGCCCAGCTCCGGACATCCTGGACAAGAGTCCAAATGCTTCCTTCCACTGTCTCGGAGAAAAATGGCATCCTCGTCCAGCCAACTCTTCTTCCCTTTTCGACCGGAGAACTGTTCTGAGAATGCTTTCCTAGGAGCCAGAACCGCCTGGACATGGTCCCTGGGCTTGACAGAGTCTGGTGGCTTTTCTCATTCATCCTTCACTCCTTCTTCTATTCAGTCAGCAGGTCTGAGTTGACCCCCAGCGTGACGATGAAGCCCCCACTGCGGGGAACCATGTGGAACCAGGGCCCTTTCCCTGGGGCTCTTGCTGCGTTACTGTCACCCCGGGGGGGGGCCGGGGCAGCTCGCTGTCTATCAGCTCCTGCCCTGCTAGAGCTGCCGCTGAGGGGTGGCTGTCCAGCCTGGACCTGCGCTTCCAGGCCCACAGTGGGCAGTAAGGGATGTGGGGGACCCATTGATGAAGAAGCACGTGTGGTCCTGCCTTGCTCTCTTTGCTCACTGGGTGCTGGCTGCAGAGGCCTCCAGCACCCTAGGAAGGGCGGAGCCACAAGGCGGAAGGAGCCTGGGCTCTCAACTGACTACCCAGGAGCTGCCTCATTAGACAGTGAGTGTGCAAGAAACTCAAGAGGCTGGACTCCGCCCATGCATCGAGTCTAAGGCACAGGACCAGCCTCCCGAGTGAACCAGAGCGCCCGCCCAGGCCAGGGGAGGGACAGCGGGGCACTGGTACCAACATCAGGCTGTAATCAACAACCCCCCGCGAATCTGACCAGAAGCTCTGGACGTGCGCGTCCAGAAATGATGTGTGTAATTTGCATAAACATAACATCACGCACACGGATCCAGGCTCTGCCAGGGAAGGGTCATCTGCTTCCCCAAAACCCATTTATGGGCATCTGTGAGATCCTGCCACAGATCTCTTAGCAACTGAGAACTTAACTGTTGGGCATCAACTGGCAGAGTTACGAGTTGAAAGCAACAGAAACCATCTCCAGCTGATAAAAGAGAAGAGGAATTTATTGGAAGATCCTGCTGTGGCTGATCGCTGCTAACTAGGGGGGCTGGGGAATCAGACCCAGAAGCTGTGGGCACAGAACTGGTGACACCCACACGGCGCCTGTGTGCTGAGCCCTGCCCACCCTGACAGCTGCGGCAGATGCTGCCTGCCCCCCTGCCGAGGCTGGGCACCCCGGGAGCAGACACTGAGGCGGGGTCAGCATGAGAGCCAGTCATCAGGGAGTGGCCTTGAGAGGGAGGAGAAGAAAAGAGGAACTGAGTGGAGGGGGACGCTGAGCTGTGAGGCGGTCCCAGCCAAGGACTCCGCCATCCTCGTGGGGAGCTGGGTGCTGGGCTGCACTTTCAGAGCTGCACCGAGTCAGGGAGAGGGGCTTGGCTCGCACCCGTGTGGCCTGGGTTGTCGGACGCGGGTTCCACGCACAGACAGGACATGCCCTTGGGCCGCACGTGTCCTGCCTGGCCATCCCCAAAGACAGTACATCGCTGGACATCCTCTCAGCGCCCAGGAAGGTGAGTTGTTAATGAAGGGGGATCCAGGCAGAGCTCCCCAGTGCCCACCCTTCCAAAGAGAACCAGCCACGGCCCCTGCTTCTTGGGGCCATGAGCTCCCAGCTTGAAGTCCAGGGCAGGCGTGTCTGGCTGGTGGAGGCCAGCCCATGTGCCCACAGCCCAGCCATAGCAGGGCTGGGACACTGACTACCCGGAACTTGTACTTCTCTCCTGGTCCCTGCCTCCTCCCTTCTCAGCATGAAAGGAGGGCGACCCCCTGAACACAGACGGGGTGCTGGGTGGCCACGGAGAATGAGAGGCAGTCACCACTCACACAAGTGAGCCAGTGGTCAGTCAGGGCCCCGCAGGAGACAGTCCAGGAGACTTTTTAATAGAAGGAGACTCTTTACAAAGTGTTGTCTCGGAAATCGCCAAGACGGCGCAGAGTCCAGCGTTGGGGGTGTGGGGGGGAGGGTTACTAAAATCCCAAGAGAACATCAGAAGCAGATGCAGCTGACTCCCAGGGACCCAGCAGGGAGAGCCTTGGGGATTGAATCCCTGGTCCCTCTCCTCCCTCCACCTTCCAGGTCAGGGAATATCCCCCACCTGACCTGCCCCAAACTCGCACAATGAGGACGAGCTTACATGTGTTGTCTTTTCCTTCCATGTCAAGCATCTTGCTAACACTTGACAGACCATCATCTCACATATCCTCACCCTGATCTTGAGAATGACCCCAGTTTTATTTGTAGCAGGTGCCCTGCTCTTGGTCCTCACTCTGACTCCTTCCCTGCACCCCAACCTGACCCCTGGAGCCAGCACCTGCCCTCTAGGATGTGGGGTCAATGTTCTGAGTCAGTTTTGGGTCCATAAAGCGGGTGGGAGAACTGAAGAGTTGCCCTGCTCTGCAAAGAGATGTTCCCACCGAGGATTATGGAACCCTCAGCCCCCTCGCTGCCCTGGATGCCTCTGAAGCGCATGTTCTCCTTTGTTTTCCAGAGTTTTCTCAGTGGGTTTAAGCTCCAACAACCCCCATTACTAACTGTTCTGACAACATGACTGAATGGCTCCTTCCCTCCTGGTCGCCCCTCCCCTTCCTGCGACCACCTCTCAAAAAATACTCCCTATTCAAGTCCTCATCGCAGGGCTTGATTTGAGGAGAGACTAAGAGGAAGAAGCCCAGAGAGGTTAAGCCACTCACCCCAGGCCACACAGCCTCGGGCTGAGCAGCCAGGAGGCCTGGTGTGTCCTCCCCAGGACCTCGCTGAAGCCGCAAGTCTTAGAAATGGTGGTGTTCCCAGATTCAGAGACTCCCCAAGTTCCTGGACGGGTGCCCAGTGGATGTCGGGGTTCTATCTTATGTGTGCCAGGCATGGCACAGAGTGTGCTTCCAGGAATGCCCCACGAGGAGCCTGGCATCGCCTCCTGGCTGGAAGCCAACCACATCCCCCTGGGCGCTCGGAAAGCGGGGCCTTCTGCTCCTGTCCACAGTGCAGACGCAAGAGGGGTCTGCTTAGTGTCAGCGGAGCGAGCTCCGGCACAACGAGCGGTGGGGAGCGGGGGATAGGGGACCTGGGGGGAACGTGCCTGGTGCTCTGCATTCAGAGCTGTGCGCCATCCTCATGGACAATCCTCCCACCCTGCCCCGCCCTTCCCCTCCACCTTCCCAGTGCAGCTCTGACCATGTCACTTGCTGGGCCAAAGTCCTGCCCAGTCCCCTGGAATAACGTCCTAAGTCCTTAACCTGGACCGCAGCCCCCGTCCCCATGCAGTCCAGCCTCCCCCTCCTCCACATTCTCCCACATGGCCCGGACTCCCAGGACGGGGCAGGAGGGGCAGCCGGCTGGGCATAGCTGTGAGCTGACACACAGCCCCCATGAGCTGAGGCAGAGGCGGGGCAGACACTGGGCTCAGCATCTCGTCCATCTACCGGCTCCCCCAGCCGGGGGAGCCTCTGTGCCTCTCGGGGAGACCGAGGCACAGAGAGAAGCATAGGGCTCGCCTGGGGTAAGGAAACTACTGATTCGCTCAGGTGGATTCCACAGTTGCTAAGTGACTCTGCCCAGGGGCCTCCCCTCAAGGGACAGAGAGCTATGGTCAAGCAATCTGGCTGGGATGGGACAGCTAGGACCACATGGGACATTGAGATGAAAATGGGGCTGAATGAGAGTTCTCAGAGGGCTTCTAGGAGGAGGAGGTGGCAGAGAGTTGGGCTGGGAAGGCAGAGAAAGGTTTAGATAAACGGGAAAGGACTCTGGAGCAGCAAGGACAGTGAGCATTCGCAGTGACACAAGCCAAGCGAGGGAGGTGACCAATGCCTCAGCCACTGGGCTGCAGGAGCGCGTGTCCAGCTGCAAAGAGGACAAGCAAGGTGAGTTTTCCAAGCTGCCCATCACCCGGGCACAAGGATCTGTTCATTGAGGGGCCTGTCTGAGCGCCCATTTTCTGTTGCAACTTCCCAGGGCATTTTGAGTGGAGTGTGAAATCACATTTGCACAGAGGGGTGAACCTTTCTGAGGAGCCATTTATCCCCCAAAATAGGTTCGCAAGGCTTGTCGGAAGCTGAGCCCGTGAATCCCACCACACACAGCCCTGGGCTTCCTCAGCCCCGTGTTCTCAGCAGCCCGGAGGAGGTGGCTCTGTGAGAGTGGGCCAGGCTTGGTCTCTTTTCTGTTTTTGCACCCTTAGACGTCTGGGTGCACATTTACCAAGTGGATGCCTGTGTTGAATTTGGCAGTGGGTTGCAGGAAGGAGCTGGGAAGCCCTGGAGATATTTGGACCTGGCGAGGAGGTGGTCATTGGCTTATAACAAATTTGCATTCCTGTACATCAGCTCCGCGGGGCTGGACTGGAAAGGAGGCTTATTCATCATCCAGGGTGGAATTTGGGCCCCAGGGTGGCCGGCTTCCATTCCTCTCCCTTGCCCATGTAATCAATCATGCACATAGCAACCAATCTGAAAGGAAGAATAGAGTTGTGTCCTGTGTTGGTACTGTCCTGGCACAGCCGAGCTCCGTGGGCAGTGGCACTGGTCGTGAGAAGGAGACGCGCTCAAGTCTTGCTGCAGTGGAATGAACTGTGTCCCCCGCTCCATGGGTTCAGCGTCGTCTCCCTAGCCCCACTGCACGTATTGGGAGCCAAGGCCCCTGGGAAGTGACTAGGGTTAGATGAGGTCACAAAAGTGGGGTCCTCATGATGGGATTAATGACTTCATAAGCAGAGAGGGGGGCTTCCCAGGTGGCTCAGATGGTAAAGAATCTGCCTACCAATGCAGAAGATGCGGGTTCGACCCCTGGGTCGGGAAGATCCCCTGGAGAAGGGAATGGCAACCCACCCCTGTATTCTTGCCTGGAGAATCCTATGGACTGAGCAGCCTGGCGAGCTACAGCCCACGGGGTCGCCAAGAGTCTTACATGCCTGAGTGACTAAACCACAGCAATCACTGCAACAAACCAGAGAGGGGAGAGTTGACCCTGCTCCACGTAAGGACACAGGAAGAGGGCGGCCGTCTGCAAGCCAGGAAGAGTCCCCACCAGGAGCTCACCCTGCCGGTGCCTTGATCTCGGACCTTCAGCCTCCAGAGCTGTGGGAAACAAGCGTCTGTGGTCTCAGCCCCGAGTCTGCGGCGTTCTGTTAGAGCCGCCCAGGCAGGGGGGTGCCACAGAGGAGGGGGAGAGGGCTCGCCAGGCAGTGACCTGGGATGGAGACCCAGGACGACATGATGAGAAGTCAGTGTCAGGAGGCTCAACAAGAGTCGGGAGAGGTGATGGGAGAACGCAGGGCTCCGCCTTCTTCCTTTCGGGAATAAAAGCCCTTCCCAAAGCTTCAGGAGGACCCCTGGCTGACAAGGTAGACCCCACTACCTTCTGCTGGGGATGGTCACGTGGCTGTTCTTGCTGGGGTGGGGGGGTGCATGTTGGGATGCGATCCACACCCTCGCGTCCCTCATATCCACTCTTCCCTGCCCTGGTCTAAGCACTGGTGTGGGGCTCAGCTTCTATCTTACGGGCACGAGCATCCCCAGGTGACAGAGCAGGAGAGTGGCTGCAGGAAGCTGGGTCCCTCCGCCTGGACTGCCCACCCCTGAGAGAGAAGCTGGGCTCCACGGGTGTGACCTGCCACCATCTGGAGGGGCCTGTTCGTTGTAGCAGCTGAGCCTGAACCTGACTGATCCATGGGCTGAGTGGGAAGTTTACCCCCTGCGGAGCTGTCCTCACCCTGAAAGGATCTTGTTTTACTCTTGGGAGGAGGTTTGCTGTGTTTTCAGTGGCTTGATATCAAGGCAAGTCAGATAAGCCCTGCTCAAAGCTGAGGCCCGTGAGGCAATACTTCTGCCTACACATTGGCCGAGACGTGCTCGTTTCCCTAGAGAAGCCTGGAATGAGCAGCTGATCCATCAGGGGTACCTGGGCTCCCAACAACCCAGGACGAGCACGGGACAGGAATATAATCAGACCTCTGTCTGCTTAAGACACTGAGATTTGAGGGTTGATTTTAATTTTTTTTTAAACTTCATCAGAACCTTAATTGTCCTGACTGATGCACCGGCTGTGTGACCTTAAGTGACTTACTCAGCGTCTCTGAGCCTCAATTTCCTCAACCTCAATAACATGGAGACGTGAAGATGATGCTTCTGACCTAATTCATTTTGTGGACAGGTTGAGGAGAAACCGTATCTTTTAAGTGCTTAGCAGAGCCCCTGGCACTGGCTGGTCTCCATCAGTTCTGACTCTCGCCAGTTCTGATTGATCTGCACTCTGCTCCACCCCCACCCCCAGACTTGTCCACCTTTCCTTCTTCCCCGACTTTATTCCCGGCCCTCTCGGTTTAGCGGGGGCCCCGGGGGTTTTGACGTGTGCTGTTTGACACCCAGGTGACATGTTACAAACTCCAGGAGCCTCTGTCAGGAAGACGAGGCTGCAACGCTCGTTAGTTTCCCCGAGATTGTAGATTTTTTAATTCTTTGAGCCCACCCTTTCCATTAGCTGAACTTTTACAGCTTGGAAAGAAGTCAGAAAATTGTACACACTTCCAAGAACTCTTGAGGCGGTTTCCATGGCATACAGGGTTCATTATGCCCATGCCTACGTCCAAGTTTGGGACCCAGACACTTTAAAAGTCCCACAGAGAGCTAGGCTTGCTCCAGGCCATCCAGTGTTTAGGACGGCAAAGGACACAGGCTCTGAGCAGGCAGCCTGAGTCCCAGCCCTGGCTCTGCCCCTGACGACCTGCTGCCTCACTGTAAAATGGGACAGTGACAGTATCTGCTTCAGAGTGCTGCTGTTGGGTGAAAGCAGTTAATCCATGGAAAGAATTTAAGAGCCATGACTGGCATGAAGCAAAAGCTCAGAAAATTCTAGCTGCTGTTATTAATATGATTATTTCCAGTTTGGATCTGGAATAGCCTGCCTCTCCCCTGCTTGCTTGCTCCTCCTGGAGGGCCTTCCCTGTTCATCCGATATTCTCAGCCACTGCTTCTGACATTCGGATGAGTCGGGATCCCCTGTGTGGCAAGTCATAACAAACTTGCTAGAAAGAATTGTTCAAATTCTGGAATTGCTGAAATATGCAAATGATTATTTCATTGATTTATAAATCAACCTAGATAGCATATTAAGAAGCAGAGACAGCCCTTTGCCAACAAAGGTCTGTATTGCCAAAACTATGGTTTTTCCGGTAGTTATGTACAGATGTGAGAGTTGGACCATAAAGAAGGCTGAGGGCCAAAGAATTGACGTTTTCAAACCGATGCTAGAGAAGACTCTTGAGAATTCCTTGGGCAGCAAGGAGATCACACCAGTCAATCCTAAAGGAAATCAATCATGAATATTCATTGGAAGGACTGATGCTGAAGTTCCAATCCTTTGGCCAGCTGATTCGAAGAACCGACTCATTGGAAAAGACCCTGATGCTGGGAAAGATTGAAGGCAGGAGAAGAAGGAGACGACAGAGGGTGAGATGGTTGGATGGCATCACCGACTCGATGGACATGAATTTGAGTGAGCTCTGGGAGCTGGTGACGGACAGGGAAAGCCTGGCGTGCTGCATGCAGTCCATGGGGCTGCAAAAAGTTGGACACGACAGCGACTGAACAACAAAATACACTTTTAAAATTAGACCTAATTTTTTGGGGGGTCACACGCCACAGCATGTGGGATCTAGTTCCCAAAGCAGGAATTGAACCCACACCCTCTGCAGTAGAAGCTGCAGAATCTTAACCACTGGACTGCCAAGGGAAGTCCCAAATTTCTTTGTGTCTTGTAAATTATTTCTTGTTTTATAATTTAGACCTGATTTATTCTCCCTCTCACAGCATCATTCTCGCTTGCAGGTGCTATGCCTTCTTTTTAATGGTATAAACCTTTTAATTGAAAAGTATGTCAATAAAACAACTGAAGACAAATTAGAAGATACAAATAAGTAAAAATGAGAAAATGAGAATCACCCCAGCTGAGAGGGAAGCACTGTTGACCTGTGGACATGTTGCTTCTGTACAGATGCTCATCGTAGAATTACACGGGTGACCTCTATTTCTCAGACAGTATCCCTTTCGACGACATTCTGAAGGCCACTTCTCTCTTTTTTCAGGTAAGTTGCTGGCACTCAGAATGTGACACAGGAAATGGTGAAGTGTATAACCACCCAGGATTTTCCGGTGGTGGAGACGGGGCCGGGAGAGAAGGAGGGGGCTGGCCAGGAGGTGGTCTCTCCAGAGTGGGGGCTACATCCTAGAGTGGGTTCCACCTTGAGCCAGCTGCTGGCCCAGGCCTTGGGACTGCGGGGTGGACACAGTTTCCCTCTCAGGGCCTCCACGGGGCCAAGGGCACCTCTGCAGAGAAGGGAAGGGGCGGTTGAGAGCCCTGAGCAGGCCGGAGCAGCAGGCTGGTGGAGGGGACATAGGCAGGCCGCCCACTGTGAGCCATCTGCCACCTGGGTTGGTCATCCTTTTCCTGTTCTGCTCGTCCCCTCTCCCATGCTCCTTGCCCGGGCCCCCTCGGAAGGAGCCAGTGGACTCCTCTGGCCTCTGGCTGCCAGCTCAGTTTGGTCAATGAGAGATTCTGGCAGGAGCAGAGGGTGGCGAGAGGGTGGAATCTGACAGGTGGGGGTGGGGAAGGCTCCAGGTTCGAGACTCAGGGCGCTTGTTAGTTTCCGTGGACCCTGCCCTTCATCAACCTCTCTGTGATTCCCCGGTCCAGTGTGCTCGTCCCATCCTGCCAGGGCCTGGCCTGTGCAAAGCCTTGTGGTCCAGCAGGGAGAAGGTTGGATACAGAAATAGGGCCCCGAGGAGCCCTGGGCATCAGAGCAACCCAAGGATTCCAGGGGTCTTGCTCAGAGGACATGGGAACACTGGGAAGGGACATCCCCAGGGAGAAGCGCCATGAGCCCAGCATCACCCCCTAAGAAGGGAGCTGCCTTACCCACTGGGGTGAGGGCTTCTCCTGCCAGGCCCTGTGGGTGCCGCAGCCACCGCAGGACACGGGCAGGGGTGTCCACTCCCCAGTGGAGGTGCATGCCGGCAGGCCAGGCAGAGAGCCAAGGTGCAGAGGAGCAAACCAACGAGATCACTGCCGACCGGGACGGCCATCCTGCAGGGGACACGCAGAGTGGCCACACCCGAGGTCAGCACTGGCCAAAGTGCGGCGGGTCCACTGCACAGTGAATCAAGTTGACCCCCACACTGAGAGACACTGCCCTTCCCCGAGAGAGGACGCTGCTTCCCATCGTTCTGATCAAGTCTGGGAGAGACCCTCCACTTAGTGCTCGGGACCCCTCCGCCTGCAGGAATCACCGGGCCCCACCCTGTGCCCCTAACAGAGGGAGGGCAGGGCTGAGGTGGCAACTGGCCTGAACTCCATAGCAGTGAGCTCGTTTTCAGTTTTTATCTGCAGAGTTACTGTTTCTGCGTGGTGATGCTGGTTTTCTGTTTACAGTAAGAGGGGCAGAGCTTCCTTTTTGAAATACATGCATTTAAAAAGTAAACGGGGAATCCAGTTAAATAAATAATAGGCTAAATAATTAAGGATTCAGGCTGGGAGGGAGGCATGGCAAGACCAGCCACCCTGGTCTCCGTGGTTTCGCACGTTCAAGAACTCTGTGGTCTAAAGCAATGGTTCTCAGAGACAGGGCCCCAGCCAGCAGCATCCCCTGCCCCTGGGAGCCTGTAAGAGATGCACCATCTCAGCCCCTGGCCAGCCCCATGGGATCAGAACTCCTGGCCCCTCCCGTGGGCCCAGCCCTGTGCCCGGTGGTGGCAGGGAGAGGATTGTGACACTTTCCCAGACCTGAAAGCCACTGCCCTCAGCCTGTCCTGTTGAGCAGGAACTACTTAGAAGGGAAAATGCTGAGCCAGGACCCCTGGGGCTGGCCTGGCCACGGGCCCTCAACCACGCTGCTCAGAGACCTCGCGGCCTTCAGCACTCAGCTGCCTCAAGATAGATGTCCGGGGCTTTCCAAACGGGTTCGCGACGTCCTACTCCTTCAGGCTTTCAAGCCTGGGTTCTGTGCTTATGGGTGCTGGCACCCACCGGGGACGAGGGGAGGGGGAAATGATCACCACGAAGTGGGGCCTCCAAATTTTGGGGGCTGTTACCACCCCCCTACCCCCTGACTCAGACAGGCAGTCTAGATCTCAGAATGCAGAGCAGAGGCTCATGGGGCAACACCAACCTCCCAAGAGCTGTGTGCGGTGATCATTTTTATCCTCGTTTATTTATCTTTTTAATGCTGGTCTTTGTGCACTATAGGGATAATAGATCAGGGTGGATGGGCAAAGGTTTCCTTAAAGGGCCAGACAGCAAAGTTTCTATGGTCCTGGCCGTGTTTCTCTGTCACAACGTCTCAAGTCTACCCCTGCGGCATGCTCAAGGAAGCATTCCTTGGGGGCCAGGTGACGAGCAGGCCTGCTGGCAGTGATGTGCAGCCCCGTCCGGCCCCTCTGCACCCACCTGTCCCTCCCCCCAGGGGCCATCGATGGCCTGCTGCTAAGGCCTGCTCAGATGCTGCCCTCAGGGAAGGGAGAAGCCCACCTCTAGTGACAAGTCAAGCCTCAGATTCAGGACAGCTCCTCCCAGGACAGGCCAGGGCTTTGTGATCATGACCTTACAGTCCAACCTCCCGACCCTGGGCAGTGCTCCACCCCCACCAACTCCCAGCACAGGGAAATACTGTCTGAACTCTCAAGATAAACCTCTGTGTTTCAGGGCTCATTTCCCAAGGAACCCGTGGCCCACCAGAAGCTGCTGCCAGCTATGAGAAAAACCCTGAGTGAGCCTGCTTCTTGGACTCAGGAGGCGGCCCCCAGTGTCCAAGACTTGAGGACAAAGCAGGGCAGCACCTGCTGGCCCCTCTCTTGTGCACAGAGGCTGGACACTCTGCTGCAAACCCAGGAGATCCAGCCCGTTTGTGCAGATGCTGGTGGGGCTCCGGGCTGGACCCCTAGCATGAGGCTCCTTGGATTAACTTGCGAGTCTCCAACATGTGGCAATGTTTACTGGGTAGGAACCTACCTAATTATCTCACAGATGCTCACCTGAAGCATCTCAGCCCTCCCCTCCTCCAACCTCTCCATCAGCCCAGAGAAGAAGAATACACAGCTTTTAAGTTCTCAGCTTCTCGAGAAGCTTAGACTGGACAGAAGAGATGCATGTGGCCTGTGCCAGGCCCTCTGAGCCAGCCCCCCTGAGCCAGCCCCCCAGGGAAGAAGAAAATCCAAAGGGGTGTGGTTCAATAACAGGAGACCAGCTACACGCTGACACAGGGATGGAGAAGTCACAGCCAACGATCATGAGCAGAGAGCCCCGACAGGCAACGGGATAAACAACCTGCGGTCCGTCCATACAGTGCAATGCCACTCGGCAATCAGAAACAACAACACGGATGATCCGCTAAAACATGACGTGAAAGAAGCCAGACACGGAAGAAGGCGTGCTGGGTGGTTTCCTTTGAGTTAGGGTCCTAACCAGGCAGGAGTAATCAATAGTGAGAGAAAGCAGATGGGTGTTGCTTGGTGACGGGGAGGAGGGCCGCCAGCTGACCGGAAGGCGCAGGCGGAGCTCGGAGGGTGGTAGGTGCTCCGTCTTGATCTCAGGGGTGATTACGTAACTGAACACCATCGCCAAACTTGGCGAATGGCATCTCCACGTGAGCGAATCTGGCTGGCATTTCAAGAGATGGAAACCAAGTCGTCTCCCCTTGAGAACAGGCCAGAGGTCGTGACTCACTTCGAACAAATAGAATTAGTGGAAATGACGGTGTGACTTCAGAGACCTGGCCATTAAAGATGCTGCGTCTTCTATTCTGGTCTCTCTCAGCTCATTCCCTCCGGGGGAGCCCTCGGCTCTGCTGGGAGGATGCTCGAGCAGCCCGTTGGAGGAGCCCTCGAGGAGAAGCACTGAGGCCTCCTGCCGGCGGCCACACCAGGGAGCAGCCCCTCCAGCCCCAGCTGAACCATCAGATGGGAAGGCAGCCCCCTCCAGCCGCATGCATCCCCACCAAACACCGGCCAAGCCATCCCTGAGTTCCTGACCCTCAGAAATGAGGAGGTAGTAATTGTTGGTTGTTTTAAGCCACTAAGTTGGAGGTGAGTTGTCACACAATAAGAGGTGTGTGGTAAGAGAGAAATGCTGTTTTCCTTGCTGCTGACCTGTCAGTACACAGTATGGTGCCTGGCACATAGTAGGCATTCAAATTAATATTGACAAGTGATTGAAGAGTACATGAATTAAACTATGAAGAAAATAAGAACTATCATTGGACTATCATATCATAGCCTTAAGGGAGAGTAAAAAAAGCATTTGTTGTGGACTTACTATGTGCAGCCATTGCCCCACATTGGTTTATTAACCTCACCAAGAACCCCCGAGATGAATAACTGCTGCCAATGTGCAGACATGGAAGCTCTCTTGTGCTTGGAGGCCCTGTCCGAGGGCACAGCCTCCCTCACCACCAGCACCCCCACCCGAGCGGCGCCTGTCACAACCGCTGACCCTGCACTGACCCGTCATCATCACCCGAAGTCCGAGCTTACATCAGGGTTCACTCCGGGCCCTGGCATGGACCTCCTTCATCCCTAGAGCCCTCAGTTCCTAGGAATGTCTTCTCATTGCAGACGCATAACTGGTATTTGCTACACTGAATTTGAAGAGGGAAGAAAAATGATAGCGGGAAGAAGCGAAGTGCAAATATGAAACATCAGCTTTCGGAAGAGGACACCAAGGCGTGGAGAGATTCCATGACTCAGCCGCAAACCATGGGCTGGTCGCGACCCAGCTGAGCTTGAGAAACTGAGATGAGCAGCTTCTCATCGATGGAGCTCCCCTATTCGTCACTGTCATGATATCGTTTTATTTTACTTTTTAAATGACTGCAGAGTAATAAACGCCTTTTGTTCATGGAGATTGGAAACTACAGAAGAGCCTAAAAATTTCATATCATCTACCTTCTCCCTTAGCTGAGAAGAAAGCAACTGTGTATTTGGTGTACCTCTTCTGATCATCTATACCATTTTTATGCAATAAGAAGGGGAATCGTATGATGCATATTATGGGAAGGGTTTTTCGGCCTTGGCATGACTGTCCTTTGTGCTGGATGATTATCTGTTGTGAGGGGCTGCCCTGTAGCTTTCAGGACGTCTGGTGCTACTCTGCTGCCTGCACATGCCAAGAGCTCACTCAACTTTTAACAACCGAAAGTGTCTCCAGATGCTGCCATACAGACATTTCTCCCCAGCTGAGAACCAGCTACGTCATTACCTGCTTGTTTCACCTCCTCAGATGCCGTAAGTGTTTTTCCAGGCCATAGGCATCCTCTCACATAGAATGTTTTAATGGATGCTTGGATTGTGTCTAATCCACGGGTCATCGTCTATTAACCGACACTCTTAGGGGACATCCCTGCAGCTCCCAGTTTTACTCGGTTTGTTTTCAATCCCTGGACATCACTTCAGGCTTCACCTCCACTGAGGAATATCAAGCTCTGCACTGTCTGGTCCAGAAAAATACAGTTTTTCTTTGTTCTGCAGAAAGTGCCCCGGGAAGTCTGGGTGGACTGTGGCTTCTGTAAGGAACTCTCTGGCAGGAGGAACTGCTTTCAAAGACTTGGCAAGCACGGCCTTCACCTTGCTGTGGATTTCCTGTGACGAGCTGGGGCCCTGAGATGCTAAACAATAGAGCCTCGGTGGCACGACCTCTTCCCTCGCTGCTGGAAGTCACTACAAAAAGTTCAACCCTGCTTTCGCAACCGAGCTGCTCAGAACTAATTTAAAACTTTTGATTAAGCCAGCATCTAAAATGGCAGCCTCAGGCTGTTCTTATTTCCTCTGAGTAGTTAATTACAGAGCAACTGGTCGACCTGACCAGTGTAATGGATGAAATACTTCAAACAGGGCTCCCAGGGGAGCGTGGGGTTGTAATGGAGAGAAGCTTGGACTGGGGGTTGGAAAACCTGTGGTTCTAGTCCTGCGGTGTGAATTTAGGAGGCTTAGAACCTGTGTGAGCCTCAGTTTGCTCATCTGTAAAATGGGAATAACACCTCCCCTATCCAACACCCAGAGATCTTGGGAAGGTTCTGTGAGTTTCTGTATCTGTAGATTCTTTGCAGAGTGTCACACCTTATAGAAATGTCAGCAACCGATGGGAGACTTACATCAGGAAGAGGCTTTTTAACTATGATGCTCCTCCTCAATTAGATACTGTTTCCTTCTGGATTCAGGGCAGGAAAGAGAAGTCATTCTAAGAAGTCAGATAATAACAAGTGTTAGGAAGGATGTGGAGAAGGTGGAACCCTTATATTCTGCAGTGGGAAGGGAAAATGGTATGGCTACTGGTAAATCATCTGGTGGTTTCTCAAACAATGAAATGTAGAGTCACCACATGACCCAGGAGTTCCACTCTTGAGTACACTCCCAAGAGGACTGAAAACATCTGCCCACATGAACACTTGTACACAGGCAATTACAGCAGCATTATTCACTAGAGTCGAAAAGTGGAAGCAACTCACATGTCCATCAAAAGAGGTGAATGGATGAGTGGAATGTCGTCCACGCCCACAACGGGACAGGACTCAATCACAGAAAGAAAGGGCACACTGACGCAAGCTACAGTGTGGGTGAATCTTGAAACCACTGCCGAGGGAGAGAAGTCAGACGCAGAAGCCCACGCTGTATGATTCCATGGATACGGGACGTCCAGAACAGACAAATCCATACAGACAGGGAGCAGGCTGAGCGGCTGACTGGGCTGGGGGATGGGGAAATAGGAAAGGTCGCTCAAGGGTACAGGATTTCTTTTTGAGGTGGTGAAATGTTCTGAACTGCCTGTCACAACGCTGGCACACATCTGCATAAAGCAGCCAAGTTGAGCAAAGCCTTGGGCGGTACGGAAAATGATGCTAGTTTTATTTCTGATTTTCAAGTCAAGTGGGGATGGCGGTAGCTTGTGCTTCTGTGTGTGATGCCCCTTGGTGTTCCCTGTCTCCGCATCACGGGGACACACAGCAGATGCTCAGAAAATAAAGGCCGCCAAGTGAGAGGAGGAACAAGTGGGGGAGCAGAGGAAGGAAACCCGCTGTATGTGGCTTATTCAATGATAATGGATGAATCTTAGTAATAACATGAGGGAGGCGGGAGGAACTGGGAGACTGGAATACAAACACACTATTGCTCCCATGCATGACACAGGTAAGGGGTGAGAGTACACTGTTAAAGCACAGGGGACTCTAGTTCATGCTCTCTGGTGAAAGGGGAAGAAGTCCCAAAGGGAGGGGACATACGTGTATGCATGGCTGATTCATCTTGCTGTACAATCGAAACCAACACAGCATGTAAAGCAACTATCCTCCAATAAAAAATTAATTTAAGAAGGAAAAAATAACGTGAGACTAACATTTTCAGTCCCTTTCTTCGCTGAATGTTATTCCATGTAGGAAATCTGTTTTGCTTCTTTAGATCTCGCTGGTTTACCCAAAAGTCAATAATGAAAATGATTTTTTTACATATGCATTCATTCGCTACATGCTAGAGCACTTCACTCATACTGAGACATGGGTCCTAGTATTGTTTCCGTGTTATAAATGAAGAAACAGAGCGCCTCAGCTGCTCTAGTGATGAAACAGCCTGAGATATAATCACATACAAGGTCATTCGTTGCAGCACTGGAGTAGCAAAAGATTGGAAACTAAACGCCCAACAAGTGGGCACTGTTTAAATGAATGATGGTATATACTTTGGGTAGAATATGATTTAGCTGTTCAAAAAATGAATAAGGCAGGTATTTATACACTGATATGGAAGTATCCCCAAGATACAGTAACTGAAGATTAAAAATAAAAGCAAGAGAGAGCACAGCTGGTACATGTTCTGGTTATATCTGGAAGGATATTAAGCAAATGGTAAGAGTGGGTGCTTCCAAAGGGGGATCTGAGAAGCTGGGTGTATCGTCAGGAGAGGCATGTGGATGCTGCAGTAACAAACAACGCACTGAGTCTAAGTGGCTTAAATGACAGAGGTTTGGTTCTCATCTGTACATGATGGTCACAGGAGAGCAGGGGCTCTCTACTCATAGATCACTCAGGGATGGAGGCTGCCGGAGCCGTCCCCATCTCTGACATTGCTGCTCATCAGAGAGCTCTGGAGGTCTTGCGCTGACAGTGAGCTCCAGCCTGGAAGTAACACGTGTCATTTTGTTTGTTTTGAGTCATGCTGTGAGACAAGTGGGATCTTACTTCCCCAGCCAGGGTCCAAATCCTCACCCCTTGCATTGGAAGCACAGAGTCTTAACCACTGGACCATCAGCGATGTCCCTAACACGTCACTTCTGCTCATAAGTCCCTGGTCGGCACTTGCCACCTGATCCCCCAGCCACTGGGGGGCCAGGAGGTGGAAATCTACCTGCACCTGGAGGTGGAGAACCTCTGTGCAGTATTAGTGCCGGCCACCTGGGAACAGACGTGGGCGGGAGGATAACGTTCCCCTCATAGACCCCTTCAGACATTTGAAGATTTTTCTCAAGCATATACTGCCCAAGCATGAATGGAAATGTCTAATAGGAGCTTCCACGGGAGTAAAGTAATGGGCAAGGTAGGCATAAGTTTCAGGGAATCTAGAACCAAGAGACCACAGATCTCACCAGTTGAGAGGCGGAGGGACCAGTGCAGGCTATTTGACTTTCATGGTGCATTTAAAGAGCACCTACTGTGTGCCAGGAGTGGGCTCTGCAACGGAAACACGAAGGAGCTCAGAGCCGACTGGAGGGGAGCTGGGACACTGGGGTTCAAGCCCGGGCTCTCCCTGGGTATCCTCATTTGCCTTACCCGTTTACAAACGGGCCTCCAAGGACCTACTGTGGACGGTTACACGAGGGGGTTGAGGGTGGTGTGAACGGGGATTCTGTGGTCCATGAGGCACCTCACAGGTGGAAACAGGTCTGCATCTTCACCCCCCGACACGTTTGCAACAGGACAAAGAACTGCCCCTGGGAGACCTCCCTCCTCCCGATTTCCCCTCCTTCCTCTTATTTGCTTCTTTCTGCTAATGGACCGACTCTCTGGGGTTAATCAGGCTACTTTTCATTCTGTTAAACTGCATCATTTTTGATCTCTCCACTCAACAAATCTGCACAAGCCACGTTAGAAGTTATTTGTGGAGCATAATCTGCTTAGTATCTTATCAAAACTTTGAAAGCTGTAATTCAGTTCAGATGGGGCACTTGGGGGCTGCAAAGGGGGAGGGAAAAAAGAATGTCAGAATGCTGGGATTATCAAGATTTGGATTAGCAGGCAATTTCCTGAGTTCACCGACTTCATAGATGAGGTCAGAGAGGTCCGTTCTGAGTGGAGCCCATTAATCTCCGTTGTTAGCGAGGAAGCGTTGGAAAGTGCAGGTGTTAACAGTCTCCGTGTTATTTTTGGGAGAATGTGGATTGAACACTCGCAGGAAGTGTACTATTCCCTTGCCAGCATCCTGGAGTGTTATTTTAGGCAGCAGAACTGAGGCTTGTGAGCAGAAGCCGGGTTTCAACACACCTTTAAGGCAAGAAGGGTACTCTGCAGGCAAGAATTCTGCTGCGAAGGTGGGGAAAATTAAAGTAATCAATGTGCTCTGCAAGGATGCTCATAAAGGTTGTCCATAGACCTCTCCAGGAGAGCAATGGCCTCAGCTACCAGTCCATCTGACTTGGCAAAATATGTGGACCAGTCCTAGTTCTCTGGATCAGATGAGCTAGTCTGAATGAAACTGGCCCGCAGGCACACACACACACACACCCCCCAACTCAGCATGCACACCTCTGCCTACAGAAGGGCTGTTTCCCCTATAATTTGAGGAGTTTACTCTTTAAATATAGATTATAAATTCTAAATTAAAAAAACAACAACAACGATAGAGTGTGTTCAACTACTCTGAAAGGCTGTGTTGGAAATGCAATGGAATTTTCTCTTTTGGCCCCTCCAGCTGCACAGCAATTTGGAGTGAACATCATGAGCATAAACTCTTCATGCCCAACTGCCAGGCTTCTGGCTTTCTAGCTGGGGGCCCTTGGGCAGATTTCTTACCCTCTCTGTGCCTTAGTTTCTCCATCTGTAAAATAAAGGAGGACATTACTGTAATAATGTGTCTATCTAAAAAGATTGTTGTGTTGAACTAACACAAATACAGGCACACCTTGGAGACACAGCGGCTTCAGATCCAGATGCTATGAGAAAGCGAACATTGCAATGAAGAGAGTTACACAAGTTTTTTTATTGCTCGTGCATATAAAAGTTATATTGTACACCTGAAACCAATATAACATTGTAAATCAACTCTGCTTCAATAAAAAAGTAATGTTCACACTGTGCTCGAGTCTACTGGATTGCAATAGCATTACTATTATTAATACTATTACAAGACCCCAGTCTTAAAAATACAATGTGCAAGGTAAAAAGCAATTCTTACCTCAAGTAAAAATGTTTCATTGTTAAATATTTTATTGTTAACAATGCTATAACATCAAAGCAATAGCATATGTCACTAATCACAGATCACTATTACAAATATAATAAGTTCAAAATATGGAGAGAATTAGCAGAATGTGACACAGAGACGTGGATTGAGTGAATGTTGTTGGAAAACCCTGAGATTTGCTCAGCTCAGGGTTGCCACAGCCTTCACTTTATACAAAATGCTGATACCTGCGATGTGCAATAAAGCGAAACGCAGTGAAATAAGGTATGCCCTTAAACTGCCTGGAACAGCACCAGGCGCACGGGAGGTGTGACGTGAGCTGGTTTTGAGGATGGCAGTGGTGATGGTCACAGTGATGAGGGTGAAGGTGGTGATGGCGATGATGTGTTTGATGATTATCCTCGTCCACGTGAGTGGCTAGGACAGAAGATCCTCGATGGGGTGACTTATAAGTATTTATTTCTTATGGTTCTGGAGGCTGGGAGGTCCAAGATCAAGGTGCTGGCAGATTTTGTGCGTGCTGAGAGCCCACTTCCTGGTTCATAGAAGGCCACCTTCTTGCTGTGTCCTCGCATGGCAGAAAAGGCAAGAGACCCCTGCATCTTCGTTAAGGGCACTAACCCCATTTACGAGAGCTCCACCCTCAGGATATAATGACCTCCAGGCCCCACCTCCTCATACCACCACACTGGAGATTAGGTTTCAATGGATCAGGAATGGGGGTGGGGTGGGGACACAAACATCCAGTCTGTAGCAATGACCGTGGTTAGGATGGTGGCTCCCTGTGTTTAAATGCATGATACACACAAGCCGGGGAGTCTAGGAATATATACGGGGTGGGTGTTCATGAAGCTTGTGTGCTTATATCCTGAGACTACTAATTAGAGAGATCACATGTGGTTAGCTGTCAACCAGCAAGCCCCACTGAGTGGATTAAAATATCTCCCAGGGCTTGATTAGGACCTGGGAACACTTGGTTAGAGAGTCTGTGGTCATTTCTAAGGACAAGGGACTCCAGCCCCTTCCTGAGGAACACAGGCTCCACTGTGTAGTTTTCCCTGGGAAAGTGAGATGGACAGTGCATTTCCCACGCACAAGAAGACCATCTATGCAAAGAGACAGGGAGAAGCAGAGAGCCTTCTGGCCTCATGACAACCTGCGAGATAAGATGCTGACCCTGTTGTTTCACAGACAAGGAAACCAAGTCCTGGAAAGACCGCACACGGGGTGGAAGGGACAGGCCAGGGCTTGAAGCTGTCTGCAGAAACCTCATCTGGACCCAGTCACACAGCGTGTGTGACTCTGCTGTGTGCTGCTGCTGTTCAGCCGCTCAGTCATGTCCGACTCTTTGTGACCCCATGGACCGCTGACCGCCAGGCTCCTCTGTCCATGGGATTCTCCAGGCAAGAATACTGGAGGGGGTTGCCATTTCCTCCTCCAGGGGATCTTCCTGACCCAGAGACTGACCCCACGTCTCCTGCATTGGCAGGAGGATTCTTTACCACTGAGCCAGTCGGGAAGCCCTGCTGTGTGTGGTGGCTGCCAAGTCCAGAGCTGGCATTCTCAATCTTTCTGCCAGCATGTCTCAGACCCTGATTCAGGAGGTTCTTCTCCAGGCAGATGTTGCAACACAGATTCCAGCTGTGGCCCCACAGATGTGCTCAGCTTGGAGGTCCAGGCATGGGCGAGGGGTCTGCACTGCACCACAGCCCCCACGTGAGAGGACGGGGGGCCACTGCCTTGGAGAAACATGGATTTCTGCTCCACTGCTGCTGGTCCTCAGCCACAGTCTGGGTTTTCTAAAACGGCAGCCCAAAGGGACCAACCCTTTCAAGTGGACTTTGTTGAGACACTTGATGTCCAGCAGAGGGGAAGGCAGATGAAGAAACAGCTCAGGAGCAGAAGACAGAACCGCAAAGTGGGCTCCGCTGCTTCTTAGCCCAAACGTCACTTGGGGCCTCAGTCTCTTCATCTGTAAGATGGGTGCAATGGTCCTCATACCGTCAGGGTCCAGGAGATGAGGCTTCTGAAACACAGTGCTACGTGTCCACCACTAACGACCCTCATTCCCAGAGCCTTCAGCCCCTTCTTCCTGTCCACACCAGAGAACATGCCCCCAGGTGCGTGCCTGGCCTTCTCTGGGGAGGATAACTCAGCAGGCGGGGTCACGGTTGAGGACTCATCAGCCCCACCCAAGCCCATTGGAAGCGGCAGCTTCACGTGGAGGAGGCTCTAATTACCTCACACAAGGAGGCAAATGGAGGATAAAATTACTGGCAACTCGGGTCATAAATACTTACTTTCCCTTTTAACATTTTTACGATACTCCCTCTTTTCAGATGCAATAATTTACCCTAATGTGTTCCTCCCGCTGCGTTCTCCACTCATCTGACATCTGTGTAAACGTCGGGACAGCAGAACCAGAGTAAATCACATTCTACTGATTCTGCGCATTTCACCCTATGGTGCGACGCTGGAGCCGCGTCAGCTTTACCTGCCAATGTGAGGACCGAGAACACCAGACTCTGCCCTCTGTGTTATCTTGATGAACAGGACATAAATTTTAACTCCTGCAACTGGAAGAGTACCAAAATGCCATTGAGTTGGTCTGGATGTTTTTTAAAGAGTTGGAATGGAACATATTTGTCTCATCCCGTTCACCCGGGGAGTCATGGATCAGTGTCTAGTGGGCCTGCCTCTAAACACTTAATGAGGGAACTTTGGGAGGACATGGGGAGAGACAGGCTACTTGTTTTCTAAGATCACATCGTATGGGAAAGTTTCCCAAATGGAATTTTGTTGAGGTCTGATGTCATTTAAAGAGATAGACAGTGTCTCCACTGGGATTAGGCTCCAATGAGGAAGACAAAACAAGCAAACAAAAATAAGTAATGGATGGTGGCTTAAACACACCATATTTGATTCTGTAGCATAAAAGGAGATGTGCAGGACTCGTGTGCTGCTTCCATGAGTTTAACAGGGGACAAGACTCCTTTTAGCCTCCTACAGGGTGGCCCTCCTCCTTATGGTCCAAGATGGCTGCCTGAGCCCTGGCCATCACATCCAAGTTTCTGATGGCAGGATGGAGGGCGAGAAGAAAGTCTATGCCTTCCTTCTTTTTAGAAAAAGAGTTTTTAGAACTGTTTTTATTTTTGGTATTATTGCTTTAGTTTTGGCTGTGCTGGGGTTGTGCTTTGCTGTGCGGGCTTTCTCCAGTTGCGGAGCACAGGCTGCACGTTGCCTGGGCTTCTCTTGTTGCAGAGCACGGTGTCTAGGACTTGTGGGCTTCCGTAGTTTCGGCACATGGGCTCAGCTCTTGTGGCTTCTGGGCTCTAGAGCACAGGCTCAGTAGTTGTGGTGTTTGGGCTTAGTTGTTCCATGGCATGGGATCTTTCCGGATCAGGGATTGAACTCACATCTCCTGCCTTATTGCAAGCAGATTCCTTACCACTGAGCCACCAGGGAAGCC
The DNA here is from genome assembly GCA_006410635.1 of Cephalophus harveyi. Lineage (NCBI taxonomy): Eukaryota > Metazoa > Chordata > Mammalia > Artiodactyla > Bovidae > Cephalophus > Cephalophus harveyi. Next base: position 45,565 of record SJYT01033553.1, read on the forward strand.
CTTGTTATAATTAATGAGTCAATATGATACATTATCATTAATAAAACTCCATACTTTATTTGGGTATGGATGTGAGAGTTGGAATATAAAGAAAGCTGAGTGCCGAAGAATTGATGCTTTTGAACTGTGGTGTTGAAGAAGACTCTTGAGAATCCCTTGGACTTCAGGGAGATCAAACCAGTCCATCCTAAAGAAATATGTCCTGAATATTCATTGGAAGGACTGATCCTGAAGCTGAAACTCCAATAATTTGGCCACCTGATGTGAAGAACTGATTTATTGGAAAAGACCTGGATGCTGGGAAAGATTGAAGGCAGGAGGAGAAGGGGACAACAGAGGATGAGATGGTTGGATGGCATCACCAACTCTATGGACATGAGTTTGAGCAAGCTCCAGGAGTTGGTGATGGACAGGGAAGTCTGGCATGCTGCAGTCCATGGGGTCTCAAAGAGACTGACATGACTGAGAGACTGAACTGAACTGAACTGAACTGATACTTTCTTCAGATTCCCCAAGTTTTCAGCTAATGTCCTTCTTCTGTTTGAGGCTTCCATCCAGGGCCCTCATACCTCGCCCTTGGTCATCACATCCCCGTAGGCTCCTCTTGGCTGAGACAAACAGTTCAGGCCCCTCCCTTCTGAGGAGACTTCCCAGAGGTGTCACATGGCATGTCCTCTTGCTTCTGACTTCTCTACATGTCCTCACGTAGTCACATGGCATGCCCAGCTGCAAGAGAGTCTGGAGGTGAGCCTTCCTGGTGCCACGCGGGCAGCAGAGGACTAAGGAAGAGGTGGAGAATGGATCCTGGGGACAATGGGCAGCTCCTGCCAGGGAAGGGTCTTAGGAGACCACCCTGGTGGGCCTTCGATGTGTTCCTAACAGCCCCAGTGGGCCAGGAAAGGTAAGCCATTACTCTGTGATCACCCAGCAGGGCCAGGAGAAGAGCCCAGCACATGTCCTTTCCCGTCTCCCAGGCTCCTCCATGCTCCTCTCCTCTCCTGCTTGGGCTTGTTTCCGAGTAGATTTCAGCTGTCACCCTCCGCTCACGTCAAGTCTCCATTCAGGCCCTGCAGCCTTCAGGAAGGCCTCCCTCATCCCTGTCGCCCTGGGCTGGATTGAATGGACCAGAGGGTATGTTCTCCAGCGGGTCTGCTTGGTGTGTGCGCCCTGTGGGGCCAACTTTGTTTGCTCAGGGCTCCACACTGACTCCTGGAACCCTCAGAGCCATCTCACAGACCAAGTGTGATTATTCTCCTAGCTTCATCTAAGAAGCGGCTGAGGGCTGGCTCAAGGTCCCAGTCGGCCTGGGAAGGAGCTGGGTTCCCAGGCAGGCTCATCTCCGGAGCCCACGCACAGACACAGTGTCACACAGCGTAGGGCTGGGCCGCCCTACTCCCTCACGTGGGGATGGGGCGTCTGCGGTCTCCGGAGGCTCTCCCAGCTCCTGAGGGTCAGCAGGGCTGGCTCCTGCTTGGGGGCCCCTGCTCCACCGGCCCATTCTGCCCCCGTCCCGGCTCTGCGCCGTCGTCACACGACAGTCTTCTTGGTGTGGGTGGGTCTGAGTTTGAATTTCCTCCTCTCATAAGGACACGAGTCATCGGATTAGGGCTCATTCTAACCCAGCACGACCTCATCGTAACTTGATTAGACACAATTTCCAAATAAGGTCACCGTCACGGGTCCTGGGGGTTAGGACTCGAGCACACTCCAGCGCACCCCAGGGAGCTGGGAGGAGAGCTCCCCGCATCGGCACGGTCCACTGGCCTGCCAGCTTGTTTATCTTTGGCTTCTGTAGCAGACTGTCAGCAAGAAACTCGTGTCGCTCTCGAACGGGGACCTGAAGAGAGTTGACTAGGGGAGGGTTTACGAGGGACCTACAAGGGGTGCTGCAGCCACCTCAGCATGAATGGGGGGCTGCTCGGCTGACGGAGGGGCTGGCGGGAGGAGTTCCCAGCGCCCCTGGAATAGAGGCTTCCCGGGAGAGAGGCCTGTCTGCAGGAGCTGGGGCCTTCCCCAGAGGGACATGGATGGCGTGAGCCCGAGCAAGGCCCACAGACTCCCCACCAGCTCTCCCCCACCCCCTGCTCGCTTGCTGGTGCTTTCATTGGCTGAACTCACACGGAAGCCAGGCCAGGGGAGCCCCATTAACACCATACAGCGTGTTGCAAGTCACAGCCTCCAAGGGCAGAGTGGAGAAGAAAGGGTGGCGGGAGGGGTCCCACCAGGGTCTAAACCACCCTGAGATGTGCTGACTGCCCAGGGCTTATGGTGTGGGCTCCCCCTGTGGCCAGGTTGCAGGTGGGTAGCCTGAGTCCAGCCCACGAGATACCTGGCACCGACATCCCGGTCTGGAGGCGAGGCTCCCTGGGGGTCGCCATGGGGTCACCAGCCTGGTTCAGGATTTCATTTCCAGGCTCTCATCCCACGTGTCACAACCTCCTAGAAAGTCTGTGCACTCGCTAACACACCTTTCCAAATGCCTTCGCTCCCGGGACAGGCCACAGTGAAGGTCTTGTTCCAACCCGGATTCCTAAGTGATGTCAACCTGGGGCAACGGTCTGGGTCCCCCTCCAAGGGAGAGACCTCACCTTCAGCCGGGCTTCTGAAGACACTTGGATTGGAGGGGATGTTCCCAGAGGTGTGAGCAGGGGCTACCAGCAACTCCCAGAAGCCAAAGACACACTCAGATCTGAGCGGGGGGGAAAAACGGCGTTCAGAGCCTGGCGGAACCCCGGAGCCCGCAGGAGAGGGCAGCGTGGGCAGAGGGGATGTTGCTGCCTCAGTGCCGCAAAGGAGGGGGACCAAGAAGAGTCTGGTGTCTCTCAGCCTCCCTCCATTCCCCGGCCTCCTGCTGCCTCCCCTGGGGAATCCCACGGTGAGCTGGAGAGAGGAGGTCCTGGGAGCCCAGGCGCGCTGTCTTCCTCCTCGGGCTCAGCGGGACTCGGGCTGGGGAGAGTATGGGGCTGAGCAAACCTCTTCCCCAGGAGACCAGTGCCCACTGTAGCTGCTGAGCACTCTCCGAGCTTCACCCACATGACCTGGTCCAGCCTGGACCGTGTGCAGTCTCTGAGACGTGCTGGCAGGCTGCAGCCTGGGCACCTGTCCGATGCCAGGCCAGAAGGATGGATACCTGTTTGTGCTCACAGCAACCCCCATGGTTAAGCAAGATGTGTGTCTTGTCCCCTTTTTTGAGACAGAGAAAACAGACTCCAAGAGGCCAGAGTTGCTTCTTGAGTCTGTGTCGATCAGCGGAACAAGCACCCTCAGGCTTCAGGAACTCAGCCCGACACAGGGTTCTCTCTCGTCAGGTCCAGCCCAGGATGTGGGATGGGCGATCTGCTCCACGTGGTCACTCCAGAACCCAAGGCCCATTTTCCTAGGGTCATGGAGTCTCCTGCTGGATCCCAGTGTCCAGTCAGTGGCCAGGGGATCGTGAAAGATGATGGAAGTTTAGGGGCCAGCCTGGCCGTGGCAACAGGACACTCCTTCCTATATCCGTCGGCTGGAAGCCAGTCTTGGGGCCCCACCTGACTGCTGGGGTAGGGGATGAAGTGCGCTATGTGCCGGGAGGCAGGGGTGACATCACAGACTCCATGGGGCACTTCCGGTGGGCACTGCATGGGGGGCAGTGTGGAACCGCGTGGTTGGGGAAGGGGGCCCTCAAGGCACGAGACGGGGGGTGAGGGACAGGGCCCAACGTGCAGCCCTCCTGGGCCCTGACTCTGGAAGCGTTGAGAGAGACAGGACGGCAGACTAATTGACTCTGGCGAGGCCACTCGGCTGGTGGCCTGCAGCCGCACTCTCCCGGCCCCGCAGCTGTCTCCGTGCTATCTGCGGTGGCGGCTGTGGAGCCCCACCCTCAGCAAGGACGGCGCTCTGCTACTGCCCGGTCTTCTCAGAGATGCTTTGAGACACAGGTCCACGGGCCTCTGGGTGCGGGGTCTGCAGAGCCAGCTGCTCACCTGTGCCGGGCAAGTCCGGCCCGGCCTTTCTCCAAGGCACCCGGGAGCCACCCCAGGCAAGTCACCACAGGGCTGGCTGCAAGTCAGGCCGCCTTACAAATTACCCCGTGAAATCTAAAAGCTTCAGCAATCCCCGGGATTATGAGGAGCCCGGCGAGGCCTTGTTAGGACGGGCCTCCAGGAGAGCATGGAAGGTATTTACATTTGTTGAAGGGCTCATTTCGGTGAAGGATGACAGGGCCTCGGCCCCGGAGAATCATGTGTGCATGAGGTTTTTTTTTTTTTTTGCAGCAAACACTCGAACTCTCCAGAGGTCAGATGCAGTGCAGAGCAGAACCCCGCTCAGCTTCAGAAAGGGTCTCATTGTGGGCGGGGTCTCATTATGGGCTAATCTGGTGCCTGGTGCCAACCTGCATCTGGATTTTGGTGCCTTCCAGTTCTGTCTTCTGTGACCTTGGCAAAGGTGACACCAGGGACCTTTCCGTGGGTTCCAGCTGGATTCGGCAGGTGCCTTGCCTGATGTCCATGCCAGGCACCTTCCATTCCCTGCTCTGAGGATCTTCCTAGCCTCAGGGGCTCAGAGATGCCATAGGATCTTCCCAGAGCCTATCCCTGCATGACTGAGAGAGAGAGTTCTTGCAACCTGGATGAATCATCGGCCAATGAGCTGCAGAAGCCAGTCGGTGAACGTCCCTTCTTTCTCCTCTTTGAATAAGCTGTCCCAAGCAGCAACTGTTTGTATGGACTTTAGGAAGATGGTCCCATAAAACCGAGCAATGGCTGACTGTTAATATCAGGTGCTGGTCAGTTCAGACCGGACCTTCCTAATTGGTTCTCCTTGCCCTCACTTCCGCTTCCTGGGGTTGCACCTCCTAAGAAGGCAGGAGCTTGTGAGCCTTGCCTCGGGCTTTGGTTTCTGGGGAACACGTACTCATGCACACATTTGCACGCATATTGACACAATGATTACCTTGAGACTTCCCCAATCCTGGTAAGTCAAGGGGTCTTTCCTTCCACAAGAGGATCAAGATGGTTCTCATCGATCTTGGAGACTATGGTCTCTGTGGTAGAGATGGATGAACTGTCCTGGAAACCGTTCCACTTCAATCCAGGGCACACAGACACCCACATCTCTGGCCTCCCGGGTAGCTAGGGGTGATGGAGTGTGAAGATATTGGTGTTGACCGCTCCACATTGGATCCATAAGATGTGAATCTGCAAACTTCCCCATTCTTCTTCATCTACCTGCTGAGTGGAGAGGCCTCCAAGGACCAGGAGGAGGCAGACGTGGAAGACAGGAAGGAGGAGCACTTCCAGGAGAGATGCACAGCTGTGAAAGTCAAGTGGGCGCTGGACTGCTGTGTGAACAAGAAATAAACCTCCATGCATGAACCTCTCAAACATGGGGGCCGTGTACTGTGGCAAGAAGACCATCCTCGTGAGTCTGACCTGCAGACTGCATGGAGCACCATCCCACTGAAGCTTCATAGAGAAGCACAATTCGTATTAAAACTGGACTGCTGCAGAAATCGAGGCATAGGAGTTTGCAGTATTCAGACGTTCACATGGTGAGCCAATGGGGGGAAGGTGCTCTGGAACTTCAGTGCTAAAAAGAACTCTTGCCACATGAAGCATGCCCTCCTCCACTTGACAGATGAAGAGACTGAGGTTCAGAGAGGACCAGTGACCTGCTTGAGGTATCACTCAGTTCCCTGGAGTGCTGACGGTGAGTCCTCCAGCCTCCGGATCTCCTGTGCCCTTTCTGAGGCACTGGGGACAGACACGTCTTCACAGCCCTTGGCTGTCTCTTCTGGGGTAGGGGTGTGGGGGGAAGCAAATGGTCCTTTTCATGAAGGCAATGACCAAAGAGATGAATCAGGCACAACCAATGACGCGGTGCTGAGGCTCATGGACATCGGGCAGAGAAGGGGTGATGTGGTGGCAAAGGGCAGAGACAGAGAGTTGGAATCAGTTCTTCTACTAACTAGCTGTGTGATGTAGGACAAGTGAGTGAGCCTCTCCGTGTCTCAGGTCCTCATTTATAAGAAGGCTGGTCATGGAGCCCACTCAGCACAGCTGTCCCGTAGATGCTAACAAAGTTGTCAAATGAGCCACTGCGTGTCACCAGTGCACGGTAAACCCTCAAATGTTAACTATTATTGTTGTTGGAATTCGCTGTTTGGCCAGTTGCAAGACTATCACAATTTACTAACACTCTCTGTCCCTGCCCAGGGCCTTTTTCTTTATCCCTCCAAAGTTCTTAACTCACTTTCCAGGTTCAAAAACCCACACACTGACTTCTCTCTCCTCTCGTTAATCTAAGCTTTCGGAAAAGATCTAATATTAGTTGATCATGTAAATCGCTGAGCTGCCCTGCCCTGCCCTGCCCAGAGAGCCTGCACCTGAGTTTTCACTGCAGGTGTGGTGGTACACCCCCTGGGATGGGGGTTTGGTCTGGGCTGGCAGGCAGAGGCAGGGGGCGGGAGCCTGTCCTGGAGTGTCAGGTGGACATCCCCGCCCTGCTCCCTGCCTGGATGCCCTGGACCACGTACCCTATCAGGCACTTGGGGCTGAGTCACCTGAGGGCAGGGATGCCCTCAGCCTTCTCTCCGAGCCAGATGGAAAGCTCATAACATGCACCTTAGCTTGGCTCTGCAGTTTTTCTGTTTTGCTCATTTCCCACAACAAGGTCCTCAGGAGGATGAAGTCCTGGTGGGCTGATTCCTGGAAAGTGTGGGGCAAGAATGATTATCTCTGGGGCAACCAGAGAAACTTTTCCAGAGAAGAATGTGGCATGTTGGCAGAGGTGGGAGAGGAGGGTGCAAAACACTCCACCCAAAAGTGATTGAATGTGATCTGAGGAGACCTGGGCTTTCCCTGCCATCTCCATGGCAACCATCACCCACCATGCTCCACTCATTCATCCATCAGTCATCCAACCTTCCTTCCATTCATCCTTCCATCCAACCATCAGCCGTCCATCCTTCCTTCCTTCCATCCATCCACCCAACCCAGCCATCTGTCAGCCATCCTTCCATCCACCTGTCAGCCATCCATCCTTCCTTCTTTCCTTCCATCCATCCGTCAGGTATCCATCTTTCCTTCCATCCATCCACCCAGTCCAGCCATCCGTTGACCACACAGTTGTTGAAGCATTAGCTATGGGCCAGCACTGTGCCGGGCACTGGGAACTTGACGTGGACGCTTCCCCCATGCCCTTGGCTCACTGTCCAGTGGGGCACCCACAAAGGTAAGGATCAGCTGGGCTCCCCCCGAAGCACACCCTGAGGCGGGGAATGAAAACAGTGCATTTGGAAGATGGCCCCGGGGAAAACACCATTGGAGAGGGGAGAAATGAGTCGGGAAAGGGAAGGCACCTCAGAAGGTCCACCTGGAGCCCCACCCAGCTGGAAACCTCTGGAAGGAAGGCTCGTGCCTCAGGAGCGTGCCTCAGGGAGTCGTCCCAGCTGAGAGACCGCAGAGCCTGGGCCGCGACCCACTGGTTGAGGCCTGCTCCTGGGGCACCGACTCCACCGAGCCACCCAGGGCGTTGGAGGGGCAGCACCCATCTTTCTACATCCATGCAGACATAAAACTATTCCGGAAGGACGAGCAGAGCCCACAGCCAAGTGGGGCTGTGCATGGGCTGGGCACACACAGATCCACAGTCACCCCAGAAGGAGGCAAACAGCAGCGACAAGACGCAGGCCGAGTCCAAAATAAAATGCCATCTCAGGAACTATCAGGCATCTGGGAGACTCCTTCGTGAGAAAGTGCAGAACTTCCGTGCGGAAACTGAAAACCTTACTAAGATGCGAAGGAAGGCCTGGACGAATGAGGAGAGCATGGGGGTAACAGAACGTGTGCAGTGGCACCCGCCCCCCAGGCATCCCTACACCCCCCAGACTGGATGGCAAGTCCTGTGCCATTTGAGAAGAACTTGACAAGTGTGTTTTCTAAACTTCACATGGAAGAAACTTCTACAAACGGATAAGACGACTTCGCAAAAGCGCCAAATGTGGTCTTTAGCTTAATGTGTTTCCTTATGCCCTCATCCTGGCGCCCACATGCTTCGTGTGTCTTTCTTTCTTTATGCAAATATCATTTAAATCTTAATAGTTTAAAAGCCCCATGATAATTTATCTGGTGGCTTTAACTTAATTTCCCTAACCACGCCCCTGTCGTTGACATTTCAAATTTCAGCTTTTCATCTTCTTAAAAAGTGCCATGGGCTAAATTTCATTAAAAAAAAAAATTGTGGTAAGAACTCGTGAGATCTACTTTCTTGCCAAACCTGTAAGTGAACACAGTGTTGTTCACCATGAGCACCGTGTTAGACAGCGCCCCTAGGTCGCCGTCGCCTTGGGTCACTGGAACTTGACCCCTGCGGAGTGACCGCCCCTCGCCCAAGCCCTGGCACCCGCCATTCTGTGCTCAAAATTCTTTGAGTCTTACTTTTTTAGCTTCCATGTATAAGTGAGATCACGCAGTATTTGTTTGTGTCTGGCTTATTTCACTTAACGTAACATCCTCTAGGTCCATCCATGTTTCACAGACGGCAGACTTTCTTTCTTCTTGAAGGATGAATAATATTCCATTCTACATCCACCGTGTTTTCTTCATCCATTCTTCCATCAGCAGACACTTAGATTGTGTATCTTGGCCCACCATGAATATATTGCAATGAACAGAGGGCTGCAGTTGTTTCTTAGATAACCTAATTTTCAGTCCTTAGGATAAATATCCAGAAATGGGATTGCTGGATCATATAGTAGCTCTATTTTAAATTTTCTGAGGAGCCTCCCTCTATCATCTATAATGGTGGTATAGATTTACATTCCCACTAACAGAATACACCAGTGTCCTTTTCCATACATCCTCACCAACACTTTTGTTTCACTGTAGCTTTGTAATATATTTTGAGATCAGGAAGTGTAATGCCTTCAGATTTTACTTCTGTTCAAGATTGCTTTGACCATTCAGAGTCTTCTGTGGTTTTGTAAGAATTTTAGAATTGCTTTTTCTACTCCTATGAAAAAGGTCTTTAGAATTATGAAAGGGATGGCATTGAATCTGTAGATCACTTTGGGTGGTATGGACATGTTAACAATATTAATTCTTCCAATGAGATGTCTTTCCACTAATTTATGCTTTCTTTAATTTCTTTCATTACTGTTTCATAGTTTTCAGTGTACAAGTCTTTACTTCATCAGTTAGGCTTATTCCTAAGTATCTTATTCTATTTTGATTCTATTGTGAGTGAGGTTGTATTCTTAATTTTCTTTTTAGATAGTCCATTGTTAGGATAGAGAAATGCAACAGATTTTATATGTGGATTTTGTGTCTCATAACTGTACTGAATTTATTAGTTATGTGTGTGTTTGTGTGAAATATTTAGAGTTTTCTACATACAAGATCGTGTCACCTGCAAATAGATAATTTTACTTCTTTGTTTCCTATTTGGACACCTTTTAAATATTTTTCTTGCCTAACTGCCCTAGTAAGGGCTTCCAGTAGTCTACTAAATAGAAATAGCAAGAATGGGCATCTTTGTCTTTTTCTGATCTTACAGGAAATGTTTTCAGTTTTTCACCATTGGAATGATGTTAATTGTGGGCTTTTCATACATGGCATTTCTTATTCTGAGGTACACTCCTGAAGAAGAGAAAATACTTCCAAACTATCACACACGGCATTCACAGAATGCAGGATGAAGATACTTCCAAACTATCACACACCACACTCAGTAGATGGAGAGGAGTTGTCTGGCAAACCTCAACACTCTTTCATGATAAAAGTTTCTACAAGCCAGATACAGAAGGGAAAAATTTCTAGGTATCAGAAATAGCTCTAATCCTCTGAGTAACAGCTTCGCTTTTATTTCATGGGTGCTGCAAGTTTCCGTATCACTCTATTTTCCTCTAATTTTGAGAGGTCAGAAACAGGGCAATGAGAGAACTCAGAGCCAGATCTGTGGCCAGTGCCAGGCATCATGTTGGACATTTCTTACAGCAATTTCACTGCCAGTACCTTCTACATCCCTGCCCGTATCTATCCAGGTTAAATACTGTTAATCAACTATTCTAACTCCAGACACAGCCGAATCCAGACATGTTCCCCAGCTGAGAAGCTCTGGAGATGCTCGTGGAGCTGGGCTTCGTGGAGCCTGGGGAGCGCTAGATATTGGGGGTGACAGCCAGGACTAGCTGTGCCTTCTGATGCCCTCTTATCACTGGAAGGCCTGCTCAGCCTGGTAGCACAGGTTGCTGACTGTGCAAATGATGGATGGTCATTGGCCCTGCAGATGGGTTTGATAGACGAGCCGTCTGGACAGTCCTGCACGGAGTCCCCTAGGGACTGGCAGTCTGGCCAGGCACAATGGACGGAGCAGAGCTGCTTCCCCAGAGCAGCCTGACTCTTCAGGAAGGACGGTGGTGTCCCCCGCATTCCCTGAGTCGAGTCACTGTGAACGTCAAGGGTGGCTTGTCCGCGAACGACTTTCCTTCCTCTGCGGAGACCTCCCAGGGCCACTTTTGTTCAAACCCAGTGTCAGAATTTTGCAGCCACAGCCAAGGGCTGCAGCCATCAGTCAGAGGCCTAAGTCCTTGGGCTGACACCATCTGAGGCCCGGTGACCCCACATTCCAGCTCCCAGCCTAGGGAAAATCCGGTCATGGGGCGTGATGCGGCCTCAGCAACGAGAAGGCCGAGCTTAGGAAACCTGAGGCTCAGCTAAGCTGAAGACGCCAGAAATCACTGAGTCCCCACAGCAAACCCCTCATTTTCCTTGAAAACTGCTGACTTCCACTTAGGCAACATGCTGCCTCTCAGGAAGAGTCTTTCTGCCCGGGCAGAGGCTCCCTAGAATACAGAGACACATTTTTTTTTCTCCAGCTGGCAAGAACACACCCCCTCGGCCGAGTCTGTTCTGGAAGTATCCACGTTAAGGCAGAAACAAGCCCAGAGGAGCAGCTCAGCCCAGCAGAGCCCTGGGAGATGCTGGAGTCAGGGCTTCAGAAGAGATTCTCTTCCAGCCCACCCCCCTCGGCTGGGTTGAAAAGTCAGCCCTGAGATCTTTTAATGACAAATGCCTCCTGAGTCAATGCGCCGTGGAATTTAAGGTTAAAAGCATAATTAATTAATTAAAAAATAAACAAGTCACTTTTCACTCAACGCGTGCGTCCTGAGTGCCCACCTTGTGGCCGGGGAGGGTTCAGGGTTGGGGGGAAGCGCGGGGAAGGCAGTGGGGACCCTGACCTGGAGGAGAGGGTAACCGGGGCAGGGGGGTCACGAGATGTGTGAGCAAAGGAACGGGTGGTGTGGGGGCTGATGATGGCATCAGAGCGGCGGCCCAAGGGGCTGGAGTGCAGGGGCCCTGCGAGGACCAGGGTGTCGGGTGGTTGGTGTTCAGGGCGAGGGTGCTGGCCCCCAAGGTGGGGAAGTGGCTAGGGAGAAAGAGAGGTACGGACAGGTCAGGTGGGAACTTGTGAGCAGTGGCGGGGCACGCACATGCACACTCACACACACAACCACACTCACACACACACCGGCACACACCATCTCACCCTCACAGCCCTTTCGGGGAGCGTATTTGCAGCTCCAATCCTTCCTTCTGTTCAAAGATTTGAGCTGCAAACCCAGCTCGGCACCTCCCTTCCTGGAAACCCACACAAAGCAGGTGTGTTCCTGGCCTGGGCTTCTGTCCCCACGCCCCAGCGCGTGCTGGAACTGCAGCAGCGAGGGGCTTCCAGGCTGGGGAGGTCGGGACCGAGGTGTGCAGTCAGCGCCCACACTCTGATGACACCAGGGACGCCAGTCTCCTGGAGACGAGTAGCCTGGACGCCCAGCATCTGGCCAGGTGCCACCCAGGAGACTCAGCGCACAGCAGGAGCTGGAGGCGGGTGATGCAGGCTGGGGACCTGGGGTTTTGGGGAGGCTGGGCAGGGAGAGGAGAGCTAGGGTGGGGCCAGGCACCCGTGAGTGCAGGGCTTCACCAGGACTCACCCGGCCCGCGGTCTGGAAAATGAAAGAAAATGTGAAAGGTTCTCCTTGGGCAACACGTACGGAACATTCCGCACCAGGCCTGGTGACAGACACGCGCTTTCATCGGAGCTGCTTCCCTGGGCCAGGGCAGGGGGCAGGCCCCACGGCTGGTGCGGGGGCTCCCTCTCTAGCAGATGGAAGGGGTACCAGCCGTCCAGGCAGAATCCTGAATGGCTTATCTCTGGGCCCTGACGGGAAAGGGAGGTGTTTACAAGGGTGCAGGCCGGCTGCTGGCCGCGGGCCAGCTCACATCCTCTGCAGAAGGTAAGGTTTTTTTCAGACTTCCATGTTCTGTTGAGCTGAAGAAAAGCATTTCTTGCACAGAAAAATAAATAAATAAATACCGGGAAAGAGAATGCGTTTAGCCCTCAGGTTGGTGTAGCTTAAATGAGGAGATATGGACGTACGGACACCATGGATTCCCCAAGTTCCTCACTGAAGCCAAAAAAAGAGAAAGAAATACACATTTTCCTGCACAGACACAGGTGCTGATTGCAGATTTTCAGAACTTTTACATATTTTAAAATCATTGCAGCCTCAGATGGCACTCCTGCCCCGAGCTGCCGATGTCTGGTCTGGCCACATCCCCAACAGAGTCTTACTGGCCTTTGGGAAATGATTTCAAAAGAGAGATTAAGAACTACAGAAAATAGTCATGTAGCAAAAATCTCACTTCTAGAAATTTATCCCAAGGAAATAAGCAATATGAGAAAAGAAAAAAACGTTGCATGTAAATGTTCGTGCCAATAGCTTTAGAATAGAGAAGAGAGGATCTGAAGAAGTCCACCAGCAGAAGTGTTACATCATCGACGTGATGAGACGTGACCTGGCCAGAAGGTAAAAGAAGGTAATGCTTGCAGTCCATGGAGTTGCAAAGACTTGGACACGACTGAGCGATTAACACACACACACAACACAGAAGGTAAAAGGAGGCAATGTTTAAAATTTTAATAAGGGAAAAATAACGTGTGTGTTCATTAAAATATGCTAAGAGTCCCTACGGAGAATGTAAGGAAATGAAAGTTAAGAGGCTGGCTTTTCAAGGCGGCAAGGTTGAGTTCATTACCATTTCTGAGTTTAGGGGGGCGACTAATACAGTTTAAGAGTTTTTATGTGGCTTCAAGATATCGAATGATGTAAATAAAACCACTGCTGTCAAACGGATAGGTGAGGGGCGTTTGGGTGGGTGGACTGCCAGCCCCCAGGGATCCCACATGCTTGCTGAACCCCAGTGACTGGCAGGCATCCACTGGCTGTTCTTCCTGATCATCTGGCAGCAGGAGCACCCCGTGCAATTATGCAGCACCACTGTGTGCAGCTCAGTAATTAAGATCATGGCTCTGGGGTTGGGGGCCCTGAGCGCGAACGTGGCTCAGCCCCCGAGGAACTGCAGCTTGTGGGGGAGTCACTGCTGTTGCCAGCCTTCTATCTCCTTATCCTTAAAGCTCTCCTTACATGACAGCTGATTCCATGACCCAAATGTGTATTACGTATGCCTTGGTACCTTCCAATAAAACTCAAATATCATATCAACCTTAATACTTCTGAAAAAAAAATTTAAGTAAGAAAAGAATCCTTTCATTTTGGATGGTAGGCACCTAGTCACCTGGAGGCAGGGGGTTGGCTGCCACGACCTCCAGGTCTCCTACAGGATCCAGTCCTGCAGTCCTAGCTCTCGCTGCCCTGGGTGCCCTGCACTGAGGGAGACAGTCTAGAATTCAGGCTGGGCTGTCTTTTATCATCAACATGAGCTCTCTTCAGCATCCATTCAATTGTGTGGCCCACTTGAATGCAAAAGCATATGCCTCCCGCTGGCTTTTAACAGCTCACACACATTGTTCCCACCCAGGCCTCCATCCTCTGAAATCTCACGTTGGGTGCCCATAAAAACGCATAGGCACTAACCTTCCTGTTTTCCCAGGCATGGGCTCTCTCAGGAAATGCATCACCAGGGGGGGTTTTACTCCGGTTCCCAGGCCTATGATGGCCGCTCAGTCGCTTCTGAGTTTGCAGCCCAGGCTCCCTACACCCAGGAGGACGGACCTGGCGCAGCAGGACTGCCCGGGGACGCGCCTGAGGGCAACGGCGGGGATCATCCGGCCGGCGCTCATTTAATAAGCATATGCCACACGCCAGTGGGTCCTGCCTTCAAGGAGATTCCACTTTGGTGGGAGAATATTCCAGCTGGGTAGTACTGGGTAACAAACCAGACCCAAACTGAATTTTGACTGAAAACAACAACCATTTTATTATCTCCTATATTCCTTTGCTAGCACTGTTGCAACAAAGGACCGCACACACCAGGCGGCTCAGAAAAGAGAGAGGTATAGTCTCACGAGAAGTCTGAGGTCCGGGTGACCCGGGGCTGGTTCATCCTGAGGGTTTTAGGAAACAATCTGCTCCCTTTTGGTGGCTGCTGGCCACTTTGGAGGCCTTTGGCTTGCAGAAGCGTCACCTGGATCTCTGCCTTCATCTTTACCTGGTATTTCCCTGTGTCTCTATGTCCAGTTTTTCTTTTCTTCCAGGAACACCAGTCATGTTGGATTTGATCCCTCTCTAATGACCTCATTGTAGCTTGACAGCGTCTATGAAAGCCCTATCACTGAATAAGGTCACCTTCTGAGGTCCTGGGGGTTAGGACCCCAACATGTCTTTCTCCAGAGGAGACAGTTCAAACCATGAGTGTCTCCCAGGGACTCTGTGGTCAGGGTCTCAGGCGGAAGGTCGTGGTGCAAACAGATGGTGGGGCTCCTCTCTTCGTGAGGCCTCAAGTCCTCTCGTGTGGTCTCCCTGACGTGGAGTTTGGGGTCCCTTGTTGCGTGGCTGCCAAGAACTTCAAGAGCAGCAGGGTAGGGGCCTCGCCTGTACGACCTCTGCATCCTCCGGTGGGCGAGACGCCAGTCACACCTGCTGAGTCGAGGGGTGGGCAGTTGATCCCCCTGTGACTGGCAGCATGTCAGGGTCACATGTGGGATGGGGGCAGTGTCCATGGAGGAGGCTGCAGGGCACAGGACAGAACAGGAATCAGACACGTGGCTGGTGCTGACGGCTAGAAGGCTAGAAAGACGGCACCTGGGCCCTGCGAGGAGCCGCGAAGGCTCACAGAGGAGCAGAGGCTGTGACCTGATGGGGTGACAAGGGGCGGGGTGCAGGCAGGCGCGGCGGAGGGTCTGTCTGTGCCCCTGGCCAGCAGGCGGGAGAAAGCGTGCAAGGTTCTGTGGGAAGCTGGTGGTCCACAGGCCAAGAGCATTCTCCCAGCCCTTGAACAACATCACAAACACCCCCGCATGCAGACCTCAAACATGGGCAGTAGATTGCATCTGATATTTAATCCAGACTAACAAGTGACCGTCCTGCCACACTTGGGGCCCCCGCTCCGGTTCTGCTGCAGCCACTACCTTAAACTGTATTTGTCTCCGCCAGAGATCAGCAAGCTTTCTCTGTAAAGGACCAGACAGTAACGTTTTTGCCCTGGTGGGAGCATGGTTAATATCACGACTGCTTAGCTCTGAAGTTTAGCCCCAGAGGAGCCACAGACAATGGGCCGGCAAGTGAGCACGGCTGTGTTCCCGTAAAACTCCACTTACAGAGGCAGGTGCTGGGTCACTGTCTGCTGACCCCTGACCTAGACGGAGGCCCAGCTTCCCCCACGTACTGTGTAGCCCTGGACAAGTCGTTGAACCTCTCTGAAGCTGTTTCCTCTTGTACAAAACACTGTCTCTGTCCCAACGACTCCACTCTGCCCTAGTCGAGCCCAAAGGATCCTCTTTTCCACCCAGGATGGGAGAAAAAACGAGACACGCATGTGAGAGTGCACGGGAGGGCGGGCAGCACCAGGGTTAGAGAGTCCAGCATTGCCATAGCAACCCTCTGCATGCCCCAGCTGCCCTGAGCCTCGGGCTCCTCACATGTAAAACAGGGAAAATGTGGGCACACAGCAGTGTTACAGCAAGGACGAGTGAGGCTCCCAGGGCCGTGCACTATGGGTCAGAGGGGACCTCCCGTGTGGAATCGGAACTCTCACAGGAGGATTGGGGCAGCCACCCCAATCTGGGTTGGAGGCACTGGGCAGCCCTCCGGGCAGATCAGAAACCCTTTGAGGGGCCAGCCCTCATGTATCTTAGTCCCGCACGTCTCAGCTGCATATTGATCACATTTTAGCATTTTAGAAATCAGAAGACCTCTTTGGATCAACACCTGCATGTAATACACTGCCTTCCTGCCCTCATCTGCTGTAAAGGCGGCTGCTAAACTGTGTGCATCTCAGGGCCAGCGGGGTTTGGGGAAGGAGGAGTGAACATAGAGAGGTAGCTCCCAAAGCCGCACAGGGACGTCACCGTGGAGTTGGCCTTGAGCATCACCCACAGGCTGAGGACAGGGCCCCTCCCCAGAGGCCCTCCAGTCGGGAGCAGGGATGTGCATGGCCACCCGCGGTGAGGTGCCTGCACCCCAGACCCCCACTTCCTCGGCGGGGCGGGCGCTTCCTTGCTCTCAGCACAAGGACGTGCCCCTCCCACCTCGAGGAAAGCGCGGTGCCAGCCCCCGCGTGGAGAATGTGACATTCCTTTAAACGGAGCCTGTTGTTTTACAGCCCGGCTTTGGAAGACTTCAAAAACATAAAGGCTCTAAAATCAAAGGCTTCCTGTTATAAATTCATTTCTACACCTCAGGTACTTGGTGGGTGCGGGGGAGGGAAAAAAAACTAAGGTTCAATGAAAAGTGGTTGAAAATGCTCTAAAAATACTCTGCTTGTGGGAGGAGGAGGGCTGGCTGGCCTCAGAGAAGGGGAGGTAGGCCAGGAGGGGGTGCCTTGGGTCTGCCTAGGGATTTTGAAGGTAGTTCACACTTTCAGACAGTAATGTTTTTGTTATTCTGAAACCTCCAGTGCCTTAAAAACGTTGAGATGTGTTGAGAACTAAGTACCTGAAGAGGAGTTTAGAATGCAGACAGGATCTTCAAAATCAAGACCTATCACCCTAAAGATGGGAAAACCATCTTGATGGGTGCCCATACTGAGTTGTGGGCACCAGCCAAAGACTAAACAAGGCAAGCCCGAGATTGTCCCCACAGGGTCCAGAAAGGAAAGTCAGGCTCATGGGCACCACAGGACAGCCCTCTCCTGGTCTTAAAAAGATATCCTGATAAATTGTACCAATGTTTTTTCAGTTCAGTCTCCCAAGATAATAGAAATAAAAAACAAAAATAAACAAATGGTACCAATCAAACTTACATGCTTTTGCACAGCAAGTTCAGTTCAGTTCAGTCACTCAGACGTGTCCAACTCTCTGCAACCCCATGGACTGAAGCACGCTAGACTTCCCTGTCCATCACCAACTTCCAAAGCTTGCTTAAATTCATGCCCATCAAGTCAGTGATGCCATCCAACCATCTCATCCTCTGTCGTCCCCTTCTCTTCCCACCTTCAATCTTTCCCAGCATCAGGGTCTTTTCCAATGAGTCAGTTCTTTGCATCAGGTGGCCAAAGTATTGGAGTTTCAGCTTCAGCATCAGTCCTTCCAATGAATATTCAGGACTGATTTCCTTTAGGATTGACTGGTTGGATCTCCTTGCAGTCCAAGGGACTCTCAAGAGTCTTCTCCAACACCACAGTTCAAAAACATCAATTCTTTGGCACTCAGCTTTCTTTATAATCCAAGTCTCACATCCACACATGACTACTGGAAAAACCATAGCTTTGACTAGACAGACCTTTGTTGGCAAAGTAATGTCTCTACTTTTTAGTATGTTGTCTATATTGGTCATAGCTTTTCTTCCAAGGAGCACGCATCTTTTAATTTCATGGCTGCAGTCACCATCTGCAGTGATTTTGAAGCCCTCAAAAATAAAGTCTGTCACTGTTTCCATTGTTTCCCCATCTATTTGCTATGAAGTGATTGGAATGGATGCCATGATCTTAGTTTTCTGAATGTTGAATTTTAAGCCAGCTTTTTCATTCTCCTCTTTCACACAGCAAAGGAAACCATTAAAAAACAAAGAAGACAACCTACAGAATGGGAGAAAATATTTGCAAATGATGAGACCAAGGGCTTAATCTCCAAAATAGACAAACAGCTCAAACAACTCAACAACAAAAAATTATGCAATTGAAAAATGGGCAGAAGACCTAGATAGACATTTCTCCAAAGAAGACATACAGATGAGCAATAGCACATGAAAAGATGCTCAACATGGCTAATTATTTGAGAAATGCAAGTCAAAACTACAGTGAGGCACCACCTTCCACCAGTCAGAAGGCCCATGATTAAAAAGTCTACAAATAATAAATGCTGGAAAGGGTGTGGAGAAAAGGGAGTCCTTCTACACTGTTGATGGGAATGTAAGTTGGTGCAGCCACTATGGAGGACAGTATGGAGCTTTCTTTAAAAACTAAAAATTCAACTACCCAGGCAATCCCATTCCTGGGCCAATATCCAGAGAAAGCTATAATTCAAAAAGATACAGGTACCCTTATGTTCATTGCAGCACTGTTTACGGTCGCCAAGACTTAGAAGCAACCTAAATGTCCATCAATAGATGAATGGGTAAAGAAAATGTGGTATATATATACAATGGAATATTCAGTTCAGTTCAGTTCAGTTCAGTCGCTCAGTCGTGTCCGACTCTTTGCGACCCCATGAATCGCAGCACGCCAGGCCTCCCTGTTCATAACCATCTCTAGGAGTTCACTCAGACTCACATCCATCGAGTTAGTGATGCCATCCAGCCATCTCATCCTCGGTCGTCCCCTTCTCCTCCTCTCCCCAATCCCTCCCAGCATCAGAGTCTTTTCCAGTGAGTCAACTCTTCGCATGAGGTGGCCAAAGTACTGGAGTTTCAGCTTTAGCATCATTCCTTCCAAAGAAATCCCAGGGTTGATCTCCTTCAGAATGGACTTGTTGGATCTCCTTGCAGTCCAAGGGACTCTCAAGAGTCTTCTCCAACACCACAGTTCAAAAGCATCAATTCTTCGGCGATCAGCCTTCTTCACAGTCCAACTCTCACATCCACACATGACCACAGGAAAAACCATAGTCTTGACTAGACAGACCTTAGTTGGCAAAGTAACGTCTCTGCTTTTGAAAATGCTATCTTGGTTGGACATAACTTTTCTTCCAAGGAGTAAGCGTCTTCTAATTTCATTGTTGCAGTCACCATCAACAGTGATTTTGGAGCCCAAAAAAATAAAGTCGGACACTGTTTCCACTGTTTCCCCATCTATTTCCCATGAAGTGATGGGACCAGATGCCATGATCTTCGTTTTCTGAATGTTGAGCTTCAAGCCAACTTTTTCGCTCTCCTCTTTCACTTTCATCAAGAGGCTTTTTAGGTCCTCTTCACTTTCTGCCATAAGGGTGGTGTCATCTGCATATCTGAGGTTATTGATATTTCTCCCGGCAATCTTGATTCCAGCTTGTGTTTCTTCCAGTCCAGCGTTTCTCATGATGTACTCTGCATACAAGTTAAATAAGCAGGGTGACAATATATAGCCTTGACATACTCCTTTTCCTATTTGAAACCAGTCTGTTGTTCCATGTCCAGTTCAAACTGTTGCTTCCTGACCTGCATACAGATTTCTCAAGAGGCAGGTGAGGTGGTCTGGTATTCCCATCTTTTTCAGAATTTTCCATAGTTTATTGTGATCCACACAGTCAAAGGCTTTGGCATAGTCAATAAAGCAGAAGTAGATGTTTTTCTGGAACTCTCTTGCTTTTTCCATGATCCAGCGGATGTTGGCAATTTGATCTCTGGTTCCTCTGCCTTTTCTAAAGCCAGCTTGAACAGCCATAAAAAAGAACAGAATAATGCCATTTGCAGCAGCATGGATGCAACCAGAGATTATCACGTGAAGTAAGTCAGAAAGAGAAAGACAAACAGCACATAATATCACTTATATGTGGAATCTAAAACGTGGCACAAATGAACGGGTTCACAGAACAGGAACAGACTCACAGGCAGAGAGAACAGACCTGTGGTTGCCAAGGGGGAGGGAAAGGGGAAGAAGACAGACTGGGAGTTTGACATTAACAGATGCAAACTACTACATACATAGGATGGATAAACAACAAGGTCCTACTGTTTAGCACAGGGAACTGTATCCAATCTCCTGGGATAAACCGTGATGGAAAAGAATTTTTAAAAAAGAAGGCGTATGTGTGTATAACTGAGTCACTTTGCCATACAGCAGAAATTAACAACATTGTAAAGCAACTATACTTCAATTTGAAAACCACTGTCCTGGCTACAGAGGCAATGTGTGTATACTTGAGAAAATTTCTGAGAGTCCAAAAAGGAAACCTGAAATAGCCTGGAGTCTACACACAGCCCGCTTGGGGCTGGACTCAGCTTGCCTCCTTGGGCCTGGGCTGATGGAGATGAGGATATGAAACTGTGCTGGGAGGTTGCAGAAGGTGCTATGGATGACCTGCCCATTCCGTCTGCTCCCTACCCAACGCCCTTCTCCTCCCTTGAAGCCTAGAGGGAGGCAGCGGGGAGAGAGCTGGTCTTTCCCGCCTGGAAAACAGAGGCAGGACCTGGGGGCAAGGGATGAGCGGCATGCCGACCATGTGTCTTGGAGGGCTTCTGAGAAGGAGGGCAATGCCCCCAGAGTGGGTTTCTGAAAGGTCCCTGAGTGGTGGGGATCGAGGTCAGATTGTCTCCTGGGCCTCAGCGAGGCCGCCCCCACCCTGGGGCATCCCTTCTCATCTCATCTCTGGCCAGTGCCTCCAAGTCCCAGCTCCAGTGAGGCTCCCAGGGGAACCCCTCAACCCGAGCGCCCTCTCCATGGGGGCACCGGTCCCCCTGCGGCAGGACTGCCCATCCCTCCCCACTTGGCCAACACGTGCTGCAGGTGCCCAGACTTTACTTCCAGCCCCCCTGGTAAGCGTGCACCGTGCCGTCGGGGATTGAATCCGCCCTCCCAGCCCCAGGAAGTGGTCCACCTTGGACGATGACACAGACATGAGGGAAACCTCAGGTCATGCTCCTGGTCCCAGACCCTTGTGCTCACTCTCTTGAGATTATTCTCTGAGGACTGTGGCTTGAGAGGAGGATATACAATGGCATGGAATGTCATATCAATGACAAATGGAATCTACCTACCAGGGTGCAAACCCATTCCCCTGACGCCCAAATCCAGATTACATCTGAACATTTCCAGAGGGCCAGGTGTTTGGCATCAGGAAATCAAAACACCTGTTTGCTAAGCGGAGTTTTTCAGTTGTCACCTTCACTGAGGGTGAGCAAAGAGATCAAACCAGTCAATCCTAAAGGAAATCAAACCTGAATATTCACTGGAAGGACTGATGCTGAAGCCCCAGTACTTTGGCCACTTGATGCAAAAATTCGACTCATTAGAAAAGACCCTGATGCTGAGAAAGATTGAGGGCAAGAGGAGGGGATGGCAGAGGTTCAGAGAGTTGGATGGCATCATCGACTCAATGGACATGGTTTTGAGCAAACGCCGGGAGACAGTGAAGGACAGAGGAGCCTGGCGTGCTGTAGTCCATGGAGTCACAGAGTCAGACGGGACTGAGTGACGACAACAACCCTCGCTGGCAGAGAGGCCCCCGGGGGCGTCAGTCCCGCTTGGCGGTGGGACAACCATTAAGCAAGAAAACATGAGGCCCGAGGAGCAAGAACCTCCATAGTCGCCCCAAACCACCTTCCGTAGCTTTTCGGGGTTTTGAATGATTAGGGTATTAAACCAACTGTGTGACACGTGATCAAAGTAAGCAGCGCACACGCAGAGCCCGTGCACCGCCAGACGCGCCGGCAGCACATACGTTTGGTTTCAGAATACAGTTGGAGCTGCAGCGAATACATGGAATTTTGGAATGATTTGCGTTACAGTTCCCTTAAGTAACATTATCTTGTTAAAGACATTAACCTCGGGCCTTTGCTGTTATATATTTGCTTTTATTGTCTTCATCCTGGGACCAACCTGCAGGAGACCCTCGTCAGCGCGGGAGGGGTCAAGGGTCGTGAAAACATTGATTTTCAAGGTGGCTGAACAGCCATCTGGGGAACACTTGCCAATTATGGGAAGCAGACATGGCTTTTCAGGACCTCCTTTCTAATTGGGGAAAAATTTATGAAATCTTAAGCATTAATAGCCATTTCCTAGTTTCACCCAACGTGAGACAGCCTGGCGGAAACACCTCCTCAGATACAGCTTCTTTTGAATGGGGTTGGGGGCAGCTCTGCAGCTGGCGGGCTCTCTCAGCAGAGCTGAGACTGCCCTATGATGCACGTCTGGGGGGCTGACCCCGGGGCCCCTCTCCCAGCCTGCCTCCCTGCCCCCACCCTTGGCTCCCCAGGCATGGACTGCACGTGGCCCCCACTGCCACAATCACTGGAAGATGAATTGCCATTTTCTTACATGGGTTTTTCTGGGGGGTGGTCTCCCTAGAAAGGCTTCTCTGGTGGCTCAGTCAGTAAAGAATCTGCTGGCAATGCAGGAGACCCGCTTTCGATCCCTGAGTTGGGAAGATCCCCTGGAGTAGGAAATGGCTATCCACTCCAGTATTCTTGCCTGGAGAACCCCACAGAAGAGGAACCTGGCAGTCTGCAGTCCATGGGGTAGCAAAGAGTCAGACACGACTGAGCGATTTACACTTTCACTCCCCAGAAAGAATGTGGGTTTCAGCTGACCCCTGTTTAGAACTCTCAGACCCTCTATTTTCTCATCTGTAAAATGGGGGCTCAGTGAGATTGTTGAAAGAGTCTAAAAAGTGGAGCGATGAAAAGCCATCACTGAGCTTATTAACCTCACCTGTAGCCAATATTTCAGCTGCTGCAATGTCAGGGGTGGAGCAGGGGAGTCTCTAGTTTGGGGTCACATTCATTCACTTCTCGATTTCAGGTAAAAGTTAGCACAGGTCCCATTTACGGGCAACTGTGGTCTGTGCACCAGGCCCCAGAGGTCAACCATGTGTGGTCTTCACAGCCCTGCAACCCAGGAGCGGCGCTGCCCCCAGGGGAAGCCAAGAAGTGAGACCTCACCAGGAGCCCCGGGGGCTGGCCCGACAGAGACCGGATCTCAGCCTAGGTCTATCCCCGTCTGGAACCTGGGGTCTCTGCACTGCACCAGCCTGTCTTCCTCTTGCTTATCCCAGGGAACTGCGGGCCCTTTGGAAAGCCATTTGCTTTGGCACCCAAGTTGGCAGGAAGCCTCTGGGGTTCACGTGTGACAAGCCCATGGAGGCGTGGCTGGTTGTGAACCCCGGGGACCCGCAGCGCTCCTGGGTCATGGCCAGCCGGCGGGGACTTCTATTCAACCCCTTCACCTGCCCTGCGCTAAGTGGGGACAGTTCCTGAGTTCATGCCCAGCCATTTCAACCCTCCTCCTGGAGTCTTCTCCCAAACCTGAACACAGGTTTTCTGGTGCTCTGGGGTGCTCCCAGCAGTACAGGTAAACTCTCTCCTTCCCTTGAAAAGACTAGCCTCATGCAGGAGTGGTGGTTTAGTCGCTCAGTCGTGTCCGACCTTTTGCGACCCCACGGACTGTAACCCTCCAGGCTCCTCTGTCCATGGGATTCTCCAGGCAAGAATACTGGAGTGGGTTGCCATGCCCTCCTCCAGGGGGTCTTCCTGACCCAGGAGTAAGGTGGAAGACAAAATGCCCTCACCCCAGGAGCAGCCTTTTTCAAGCAGGATGTAGCCTCCCTGTCCCTTGTCCCCTCCCTCCTTCCTTCCTTCCCAGGCGTCACAGAGTGCTGGCCCAGCTTCCCAGGTAATTGGAATATTCCTCCTTGGAACATGGTCGGGGTGCTTAATGGCTAGAAAAGCCTCTAAAACACCAGAACCCTAGCGAAGAAAGATTTTTCAAACCCTTGTTGATCCTGCTCAGATACAGCTCTTGGAAGTGTAAATGTATTCAGCTTTTCTGGAAGGCGATTTAGCAATAACTACCAAAATTGCAAGTATGAATAAACAGTGACTTGAATTCCCCGCTGTTAGGGATTTATAGAAAGGAAATAATTAAGGATGTGTGCAAAGAGATTTAACTCTAAGATGTTCAACGCTGTGATGTTTATCTAGACATTCAACACTAACAGACTGACTAGGGAGACAGGGGCCAAAAATGCAGGGGGATCCTATTTAGTGAAATAGAAACACATTCCTGCTCTATTATTACGTTAAAAAAACTCAAAGGTGCCTCAGCTTCATCTCTTTGTCGGTTTGCATGTGTATTGTGGGGAGGTGTCTATGTGGGCAAGAATACAGTCTGCAATCAATCGTTTAGCTGAGTTTATATCGCTGTTCTCGCATTTATATCTTTATAACTCACCTAGTTACTTCATCTCAGTTCAACAAAATGGGGCTTATACTAATGCAAACCTGATGGAACTGTTTAAGGATAAAGTTAGATAATATATGTAAGATCTAAGGAAAACGTATGCAACAAAGCGTGTTCTTGAAGCCACATCAAAAGCAGGAAGGAAGGACACAAATATTCAAAACACTTAATCTCTAGGTTACCCGCAATCTCTTCTTGCTTCTCTGGGTTTTTCTACCTTTTCCACTGTGAACATGTAGCATAAATGTGTGTGACCACGACAAAATTTACCTTTAGGCGCCGGAAAGAATAAACACTCACACCCTCTGTTGCCTGCCCCTCTGTGAGCAGGACCGAGTCCTGAGGCTGGGGAGAGGGGTGGCTGTCGGCAGGGGGAGGGAGGCAGGTGTGAGGGCCCCTCCAGGGCTGCTGGGCTGACCCCCGCAGGCCCACAAGCCCTGTGCTTGTCCAGATTCAAGACCCAAGAAGGAGCCCGGAGCCAGCGACAGAGACATCAGTGGTTTAATGAGTCGGGGAGCTTAACGCTGTCTAATGTAGGGTCCTAGAGTGACGCCCCACTAGGTGGGACAGACAGTGGGTTGGACAAGGTGGCAGGCTTCACTCCACGGGGCAGGGAGGTTACCAGTTATAGGCGAACTGACATCAGGTGGGCTCACCAGTTACCAGGGAAACCAGCAGAGGGGCACGCCCCTCACCGCCCCTTTGATTAGAACACTCACCAGCTGGGTAGGGCCTGGGGTGAGTAGGCAGAAAAGTCAGTCCTGTGTGTAGTGGGTAGATGAAGCTGGCACTGGTCAGGCAAGGGATGGACAGACAGCAAGAGAGCGGCCGCCTTGAGTGGCCTGACCGCATGCCCCCACCCGTGCAAACCGTGCAGGACTCTCCAGTCTTGGTGCCCCTTCTCTGCCATATCCCTGCGGTCAGACATGCAGCGGGCTGTGCAAGCAGACCCCACAGGTACAGCACAGACAGCAGCTGCCAGTGAGGACCAAGAGCAGAGACCTGGGCTGCTCAGAACAGTCCGAGCCAGGATGCGGGGGAGCTTACCGGGTCAACAGAGAAGGGCTCAATGGCAGCAGCGCCCTGTCCAGTCACAGGGACAGTCGCGCCATCCCTGGGTTTCACAAACCCAGGGCCGCTCCAGGGGCAGGGGAGGGTCTGGCTCTAAAGGGAACATTCTGGGGGCCGAGCCAGGAGTCAGCACAGTTACAGGTGTGCCCCGCCCCGTTAAGCTGGGTGCCACGAGGAGGGGACCCATCAGGTCTTTCCAAACAGTGGGCTCCACTCGCTGGACTTGGGCATCCAGAAGCCAGCCTGTTCCACCCACACAGCCTGGCCCGGGGGGTCCACGGGCAGCCAGCCGCACACTAACGCTGACCAGCGGGTCCTTCTGGTGCACTAGCATGAGGGCCGGGAAGGCGGGGAGTCTCAGCCCACGTGGTCAGTCTGTGCCTCTCAGAGGCACAGTGGCCGGGTCGATTTTTCATGGAGGTCCAGAGGGAGTCAGTGCTGAATATTCATTGGAAGGACTGATGCTGCAGCTGAAACTCCAATACCTTGGCCACCTGATGTGAAGAACTGACTCATTGGAAAAGACCCTGATGCTAGGAAAGATTGAAGGTGGGAGAAGGGGACGACAGAGGATGAGGTGGTTGGATGGCATCATGGACTCAGTGGACATGAGTTTGAGTCAACTCTGGGAGCTGCTGATGGACAGGGAGGCCTGGCGTGCTACAGTCCATGGGGTCGCCAAGAGTTGGATGTGACTGAATCACTGAACTAACTAACCAGAGGAGGATCACCACGGCACTGCGCTGTGGCCCCAGCAACTAGACTCAACTTCCAGTGAGGCCAGCGAGGCTGCTCAGCTTCCAGTGGAGGTCCCTCCTTAGACTAGGGACGAAATGAAAGACGCCTGATGGACCTGGGGCAGGTGTGGTGGTGGCAACTAAGCAGAATGCACACAGTGACCGCATTCAGAGATAACGCCACGCCCACCGGCGGTTTTCTCCTGGTCTGCAATACACTTCAGGAAACTCAGGTTTCCAGTAACACAAGAGCATGTCCAAAATCACGTCTATGACAGCCACGTTGGACATCTGGATTTCAGCCGCTCCGCTCTGACTCTCAAACACGTCCCTTCACTCAACATCCACAGCAGGTGTACAAGCCTTGTCTAAAGGCTACAGAACAGGCTGCTCTGGTCGGTGAAGTTTACCTTCAACCATGGATGAGCCAGAACGACTTCCCCGTACTCAATACCTACAGGCTGTTCCATCATTTCCCCTTTTGACTGCAAGTCTTTCAGTAGAAAGCACGGATGATCCAAACATTTGTCCTGCAATGCTGGGGTGCTGGTTCCTTCACCAGGTTCAGATCCTGTCCCTAGGGGCCAGGCCTCCGTTCCATTCGCCTAGTCATTCACGGAGAGGGGAAACGAGCCAGGTCTCGGGGGTATGCTAATGGGGAAACACTTTATAGGCTATACATTTTATCACTTATACCCAACTGTCACACACATACACACACATCGTTGCTTTTGCCCGCAGACCTAAAGTAAGCAGAGTCACACTTCATGAGAGGTTACACTCTGTGACAATTTCACCAAACAGTTACCTTTCCATCCAGAACATCAAGGCGACAGTATGGCTAACACATTACCTTTCAAAAATACAGACCACAATGAACAAAACTAGAGTTTGGCATCCACTGAAACACAACATTTTTCTCTCTAAAATTACCCTCATCGCCACCAAAGTAGTCAACTCAAGACTACTTTATCTGCAAAACAAGTCAGGTCAAACAATCACATAGGCTTCTCCAAACTGGCTGAGGTAGAACTCCCCAGGAGGACCAAATTCCCAACAGGCTTCTCAAGGAAAGTCACGCCCAAGCCCTGCCATTGGGTTCCACCTCGGTGGATCCCACCATCCCCCACATGCTGAGGTTCCTGCACATGCCAGGAGACAGACTTTCCCATTCAGCTGATAAGGCTGCTCGGAACTCAAGGGCCCCCAATTTCTGGAGAGACCAGGCAGAGAGAAAAGAAAACACTTTTAATCCTACCCACAGGTATAGTTGACCAAATTTCTATAAATCATAACCAACTTGAGGGGAAGAAGGGCTTCCCTCTACCTGGAAAACACAGATAGAAGCCAGTAACAGGGACTTCCCTGGTGGTCCAGCGGTAAAGAATCCATCTTGCAATGCAGGGGACAGCGGGTTAGATCCCTGGGCAGGGAACCAAGATCCCATGTGCCACCGAGCAGCTAAGCCTGAATGCAGCCGCTACTGAACCTGCGCAACACGATGGGAGTCCGTGCACTGCAGACAGACGCCACGTGATGCACCGAAGACCCCAGGCGCCGCAACTAAGACCAGATGCAGCCAAAGAAGCAAAAACACACTAGAAACATCACAGACAAAAACCCATAAAAAATATAACCACGTTCACCTGTTCGTTCAGTAACCTATCTTTTCGTAAACTTTTTATGACGCCATCAACTCTTCCATTAGCATTCTTTAAGTTCTTACCCAGTTCAGCAATATAATCTGAAAGTTATCAGAGATCTGTTAATGTCAACAGGTCCTTGCTATTAATCTTCTTGAAAATGAAGCACTTTTGCCAAAGCATCAGAGTACAGCAGTCTAAAAATGACAAGACTTAAAAATGCACAAACACTTGAACCCAATGTAATCGATAAACTTGGTTATAAGAATTACCAAGTTTGAATATAATCTTGAAACCTTAATCTCTGGCAAAAACCAAGAAGTATGTAATCGTGCATTTCCTGATTGGAAAACTTATGCTTTAGTCTTCCTCTCCTAATAAGGCAAGGGTAGGTAAACTTAAGACCTGTCCAGTCATTAACGTTCCAGTATTTTCTCCTATTTTAAGTGACCCAGGTAGTCAATGATTCTCTTCATTTAACTTAGTTTCAGGTCATCAAAGTCTGGAGAGACTATTTTAGATAGACATTCCCAAAACATAATTATTTGTATAGAGCTTACCTGAAAGTCTTTTTTCTCCTTTACTCTTAGAGATCACAAAGCCCCAGCAAGCCCAGGGAGACCATCTACATCTCAAAGGCACAAGAGAAAAATCAAGTCCTTCTACTCAGCCTTCATAGCTAACTACAGAAGACTCACTTCTGACATCCCAGCCAACGACACCTTAGAGGCCACTGTTCTCCAGACACGGCCCTCCACTAGTCACCACGGGGCCCACCTGCCAGCGGACAGCCAAGCGGGACTGCCCCGGCGATGTGTCAGTGTCCACTTGTTAGTGGACGCCCCCGCAGCTTTCCTCCCCTGCCCTGTGTTTCCCGACATCTCGGCGCTCGTGGTAACTCCCTCGGTCTCCTGGCTGCTGTGCCAGGACTGCACCCTGCAGGCCTGCAAGCCCCGTGTCTGTGCAGCTTCAAGACCGAAGAAAGAGCCAGAGGCAGCGACAGAGACATCTGTGGTTTAATGGGTGGGGGAGCTTACATGTCTGAAGCAGGGTCCCGGAGAGACGCCCCATTGTGTGCAGTGAACAGCAGGCAGGACACGGTGGCAGGCTTCGCTCCCGGGAAAGGGCAGGTTACCAGTTATGGGGAAGTGACCTCAGGTGGGCTCATTAGTTACCAGGGAAACCAGCAGTGGGCACGTGGCCGCAAAGGGCCCCTTTGATTAGAACAATCACCATCGGGGCCTGGGGCGAGCATGCAGGAAGGTCAGTCCCGTGCATCGGGGGTGGTAGGCAAGCAGGCCCTGGTCGGTCGGGCAGGGTGTGGACAGCCAGCCAAAGAACGACCACCGCAAGCGGCCTGAGTGTACAGGTGCAGACAGCTCACTCAGCACTGCTTGCTGAGCCCTGGGGTCAGGGGTCAGGTCCAGGCTAAAGCACAGAGCAGAGGCAACGAAGCGAAGTTGGGAGGTGGGGGAAGGCACAGGCAGACAGCCCTCCTCGGCCGGCCAGCCTTGTCCTCATGTCTGAGCCTGGGATGTGGTCACTCAGAGTCCAGAGGCACCTCGAAGACGATGTCACAAGTGAAGTCACCTGCCCAAGGCCACACACCAGGGGCGGGGGCGGCCTCCTAGCCCTCCTCGCCTCCCTGGCCATTAGGCTGCACTGCCCGCAGGCGAAGCACTGGGCTCCAGTCTGTCTGAGTGTGTGCTGGGCTCTGCCACTTCACAGCTGTGTGACGCTGGGCAAACGTCCCAACCTCTCTGAGCTTTGGCACAGTAGGCCAGGTGGGGGAGTCCTGTGAGGCCGAGGGTCCTGCAAGGCAGCAACGAGCAATAAGAACACTGGGGAAAGGCCCTGATGAGGGTGTACAAACCTGGAGTGGACGAGGGAAGAAGCCAGGAGAGCTTCCTGGGGGAAGGGGCATCTGAGCCAAATGCCTTAAGGTATCTGGGAGTCCACCAGGCACAGAGGAGGCACGTGGGGCCTCTGGGATGCCAGGAGAGGGGACAGCAATGCCAGGACAACTCACTCTGAGCCATTTCCCCCCGCCTTGTTGAAACGGGCTCGGGTGGGAGGAGAACGCTCCAGCTGGAGGGCTCCAGCGGTGAGTGAGTCAAGGTTGCCCTGGAGCTGGGTGACTCACCGCTCTCAGGAACAGTGCCAGGGAGCTGGGCAATGGGAGGCTGACAGGCAGGACTGGCAGGACCTTAGCGCTGCTACAAGCCAGGCTGGCAAGCTGCAGGAGCGGGGGCAGCAGGGGGCACTGCTGTGAAGTGGGGGTGATGGGGAGAGAGGCGGTGGGTCAGCAGACAGGCCGAGTTCAGGCCTTGCTTCCTAAGCGTGTGGCCTCCGCATGTGACTCAGTTTCTCTGGGCCTGGGATCCCAGGTCTTTAATATGAAGACAGGATTCATTCCTGGGGTGACTGTGAAACCCCAACAGACACTCTGCGGGAGTTGTGTGCAACGGAAAACCCTGAGGTGGGGTCAGGGGACCAGGCTTTGCCCAGTTGCTGGTGGGCATGTCAATGGATGTGGGACCCAGAGAAAGCTGGGTTGGGGGGCGGGTGGGCCTATCAGATGAACGAAAGGAGAGCTGGTGTTGGGGTGAGCAGGGTGGACCAGTGAGGCAGGCAGCCCACCACCCAGGCAACACGCAGTGACCCTGCATTTGGTCCTCTTGGGGCTGAGCGCACGGACGTGCAGGACACACCTCGCCCTGAGCTCGCAGGAAGCCACAGTCCATGGTCACAGGGCACAGGGCTCCTGAGACGGGCACAGGCCGGGCTGGACAGGAAACCAGAGTTGGCGGTGGTCCTTGGATCCTCGGCAGGTTACAGTCAGACGTGCCCCTCGCCCGGTTACAGTCAGACGTGCCCCTCGCCCCACATAATGGCTGGGCTCTTCTCTGTGTCCAAAGCTCTGGGAGTCGCTGTCCTCTCCACACCCCAGCAGAAGCTCTGAAGCCCAGCTGGCCTCGTACATGGGTGGGTAGCTTTCTACAATGGAGAACATTCCAGACCCAGCACATGGTGGTGCAATGGTGGCGGGAAGCCTGGGAGGGGTTTGCGGCCGGCGGATCACCGGGCACATGGCTGGACGGTTGGATAAGTGGTGGGTGCCTTGGAGGAGCCTGGGAAAGGCAGTGGAGGCCATGCCGAAGAGGGCCTGAGGGGTAGGAGAGTTCGTAACCCGTAGGAGTGGCTGCCAGCGGGAGAAGCCACTGGCTCTGGAGCTGGATCCCCGGGGCTGCAGACCCGGCTCCGGCAGCCCTGGCAGCCTGACCAGATGCTGCTGGAGGCCCCCCTCCAAGATGGTGCTGTGCTGGGGGAGGTGCTGGCTGTCAGCTGGGAATCCGCAGCCTCGCTTCCCTCCACGTCGACCTCTCCGTGCGGGCCTCTCGGCTTCCCCACGTCATGGTGGCCGGGTTCCCAGAAGCAATGTCCCAACAGGACCACACAGAAGTGTGTCCCCTCTCCGGGCCCCCTCGGGGCAGTCAGACGGCTCCACTTCTGCTGCGGGCACGGGGCCACTGAGATGCAAACAGAGGAGAGCACAGAGCCCCCCACCTGTGGCAGGTGGGGAGATCTCCCCACAGCCATCTCGGAAAATGCCACCCGCCATTGCCTGCCAGAGAGTCTGAAAACAAGAGCGGGACATTTAGAGGCACTATAGAAGCCTTCTTTCCTCTCCCGTGACATAGTGTGGTCTGAGCTGGAGGTCAAGATCGCTCTGGACTGGCAAATCTAGGTCTGTATTTGGGAAATTGTGAGGAGAGATCGCCCCAAGTGGGGTTGAACCAGCCTTGCCCAAATCATGAATGGGTACAGGGTGCTGACCAGCCTAGAGCTGGTCCCGCAGACCCTCCAAAGCGTCGGTTGCTGACCTCACGCTCCCAGTCCAGCTTAACTTACTTAGCACAATACACCTACCTAAACCCCAAGATGAAAGACCAGCGTCTGTACATAAACAACCTGGGTCGAGCTGCCACTGATAGTCCCCAAGGATGCAGAAAGACAAACGCCTAGGAGGGCTGAGTGGCTTTTGTCCTCCTTACTATCATCAGGAAATATGCAGGCCCATGTTTAAAGACGGAGGACACCCAGGGTCATTTTGAAATAAACTCTAGAGATGGGCAGCCTCCTGGAGACGGTGGGGGGTGGAGGTACAAGATGGTGAGCCCTCCTGACTTGTGCAGGCTGCAGAGGAGGGTGGCCCAAGAGCACAGCCCATCTGATGCCCCCCAGAAGCACCCTCTGCCCTTCCCAGCAGCCTCCTGCTTGATGAAGCCCGTGTCATCTTGAACTTGGTCATGAGTCAGCGGAGGGCCCCTCTTCACCCCCGTCTCCCTCCGTGGGGCCCCCCGGAGCAGGTGTTTGCCGAGCTCCAGGTCTCTCTGCTTACATAACCCTTGTTCCATTTGGAAGGATGAAAAATCTCCCTGGGGTTTATTGTAAACAGGCTTAGGTTCGCCCAAACACGGAGAGGAAAGGTCAGCGGATTATTCACGCGCCTCTCTCTCTCCCTGCCTGGCGCTTTCCGCCCCCGCCGTCCGCAGACACCCCCTCCCCACCCCGACACCTGGGCAGTGGCCAGGACCCACGCCCAACCCGTCCATCAGGCCACCGGGGCACAGGGCCCAGGGCAGAGGCTGGGGCCAGCTGGGCGGCCCTGACGCGTCCATGGGCCCTGCTTTGGCTGCCATTTCCACTTGACCTCAAGGAGGTGGAGGGAGAGAGGGAGAGTGGGGAAATTTCTTGACCAGCCTCCATGGGTAGAGGCTCTCTTACGGAAAGATCATTTCTTATGATGACAGAAAAAGAGCCGGGAACTCCTGAGGAGGGGCCAGCAAGGCTTCAGGCAGGAAAGAGATGGCCCACTGGCCCAACAGGCCACGGTGCCACCAGTTGCCCATGTGTGCTGTATGCTGAGCATTTGGACCCATGACCTCATCACACACGACCTCATCTGAGACAGGGTATAGGCCCACTGCACGGATGAGAAGCCGCGGGTGGCACTCAGCAAGGAAGACCTATGGGTCTTAGCTCCACTGGGCCTTGGCTTCCAACATGGCGCAGCGCATGGCTGGTACACCGTGTCGGCCAGGAGACCAGCGGGTGAAGCCTGGGAGCCGTGGCCGGGTCCTCCACCGGGGCTCTGTGTGGCTGTGCCTGTCAGAACTGGCTGTGTTACAGTGACTGAGGGACCCTGTGCCTACAGGCAGGACTTCCCCACACACTGTTAGCAAAGATGGATACGCACCCAGGCGTGCTTCTCAAGGTCTGGCCCTCCAGACTTACAGCAACAGCATCACTTGGAACCTGGTTGGAGTCGATTCCCCAGTGTCACCCAGCCCTCATGAAGCTGAGGGGCGAGGGGCGGGGGCAGGCCGGGTCATCTATGGGTTAACACGCCATCCGGTGCTACCAATGTTCCAAATCAAATTGGAAATGGGCTGCCTCAAGGCGGGTCCATCAGCCCTCACCCTGCAGACACAGGACCAGCAGCTGGGGGTCCAGGAGAATTGGGTGGGCTTCCACAGAGCAGCTCCACTAAGCCCTGCATCAACCAGAGGGACCACTGAGGTGGGCTCCCACCTCCTCCCCGCCTTTGTCCTGGGGCCGTCTCTGGAGTTGTTTCCATCCTGCCCAGGCACACAGAGGGGCAGGCGCGCTCTGAGGACCCTCACTCAGGGCACCAGAGGGCAGGGCGATGGGGCTCAGGACCCACCGCACGTGCACCTCAAGGTCACCCAGCCATCCTGGGGCTAATCCCTCCACAGCCCCCTCCCAGCACCCGATCCTGACTGCTTCCCGGGTGGCTGGTCCCTTTGGAATGTGCCTGGGCTGAGTGACCTGGGTCTCCACTCATCCTACAGAACAGCTTTGGTAAACACAGGAAATGCAGTTTTGTTCCCAGACATGACTGTGCGAGACTCTGGTGGGTGGGACGCACTCCTTCCAGGAAAAACCCCCAAAGCCAGTCTCAAAGCTGACCCTCCCTGTATTCCAGATGGGGGTGAAGTGAAACCCCAGCTCCCCAGGAGAAACACTCCGGGTTTGGGGGCTCCCTAAAACTTGGGGGCCATGATGTTACTTTCTGAGGTCACAGCGCTGTACGTGAGGGTGGTGTCACCCATTTCCATTCTTGACTCTCTGGAACTGCCAGGGCCCTGTGAGGGGAAGAGTCAGACAGCTCTAAGCACTGGTGTGGACAGCTCCCTGGGTCTGGGGTCAAGTCCTAGTGCTGCCTGTGGGAGCTCTGTGCCTCCGTTTCTTCACGTAGCCAAAGAAGATAATAATAGTATCTGTTTAGGAGAGTTGTCATGGGAATTAAATGAGAGACATAGGCTCAGAGGTTAAAGCTTCTGCCTGGAATGCAGAAGACCTGGGTTTGATCCCTGGGTCGGGAAGATCCCCTGGAGAAGGAAATGGCAACCCACTCCGGTACTCTTGCCTGGAAAATCCCATGGAGGGAGGAGCCTGGTAAACTACAGTCCATGGGGTCGCAAAGAGTCGGACACGACTGAGCAACTTCACTTCATAGGGTAACTAATGATGATGCTCTGGGTAAATGCCTTTTGCATGGAGGAAAGGATAGATGATGGATGAATGGATGGGTGGATGGATAAATGGGTGAGTGGATGGATAAATGGGTGGGTGGATGGATGGATGGATGGATGGATGATGGATAAATGGATGGATGGATGGGTGGCTGGATAAATGGGTGGGTGGATAGATGGATAGATGGATAGATGGAAGGATGGGTGGATGGGTAGATGGATGAATAGATTGGTGAATGAATGGATGATGGATGAATGGATGTGTGGATGGGTAGATGGTTAAATAGGTAGGTGGGTGGGAAGATGGAGGAGGGGTGGAAGGATAGGTGGATGGAGGAATGGGTGGATGAATGAATGGATGGATGGGTGAGTGGAAAGATTAATGATGTTATAAAAGGAAAAAAAAAAACCCGCTCAGAGTTGTTTAATTTTTGATTTCCTTTTGAGCTTGAGGAAATGCAGTGTTAACTCTTGGAGGAGGATGAGAGGTGAGGAAGCAGGGCCATTGTCCCGAGGAACCGCCCTCCCACCCTCGAGCACATGTGTCAAGAGGGAGTCACATCGAGAAGCCCCAGCTGCATTTCTTAGGGGCTCCTCCTTATTAAAACCTCAAACAGAGACATTCGTCTACAATTAGTTAGCCTCAGAGGTCAAGCAATCTGATGCCTGCATACAAAATAAAATAAAATTGATATAGAAGTGATGAATGGAGCGATGGACAGATGAACAGGTGAAGCAAGAACGGTAAGGTGTGAGCCCGAGAACTGAGGTGTGGCAGGTGTGTGGGTGACTGCCGTACATGCGCTGTAACTTCCCTGTGTGTCTGGTCTTTCCCACAGTTCATGGGGGAGCACAATTCTACCCCCGCCCCCAGGTCGGCTTTTTTGGGGAAGAGCAAAGGCCGACTTTCCCGCAGGCCCTTCGGGTCCGGTGAGTGGAGCCACAGACCCACCTGCTCCAGCAGCACCCAGAAAGGTGCCAAGGATGGCACCCCAGGACAGCCTTGCAGCCGTCCTGCCCGAGGCTCTGAGCCGGCTTTGTGCCAAGTGCTGCGGAGAGGAGGGTGGCGTGATTGGCATTCAGCCTCTGCCCTCTGCCCCAGTAAGCCCAGTCGTTAGTGGGCACCTCTGCTCCTGAAGCTCTCTGTTCCTGGAGCACCCTGGAGTCCTTCTTTCTCCTTTACATCTGCCTAGAAATTTCCAGATTCTGACTCCATCCCTCAGGCTACCAAGGGCCAGCTGCCTTTCAGCAGGGACTGCAAATGTGCATTGTGAAAGCCTTAAACACAGGCATTCAGCTTAAATAACTGGAGCCCAGAGGGGAGGTCTGATACCTATAAATTAAAAAAAAAAAAAAAGATGTATAGAGATATGGCTAGACAGACGGACATCTGATAAGTTAATCTGATGGTCATGTACTGTTCCAAGATTGCTCTACATGGCTGATTCCATTTTATATTTAGACAACCCTAGGTGGTGTTCTGGGCTTCCCTGGTGGTGCAGGGGTAAAGAATCTGCCTGCCAACACAGGAAATGCAGGAGATGCAAGTTTGATCCCTGGATCGGGAAGATCCCCTGGGAGAGGAGACGGCAACCCACTCCAGTATTCTTGCCTGGGAAACCCCAAGGACAGAGGAGCCTGGTGGGCTACAGTCCCTGGGGTTGCAAAGAGTCCAGCACGACAGAGTGAGCACATGTGGTGTTCTGGAGTTAAATACTAATTTAACAGATGGGAAAACTGAGGCCCATGGAGAGTTTTTAGGTGATGTCCAAGGACACCCAGCAGGTCTGTGTCAGAGCTTGGATGTGAACCCAGGCAGTCTTGCCATGGGCTTCCCTGGTGGCTCAGATGGTAAAAGAATCTGCCTGCAGTGCAGGAGTCCTGGATTCGATTCCTGGGTCGGGAAGGTCTCCTGGAGGAGGAAATAGCAACCTACTTCAGTATCCTTACCTGGAGAATCCCATGGACAGAGAAGCCTGGCGGGCTACAGTCCATGGGGTCACACAGAGTCAGACACAACTGAGAGAATAACACACACGCACACACATACACACACACGTGCACATACATACACACACACACGCACACACAGTCTTGCCCCACACCTAACGCGTTCAACTTTGCCCAACATTTGAGGTTAACTCAACTTCTCTTCCTCCTTAGGCTGGTGGCTGAGAGAAGGCTGAGCCATGGAGCTGGCCGCTTCGGCCAGAAGCAGCCCCTGCATGAATTCCAGCCCCCCCTGCCCAGCATTGGGCAGACCGGCCGCGTGAAGCCAGCACCCACCGTGTGCGCCACGCACAGAGGGCCAAGGCCCCCGAGG
Organism: Cephalophus harveyi; assembly: GCA_006410635.1. Lineage (NCBI taxonomy): Eukaryota > Metazoa > Chordata > Mammalia > Artiodactyla > Bovidae > Cephalophus > Cephalophus harveyi. Next base: position 82,201 of record SJYT01033553.1, read on the forward strand.
ACATAGACAGGTCAGCCCTCCAAGCAGCCAGAGCCCAACAACCGCGACCCCGCTCAGGCCCAGGGGCTCCAACCACCCTGACGAATCTTAGTGGCGACACCGACGTCAGAGAGGTTTCCCTCATAGGCCGTGAGGGGAAGGCAGAGCTGTGGGAGGTGAATCACCATGAAAATCCCATCATAATAGTAATAATGCCAGGCATGAACTCTCGCCTCTGCCAAGCCAAACAAATGACGGGGTGCAGATGGGGCTGGTGTTTCAGTGTACAGATCTCTCAGGCCGTTTACGAGGCTGCAAGGTCTGCATCCTAAGTGGGCAGTATGGTCAATTCTATTATATCTGGGCCCACGCCAGGCCTCAGTGGTTTGAAAGGAAAACCAGCCTACAGAATCACGGTGACTTGCCCGACATCCTCAGATGCAATTTTCTTCGATGACTGCATCAACCCACTCTTTGACAGCTGTCTGCCCAGATGTGGTCCATCGGCTGTGGCCGCCCGTCCTTCCCTGAGCTGGTGCAGCACAGGCGCTTCTTTTCTCTCAGTGGTGATGATGGGTGGCGGGGGAGGGGTCTGCCCTGGAAAAGCCCTTGAACTCAAGCTTCGTCAGGCCTGGCCAATGGAGCACATTAGAAGCATCTAGAGAGTCCCACAAGCTGGCGATGCCTAAGGTGGTGCCCAGAAATCTGGATTCAGATGGTTTGGGTTGGGTGCAGGAAGTGATATTTTAAAATAAACCCCTGCCAAGAATTCAAATGGGGAGGTAGCAGGTAGGTATCATGGCTGGTTCTAACCTGTGGGCATCAGAGCCACCTGGGAGGGGGTCAAAGATAAACCTTCCTATGCCCTGGCCAGCTCCGATTCAGAAGGTCTGGGGTGGGTCATGGGAATCTGTCTTTCACAGAAGCTTCCTATGGGGACTCGGGAGCAAGTCTGGGGAAATGCAGCTGGAGCCTGGTGCTCCTTCCGGCACCGCAAGGGTCCCTAGGACACGGTCGGCTTCCAGCTTCCCTGTTCTCACCCTCGGCTTCCCTCCCCCAGAGCCTCTCCCCATATCCTTTAGATGTGAAGTCCCCGACAGCAGCACCAGCTCCAGGGAAATGGCCTCTGGCCCCCGCCCCAGACCTACCAAATCAGACACTTGGGGTGGGAGGCGGCAATCTTTTCAGAAGCTCCCCGGCCCGCTCTGAGGCAGGTTCCAGTTGGAGAACCACTGAGAACAAGAAGGTGGCTTGGGGGTGAGAGGGTCACTACCTGAAACTACTCTCCCATTCAGGGCTGGGCTGTGGCAGTGGGGGCGCGGGGGGGCAGAATAAGGGATTTACCTTGAGCCTCAAATTTAAATGGATGACAAAAGACATGAATTAAAAAAAAAAAAAACCCCGACGGACAAAATATCAAATTTCAAGTAAGGACAGAATCTGGTCCTGAGTTGGCACAACACTTGCTCACTTGCTACACCCTCATCTTGGCCCCAGTTCTAATAAAACTTTATTTATAAAAACAGGCCAGACAGCAGGCAGGTGTTGGCCAGGGTGGTTTTCTTTTCCTTTCTTGTCTGTCTTATTCTGATTTTTAATATTATACTAAAATATGAACTTATCTTGATTACCAAGATTTTGGACACTCCCTTAAATTTGTACCCACTCCTACGGCTGCCTCATGCACTCTGGGGAACCTGGCTCCCGGCCTGAGATGCTCCTGACTCCTGGCGCCAGAGTCCCCAGGTGCTGGGCATCCTGCTGCCCCGGTGCCCCGGCGGCTGCCCCTCCCTCAGCGGGCCTGTATGTTTGCAGTGAACATTCCCGAGCACATTGCTGCTGACGGGGCAAAGCCTGTGCCAGGGCTATATGCATCAAAGTCTTCTCAACTTTAATGGTGTATGACATTTTTGAGACAAAATACGGGTCAGCTAATCATATTTTAATAGCTCTACCTTTATAAGCAGCCTGCCTTGGAGTGCACACAGTAATATTTTAATTTCTCAGCTCTGATGAGCACTGTTCTAACCAGGTATTCAGTTTCTGCATTTATAAATCTCACTCCCAGATGTCGGATGCCAGGGAACTCTACAGAACAACCATACAAATATAATATTTAATATTGGATGTCAGTTTGCGTGTTCCACTCAATTTCCTGGAAAGAGCTTGAAACTCCACTTATTTTGGGTGGAATATCCAATCAGTTCCACACTCCAAGGCCTGGCCGGACTGCCATGTAATACCGCATAACTAAATTCTCTAATTTCTGAGAGACAAATTTGGAGCAGATGTAGGAAAAGGGTGTCATTTGTTTCCAAATGCAACAGTTATCAGGCCGGACAACTGGGAGGGATAATTAGCAAGGGGCCAAGTTCGTGAGCCTATCTCCCAAACCAGGAGACATGCGGGCACACCCCAGCCCCTAGGAAGGCATGCAGGGTGGGGAGCTCAGCACCACGTATCAGCGCGGGGAGGAGGCTAAACTGGACTCGTGGGTCTGGAGCATCTGACATGGAACTAAAAAATAAAGAACGGGACGCCAGGGTGGGAAGGTGCAGGGCACGTAACCCCAGCCTAGTTTTAAGCAGGAGTCCTCTGCCACTCAGGGCATCTACGGTTACCCAGCGACCCTCCCCGGCTGGGACCCAGCCCAGTTCACTCTTGGTTTGGGGGGTCATTCGGTCCTTTGGGACTCAAAGGGGGCTCTGTTCTTAGTGATGCCTTTCAGTGACTGACGGATGCCGTCAGCTGAGAGAGGGCTATGGGGGTGCAAAAGCCACACGGGAATGATGCCACAGGCAGCCCCTGGGGACCCAGACCAGCCTCGGTGCCTGTCCAGGGGACCGCCGGCAGCATTTTTCTGGGGGTTCCCCCTCTCTCCCTCATCAGCTGGCCCATCCCTCGGTTTCCTCATCCAGAGAAGGAATGCGTGATCCCAGGAGGAGGCCTCCAATGATGTCAACTGGGTGGAGGAAATTACGAAACTAAGGTACTTAGAGTCTCCCAGCGGGAAATTGGGGTAAATTCCTGACATCCGGTACTGCGTGCTATTCTTGGTGGAGGCATAATTGAGGCAAGGTGGCAAATGGTGCAAAACTGGCCCTCCTGGGGAACCTAGCAGGCTGCTAGTGACTGGGTGGTGGGTGGGTGGTCTCCGGCCAGCCCCCACTTCCTGGGCCCCTTCTGAGCCTCAGTTTCTCTTTCCAGGAGGAATAGGATGGATGTGGAGGCTGTAGACACCTGCTGGCTTTCAGGAGATTCCTCTCTGCTCCACCCCAGGTGAGGATGGGGGACACAGAAAAAAGGCCCCTCGTCATTTTCTTGCCAGGAGAGAAAGGAAGGTGAGTCGTCCACAAGCTTGGCCCCGAGTGGAGCTTAAGGAGTCGCAGCTGGGAGGCCATATGGGGAAGTGCGTGGGTGGCTCGGCCTTTCCTGCCTCTCGCTCTTGGTTGGGCCAAGTTCAGGAGAGTCCTCCCTTTCCCCCTGCCAGAGTATCAGCTCACCACCCCCTCCTTTCTGCCTGTCCCTTCCCTCCCTCTAGACACCAGGCAGCCCAGCTCTGTGGCAGGGCAGCAAGCCTCGCTGTGGGAAGGGGACTGCCTCAGGTCTCCCCAATGTCTGGGGGGTCTGCTGCTAATTGGATTGTAAAAGATGATCCCTCTGCACAGCTGTCTGCAAGCCGGGCCCCAGCGACACAGGGTAAATTAAATGCAGACAGTGGGGTGGGGTTACCTGCTGAAGCTCTGTGTCAGGCTCAGACCCCAGAAGTCAGAGAGGACAGTGGCACTGAGATGGGAGAGGAGCAGAGGCAAGGAGGAAGTCACCGAGTGCCCCCTCGGGCGCTGAGCCGGCCCCGCCCCCTGCAGGCCTGCTCATAGCCTCTGGCCCTGGGGCATCTGGAAATCAAAGCATCCTGACCCTCTTTACCACAATGCTCCCTGGGGGTGCTGGGCAGCTGAGCTGAGGGTGCTCTGGGCCTGCCATCCCATGAGGGCCCCCCCTTGCAGAGTGGAGCCCATGGCCAAGTCCTGCTGCCCACCTTGGACTCTCTCACTCAGTCATTCAAGCATCATTTATTCACTCAGAATATCTAGCAGTCTGTCTCTAAGCTGAGCACTAGGAATAAAGAGATAGTGTGGACAAGGCGGCAGCTCTCCTCCCACGCTTCTCAACCCATCCCCCCCCAAAGTAATAGAACACTGAGTTCAGCTGGCACGTGTTCACCCACAATGAAAGCTACATCTCCTAGCCTCCCTTGCAGCTAGATATGGCCATGTGATTACACTCTGGCCAATCAGATGAAGCAGTGTGGCGGCCCTTCCTTTAAACAACAACACAATTGATCTAGCTTTCTGCCCTTTCCTCTCAGAGATCTTCTTTCCTGCTGACTGGGATGGAGATGTGAGGGCTGGTGCTGAAGTGGCCACCCTGAGCAAGGTGGCTCTGGACAAAGATGACCTATGTGGTAGGTTAATCAAACTCATCCTGAGGTCATTATGAAGGAGCAAACCAGCCCTGACCTGCCTCACTCCAAACTTTGGTGTGAAAAAAAAAAAAGCAAAACTGCCTTCTTTAAGCAACTGTTACTTTGGGTTTCTGTTGTTTCCAGCTGAAGATAATTAAAACCTACACACGTGATGACTCTGCAACAGGGGCATACAGCCTTGGCTTCACAGAGGGGCACAGGGCCCAGTCTCGGGGATTAGGGGCGGCTGTGCCTGGCTGCAGCCTGCAGGCTGTGTTGACTGGGAGAGGCAGGTTGGTGGGGTTCAGTGGGGCATTTCAGGAAGAAGGAAGTCCAGAGGGAGCTTAGTATGTTTAGTGAGGCACTGGGTCCTTCAGGGAGGTGGGGACCCCCTGCCCTGAAGATAATTAAAACCTACACAATGAAATGCAGATGCGGCCTTAAAAGAAGTCGTCCTTGATTCAGAGGGAGACACTCACTACTTATAACAAATGCAAGGTCATTTGCCACCGAGGTTGAAACGTTGTCAGCTGATTTAAAGACTAGTAAACATCTGATGCGGAGAAGGTGATGGCACCCCACTCCAGCGCTCTTGCCTGGAAAATCCCATGGACAGAGGAGCCTGGTAGGCTGCAGTCTATGGGGTCACTAAGAGTCGGACACTTACTGAGCAATCATTTTCACTTTTCACTTTCATGCATTGGAGAAGGAAATGGCAACCCACTCCAGTGTTCTTGCATGGAGAATCCCAGGGACAGAGGAGCCTAGTGGGCTGCCGTCTATGGGGTCACACAGAGTCAGACACGACTGAAGCGACTTAGCAGCAGCAGCAGCAAACATCTGATGGGAGGCTCGTGTAGACGTGCACAACGGTTGATCATCCAGGAGTGGCTTCTCAGGTGACTTCTTGGCTCAGGACTTGCTAACCTGCTATTTGTGGTCCACGTGTCCCTTGGCCAAATGGCCAGTGCCCCCCTCCTTAGGTTCAGTCATGGTCCTCTTCTCTCTTCAATGCCAGCAAGTCCCCAATGGGCTGGGGGAGGGGAGGGGAGGAGCCGGAACAAAGCCACCCCGTTTCCAGGCTTGGGAAAACTGTCCCAGACCACAGCGGCCCCATAGACTGCAGCCTACCAGGCTCCTCTGTCCATGGGATTTTCCAGGCAATAGTACTGGAGTGGATTGCCATTTCCTTCTCCAGGGGATCTTCCCAACCCAGGGCTCGAACCCAGGTCTCCTGCATTGTAGACAGACACTTTACCATCTGAGCCACCAGGGAAGTCTCAGACCACACACCAGAAAGGCCATTTGAGGGGTGGACTCCATCCTTGCTGTCCTTGTCACTGTGGTCACCCCCATGCCCAGCTCTATCCCAGGACACTCCTAGGCATTCTGAGAAGAAAACCTAGAATAGCCTGGAACGTGGGGGCAGGAAGGAACCTTGGGGGAGGAGACTCAGTGCTGACTTGTGGAGCAGAGCGTGCTCCTGTCTTGCAGGACGGTGGTCGTGGTCTGCGTGTGCAAGCAGGTCCACTCTGCTGTCGTCCTAAGCCTCGGGAGTGTGATCTATAAAAAAACCTGGGCCAGGCTGCTGCCTCCGCTGGGCGCTGAGGGTGGCTGTCATCTTCGTTTGCAGTTGAGAAGCTGTCCCATAGCTAGTACACCAGAGGCAGGTGCAGCCCCCCACTGCCTGACTCCCCCACTCACCCCCACTGGGCTGGAATTCCATGTGGCTCTGAGACTTCGAGGAGGAGGACGAGGATGGCCAGTGCGTCCTGAGCACCTGGGGTGCTGCTGGGCCACAGGCCACATGGGGGCAAGCGGAAAGGGCCATGTCTTCTGCCTCTTATCAGGGCTTCCCCAGACCCAGTAATAATAAGAGCCAATTTGCTATTCTCAGAACCAGGATTTGACCAAACACAGGGATAGGCCAGCTGCTACATGGAATGTGGTCCCGAGTGAGCAGGTAACAGAGATGTGCCGTTCAGGATGGCTATGAGATGCTGCCCAGCATGCGGGTACCAGCCTGCCTGGTGGCATCAGCAGAGAGTGCCCCTGTCTCCTTGCAGGACACTCAGAACAGAAGCTAGCCTGCATTTCAAGCCTCGCTGTTTCCCCATTACACGTTCTGGTTATCGCCAGACAAGTTCCATAGTCACCCCATCCTGCTGCCCTGAGGGTCGTCCAGTTCAGCAGACACTGGCCCAGTGCCTCCTGCTCCCAGCACTGGGGATGCCAAGAGGCCTCAAGGTGGACCACTGCCCTCGCAGCCGTCCTTGGTCAGAGGGTGTCTAGCCATGTCCGACGGCAGGCTCAGCCCAGCGATGGGCGTGGTGTGCAGGACAGTCCACGGGTATCTACCCGGGAACTCCGTGGTAAAGATGTGACTCAAGAAACAGGAGTGAGTGGCCACGCTCAGGCCACCTCGGATGCCTTCTTCTCCGTGGATCATTGAATTACATGCATATTTCAGTGAAGATGATTATCTCCTTGCTGGTTTTGGAGGATGTATTTAGGGGAGGTATTTCAATTCTGTTGTCATTTAAAACGAAAAATCAAAACATCATTTTTGATGTCCAGGTTCTTTCTTCTGCCGAAATACACACTGTGGTGTGTTACAATCATGTCTCCATCATTTGTGCCTTAGATGTACTTGTAGGTATGTTTATTTGGTTTTCGACCGCGTTTTTCTCTTAGAAATCAGGATCGCATGTCTAATCTCAAAGGGTAGATAATCCTCACTGGGATGTGAATTTGGCAAACATTCCAATTGGTTTAACATCAACAAATGGCTTCTGGGGGAGGGTGGGTGGTGTGAGGGCGATTCAAAATTTTGTACTTTGCAAAAGGCAGTTTGTTTTTTTTTTTTTTTCTTGTATCCCCTGTATTGCTAGGAACAAACTATTTTCTTATTTGGAAAAAAAAAAAAAACCCACCCTGCCCTTTTATGGGAAAACTAGTTCAGCTCTGTGTTTATTATTCCACATGAAAGCGGTTTTGCCTTCATTTGTGGCTGCCTGATTACAAAGACAAGATCTTTAATTAAAATTGGTTTGGTTATGTGTATTTCTTTCAAAGAAAACCATCGAAATAGCATTTGTGACTCATTACCTTCTTAACAAGGATGCTGTTCTATTTGCCTAGTTATTCAGCCTGTTTTCGATACAGACGCTGACCTTGAAAGATGGGGTATGTGCCAACAAGGAGCTCCGTGTGCACCCTTAAGTCATCTTTCTGGGTCTGTGACTTTGACCCAGGGGGTGGGTTTGGTCTGACAGTATTTCGAGGGCACATAAACTTCTGCAGCTTGACTGAGTTCAGGAGGGCCTGGTGGGCGGGCAGGCAGGGGCTTCTGCAAACCAGCAGCATCCTTTGGGAGGGTCCTGGGCTGACTCCTTGGGAACGCCTGGCTCGGCGGTGCTGGGAGGCCAGGGAAGAAGGCAGGGACTGACTTTCTCATCAGCTCCACATGCCCAGGGTGGGTTTGGGATCACATGGCTTTCGGGAACTGTTTCCAGCCGAAGAACAAGATTGCCTAGATCCGAAAGGCTGTCTAACATGTTAGTGAAATTAGTGCTTAGCAATATTTTTGAGAATTCTGTGGTTTGGGCATTTTATGTTTTTTCCTCTGCCAAAACAAGCTTGCTAACTTCTTTGCTTCTCTGTTTGCTGCAGAGAGGAGCAAAGGGGCTCTAAATCATTTGCACATTTCATGTTGACAGCGTCCCGCGCTAGCACGACGGATGGGAAGGGAGGCTCCAGCTTGGCTTTTAATACCGGGTGACCCAGGCTCACCCACTCACAGGCGCTCCCCACCTGATCTCAGTGGCAGCTGCTCTTCCGCCTTCTACTCCGTGGACTCGGCGCGCTTAAAAGTTGTACAGGGTGAATGGGAGTCTTTGGCTTTTCCAAGTGAGCCTCCTCGTCTAGGCAGGACTAGCTGCCTTCCAGTTCCTCGGGCAGGTGATGATGACCAGAGCTAACTGACACTTACTGAGCACATACTGTGCACCAGGTCCTTGTCTAAATGCTCTCTGTTCCCTGATGGGTTTGACTGTCCTAATAACCCCAAGCCAGATTGCTGGATTAAATCCCATGCCTACTGAGCTGTGTGACTTTGGGCGAAATACTTAACCTCTCTGTGCCTCAGAAGGATCCGTGGAGAAAGTAGCAGGACCAGTCAGGTAAAAGAGATTCACTCTGCAGTGCTCTTAAGAGGATAAGCACCCCCTCAGCATGCTTGCTGGCTGCCCTGGTGACTCAGTGATAAAGAATCTGCCTGCCAATATAGGAGACGCAGGTTTGATCCCTGGGTCGGGAAGATTCCCTGGAGGAGGAAATGGCAACCCCCTCCAGTACTCCAGCATTCTTGTCTGGGAAATCCCATGGACAGAGGAGCCTGGCAGGCTACAGTCCATAAGGTCAAAGAAGAGTCGGATGCAACTTAGCGACTCAACAACAAATAAACCATTCTAGTGCCCACAGCCAAGTGCTTCCCAAAGGCACACAGCAAACTCTCAGCAGAGCTGGGGCCAGGCTTGTGATTACTAGACTACAGTGCCTATGACAGAAACAGTAGCTGCAAGATGCCATCGCTGTTCAGGGTATCTGCACAAAAGGACTTCTTCCACAAACACTGTTCCCTGGCTGCTGTGAGGGGCAGGGCAGCTTTATGCTTGGGGATGAAGACAGAGCCTCCAGGAGGGTGAGACTGACATCTGTGAGAGGGGGAAGATTTAAAGGCACAGTGTTTATAGTCCCCTGGCCCACCTTTTGGAGCAGACAGGGAGCTTTGTTTGGCTGCCCAGTTCCTGGGCTGGGGGGTAGGCAGCAGGCAAGGGCAGTGAGGAATCGGAAGCAGGACAGAGAGGCAGCATGCGACCAGCAGTGGCTGTAACCAGACACGCATCCCTCAGCGTGGCTGGAGACACGAACAGAGCTGGAGTACTACGCAGCCGTCACAGGGAGCTGTCACAGACCGACATGACAATGGCACCAAGATCATCATCAGTATCAGTTTAGTCGCTCAGTCATGTCCGACTCTTTGTGACCCCATGAACCACAGCACATGAGGCTTCTCTGTCCATCACCAGCTCCCGGAGTCCACCCAAACCCATGTCCAATTGAGTCGGTGATGCCATCCAACCATCTCATCCTCTGTCGTCCCCTTCTCCTCCTGCCCTCAATCTTTCCCAGCATCAGGGTCTTTTCCATTGAGTCAGCTCTTCGCATCAGGTGGTTAAAGTATTGGAGTTTCAGCTTCAGCTTCAGTCCTTCCAATGAACACCCAGGACTAGTCTCCTTTAGAATGGACTGGTTGGATCTCCTTGCAGTCCAAGAGACTCTCAAGAGTCTTCTCCAACACCGCAGTTCAAAAGCATCAATTCTTCAGCACTCAGCTTTCTTTATAGTCCAACTCTCACATCCATACATGACCACTGGAAAAACCATAGCCTTGACTAGACGGAC
>SJYT01033553.1:92783-126418 GCA_006410635.1 Cephalophus harveyi
TTCTTCACTTTCTGCCATGAGGGTGGTGTCATCTGCATATCTGAGGTTATTGATATTTCTCCCAGCAATCTTGATTCCAGCTTGTGCTTCTTTCAGCCCAGTGTTTCTCATGATGTACTCTGCATATAAGTTAAATAAGCAGGGTGGCAATATACAGCCTTGACGTTCTCCTTTTCCTATTTGGAACCAGTCCATTGTTTCATGTCCAGTTCTAACTGTTGCTTCCTGATCTGCATACAGATTTCTCAAGAGGCAGGTCAGGTGGTCTGTTATGCCCATCTCTTTCAGAATTTTCCACAGTTTTTTGTGATCCACACAGTCAAAGACTTTGGCATAGTCAATAAAGCAGAAATAGATGTTTTTCTGGAACTCTCTTGCTTTTTCAATGATCCAGCAGATGTTGGCAATTTGATCTCTGGTTCCTCTGCCTTTTCTAAAACCAGCTGTAACATCTGGAAGTTCATGGTTCACGTATTACTGAAGCCTGGCTTGGAGAATTTTATGCATTACATTACTAGCGTGTGAGATGAGTGCAACTGTGTGGTAGTTTGAGCATTCTTTGGCATTGCCTTTCTTTGGGATTGGAATGAAAACTGACCTTTTCCAGTACTGTGGCCACTGCTGAGTTTTCCATATTTGCTGGCATATTGAGTGTAGCACTTTCACAGCATCATCTTTCAGGATTTGAAATAGAGCAACTGGAATTCCATCACCTCCACTAGCTTTGTTCGTAGTGATGCTTCCTAAGGCCCACTTGACTTCACATTCCAGGATGTCTGGTTCTAGGTGAGTGATCACACCATCGTGATTATCTGGGTCGTGAAGATCTTTTTTGTACAGTTCTTCTGTTTATTCTTGCCACCTCTTCTTTATCATCATGGCAATGTCAAATCCTGAAAGAGTGCATGTAATTGGCTAACTTTTGTGTAGGGAGAAAAATATCACATACATGTGCGTTTCCTCATGTGCATAAGGAAACTCTGGAAGAATAAAAGTGGTAGTCTATGCAGGGAGCCCCCCCAGGGGGATGAGAGCTAACAACTGGACAGATGGGCCACAGAGATGAGAATGAGCCATAAATACACACACATATACAATTGCGTAAATGAATTTATATTGTGTCAATATTTACATATACATATTTATGCTGTATATATTTACGTATGGTATACAAGTATATATGCTATATACACATATATATGTACCATGTATTGTATATATGGTGGTTACTAAATATATATAAGTCTATGTGGATAGGTGAATGTGTATGCATTTAATTACAAAAGCTTCAAAATATCACAAAGCCAAATTACACAATAAATAAAAAAGGCAAAATTTAAAAATCTACAGTTGTAACTGGAGATTTTAAAATCCCATTCTCAATAACTGATAGAATGAGCAGACAAAAGAAATCAGTAAAACTGGAAGCGATCTGAACCACCTCTATAGAAAGCGGACACTTTTAGAAAGCACACAAAACAGTCCCCAAGACAGACCCCATGCTGGACCATGAAACAAGCTGCATCTGTCATAGGGGACTAACACACAGAATGTAATCTCTGACTGCAGCGGAATTAAATGAGAAATAAACAGCAATAAGATGCTTGGGGAAAAAAAATCCCCCAAATACTTGGAAATTAAGGAACATACTTCTAAAGAACCCACGGACTGTAGAACAAATCACAGGGGGAATTATGACATATTCTGTAATGAATGATGATGAAAGCAAAACGTGGTGATCTCCAGCACTCGGCTAAAGTGATCCTCATGGAGAAACATACAGGTCCGATGCGTGTGTTTGTTGTAAAGAAGAAGAGTCTGAAGTCAGTGGTCTAAACATCCATGGTAGAAAGCCAGAGAAAGAAGAATAAGTATGTGAGTAAAAGTAAGCAAACTGAAATAATAAAGAGCAGAAATCAAGGAAATAAAAAACAAGTAACAGGAAAAAATTAAAAGCCAAAAGCTTTTTTTTAAAAAAAGAAGATTAATACAATTGATAGGCCTCTAAGTCAAGTGATTGAGCAAAAAAATAAAGAAAACACAAATTGTAAATATCAGTAATTATTATAAATTCAGAGTGGGAAAGGACCTTTATAACAAATGCTGCTGGAACAATTGAATATCCTTAGGGAGAAAAAAATGAACCTTGATACTTCTCTGACACCATACACAAAAATCTGAGGTGGACTGTATACCTAAGGAGCCAAGACACATAGACGAATTGCAATTTATTAGCAACAACACAAAAAGTACTAGCAACTAAATTAAAAACTGCTAAATTATACTTCTCCAAAATTTAAAACCTCTGTTCTTTAACAGACACCAGTGGGGCTTCCCTGGTGGCTCAGCGGTAAAGAATCTGCTTGCCAGTGCAGGAGACACGGGTTCGATTCCTGGTCTGGGAAGATCCCACGTGCTCTGGAACAACAGAGCCCATACTCCACAACTGCTGAGCCCACGTGCCCCCGCCACCGAAGCCCACTCACCCTAGAGCCTGTGCTCTGCAACACGAGAGGCCACTGCTGTGAGGAGCCCACGCTCCGCAGGGAAGAGTGTCCCCCGCTCGCCGCAGCCAGCGAAGAGCCCGCTCAGCAACAAAGACCCAGCACAGCCGAAAATAGATAATCGATAAACTAGTTCTTTTAAAAAAAAGAGACACCATTAAGAAAATGAAAAGGGAAGTTATAGATTGTGAGAAAATGCTTGCAAAACACGTGTCTAACATTAAGAATCTGCTTGCCAGTGCAGGAGACACGGGTTCGATCCCTGGTCTGGGAAGATCCCACATGCTCTGGAACAACAGAGCCCATACTCCACAACTGCTGAGCCCACATGCCCCCGCCACCGAAGCCCACTCGCCCTAGAGCCTGTGCTCTGCAACACGAGAGGCCACTGCTGTGAGGACCCCACGCTCCGCAGGGAAGAGTGTCCCCCGCTCGCCGCAGCCAGCGAAGAGCCCGCTCAGCAACAAAGACCCAGCACAGCCGAAAATAAATAGATAATCGATAAACTAGTTCTTTTAAAAAAAAGAGACACCATTAAGAAAATGAAAAGGGAAGTTATAGATTGTGAGAAAATGCTTGCAAAACACGTGTCTAACGCAGGATCATATCAAAAATACAGGAACTCCTACAACTCAGTAATAAAAAAGGGAATTCAATGCTTAAGATGTGCAAACTATTTGAACAGATGCTTCATAAAAGAAGATATACAGGGACATCCCTGGCTGTCCGGTGATTAAGACTCTGAGCTTCCATTGCAGGGGCGTGGATTCCATTCCTGTCAGGGAACTAAGATCCCACATGCTGTATGGTGTGGCCAAAAAACTAAATAAATGAAGGAAGAAGCTATACAAAAAGCCATTTATCACATGAAAAGATGCTCAACATAATTAGCCATCTGAAATGCAAATCAATACCACACACATGCCAGAATAACTGAAACTAAATCCGCTGACGACACCAAACACATCACTTTGGAAACCAGCTTGGTGGTGTATTATTGGGTAGAACATATGTCTACCTTTCAACCCAGCAATTCCACTCCCGAGCATTTACCCAACATAACTGAAAACAGGTGTTCCCTAAAAGGGCAGGGACGCAAATTTTCATAGCAGCTTTATTCATAATAGCCAAAAAGTGGAAACAAGCCAAATGACTCAACAGGTGACTGGACAGACACGTTATAGTTTACTTAAGTAATGGAATGGGGGGCAATTAAAATACACACTCACCTCCTGATGTGGAAAATATGAGGGATGAAGCTAAAAAGTATGCCAACAAAAAGCAGCTGGATACAGAGTACTTGCTCTGTGATTCCATCACATGGAGTTTAAGGACAGGAAACACTACCGTGATGATAGGAGTCAAGAATCTCGGCCAGTGGTACTTCCCTGGTGGTCCAGTGGTTAAGACACCACATTTCCAGTTCAGGGGGCACAGGTTCCATCCCTGGTTGGGGAACTAAGATTCCCTATGTCACATTGGTGCATCCAAAACAAAACAAAACAAAACCTTGGCCAAAACTCTCTGCCCCTGGTGGCCAGGAGTGAAGGACCAGAGATACAGGTGGGAGGAAGGTGGGTGTGTCCATAAAGGGCAGCCCAAGACCCTTTTGGTGATGGGACTGTTGTGAATCTTGACTGTGGTGGATACACAAGCACTGCTGCTGCTAAGTCGCTTCAGTTGTGTCCGACTCTGTGCGACCCCAGAGACGGCAGCCCACCAGGCTCCCCCGTCCCTGGGATTCTCCAGGCAGGAACACTGGAGTGGGTTGCCATTTCCTCCTCCAATGCATGAAAGTGAAAAGTGAAAGTGAAGTCCCTCAGTCATGCCCGACTCTTAGCGACCCCATGGACTGCAGCCCACCAGGCTCCTCCGCCCATGGGATTTTCCAGGCAAGAGTATACACAAGCACAGACAGGTGATAAAATGGCACAGAACTACATACACACATGAGTACAAGCAAAGCTGCAGAAATCTAAATTAGATAGAGGATTATGTTAATGTCAATATCCTGATAGTGATACTGTAATATTGCTTTTCAAGGTGTTGTCATTGGGAGAAACTAGGTGAAGGGTACATGAACTCTCTCTGCATTATTTCTCACAAATGCATGTGGATCTACAAAATGCTTAGATTTGTAAAACCACAACAACTTGGCCCCTCTTCCTCCCTTTCTATCCTGCTAACTGGAATGTAAGTGAGATGGCTGGAATTGAGGCAGCCATCTTGGACCATCCATTGGACCTGGGGAATAGAGGTTGCTCACATTAAAGTAACAAGATGGGAGAGGCCTGGTCCCTGAGGACTACATAGAAAAATGCATACTAGCCCAGGCTATCTGCCAGTATCTTCATGAAAGAGAAACTTCCAACTTTTAAACCCTTGCTACTCAAACTGTGATTCACAGACCAGCAGCCAGCATTTCTGTTAGAAATATAGAAGCTCAATCCTATCCCAGATCTACTGGATTAGAATCTGCGTTTTAAACATGATTCCTGGCTGATCTATGTGCAGATTAAAATTTGAGAAGCAGCGAATTTAGCAATTGTTATTGTGCATCTCTTAAGCGAATCCTAATTCTAATTATTGGAACATTATGATTAATTTTAATGATAATACTCCTTAGACGTTTAGCAATACTTTTACTCCCTGAGACATACTTCTTGACGATTAAGGCAACAGGAGTGAGAGAAGGTTTGCAAGGACCTAAACCCTTTCATGTACGAATATATGGGGGGGGGCAGGGGGGTTGATGCATTGGCTCCCATCCCCCTGGCCCACCGGATGGTACCTGCAGCAGCAGGCACACTGCCCAGCTCGCTGATGATGTCCCACCTCAACACCTGTCTCATCTGACCCACTGGAGGGGGTTGGGGCTTCCTCTGTCCCCAAGGGAACTGGCCAGACATGTATAGGAGCAGCTGTCAAGTGGAGGAAGCTGCTGTCCAGGGCATCCTCAACCAGCAGGCTCTGGACGAGCACCCCAGCCCTCCACATCCCGAGGTCTGGGACAGTCCACCAGGGTCCTCAGGGGGCCTCCAGGGGGACCTCACTCACTCATAGTGCATTACGGCATCCTTTGTTCCTTCCCCGTCCCAGTGTGCAAACTCCCTCATGTGTCCTGCACGAGTTCCCCTCACCCAAGTAAACCACCCCACCCAGGTCTTGGCTCAGGCTTTGCGTCTTGGAGGTCCAAACTGAGACGGCAGGAGACCAAGAATTCTGAACCCCAGCTCATGAAACTCAAGAGTTGCTCACTTCATGCAGGTTAGACTCCCTCTGTATTCATTGCATTTCCTTCTCCAGGGCATCTTCCCGACCCAGGGATCGAACCCAAGTCTCCTGCATTGCAGGCAGACGTTTTAACCTCTGAGCCACCAGGGACTGGCCATTTTTTTTTCTAATATATGTATGTATATGTATGTGTGTGTGTGTGTGTATATATATATATATATATATATATATATATATATAATGATTATGACAAAGAAACCCCAAGTCACAATAACTGTATTTCTGCCCTGATTCCTATGCCAGGAAATGTGAGGGGGAGCAGACAGTAATCCATTTTACTAACATCGTTAGGCTTTACCATATTTTGGGCCAAAGTAACATATCCACTAATCCTGGAAGAATGTCAGCAGAGCAAGAAAGAAATCCACTTGCTCCAGCCTGCAGCCGAGTAGAGATCCTGGGTCTGGTTGACAAGTGAGCAAGAAACGGCAAGCTGGCCAGCAGTCAGCCTCCAGACGGGAGTTAGCCTGTCCCAACAAAGAACCGAGACCTCGTGTAAAGGTGAGCATGAGGGGCTTCAGTTACAGAAGAGCCCGCCCTTTGTCGGGAGGGGGGAGGGGGTCACTGGGAGGTCACACAAAATCCTGGGAGCCTTGGCATTCATCAGTGTCATTCTGTCCCCACTGGAGCTTCAGCACTGCTGGGACCACACGCCCTTTCCCCGCCGAGCACCAGGACTGCTGAGCCAGAAGCAAGAAACTCAGGCTGGATCTCAGGAACACGCACCCTAAGCCCACACTGTTGTTCTTCTGACAACCAACTCTGATCACAAAACAGCCCCCCTGCTGTCTGCGCCAGTCTCATGAAGATGCCGAACAAATGGACTCGGGGAGTTGAGAAGTTGGACAAAGCTTCTGGAGTCCAAACCATTTTCTTTCTTTTCAAAAAGGTCTTTATTAAATTCATCTTTAAAATGACGAGTGACGGAAGATGACCCAGACCTACAGCGAATATTCCGCCCCCATCTCTGTTCTTACTGCCACGCCTGCTCCAAGGTGACCTTCGGGAATTGTGTCTGGGTGTGCCCTCTCACACTTTGCTCCACGTTGACATAAACACACGGGGTTTGATTGAGGTTTGTGTTTACAGAATAGGGGGCGGTGATGGAGGGGCACTACTGTGGTTTAGGGCACAGATCCTGGCTAGGCCACTTAAAGCTGTGTGTGTTTGGGGACAGGTTACTTGTGTCTCTGTACCTCTGTTCCCTCATCTACCAAGTGGGGTTAATAATAGTGCCAGAAGCACCATACTGTGAGCTTTGTATACAGAGCCTAGGATCTGCCATGCGAGGATTTGCCATTGCTGTTGTCTTTTAACAATAGGTTTTCCTTTTCATTTAACAATACAATATGCACTTTTTTTCAGGTCAACAGGTGCATATCTTAACACACATATCTCATTCCATTCTTGCAATAACTCCCTGGCAGCAGGTAGGTATTATCATCCTGTTTTACACCTTAAAAAAATTAAGTGGCTCAGAGAAGTTAATTTCCCTGAGGCCACATGGCCAGAGGGTGTTATCAGATAATGAGGGGAAACAGAATAAATTTTAAAAAATTATTTTGAAAATTAACACACTCTGAACTGTTGGGGGTACTTTTCAAGCAAGGATGGAATCTGGTGCACGCTCTTCCCTCCTCCCCAGATGCCCAGTTGTGGTGCCCCCCGCCATTTCAGAATCTCTCCTGGACCACTCCCCTCTGCAGCTTTCACGGGCTGAATGGATAAAGCTCCACCACACTCCGGCAGTCTCCATCCTGCCCAGCTTCTCCCTTACTTACATTTTGGGTCATTTTGATCACTTTTAACGACAAAAATAGTGGTGGATCAAAGAGCAGTGACACTCGAGGCTCCAGTGATAAAACCTTGGCTTTGACGAGCGGGTCCTGCAAGGAGGCACACGCTGGCCCCAGCCGTCCACGTGGACCCGGGGCCCGCGGGCAAGGCCTTGTGAATTAGCTGTTTGTTCAGGTGGTTGAAGGCTCCCAGGGCCCAAAGGACAGAGCATGAAGTTTCCTTCCCTCCTGTCCTTCCTCCAAGCTGCCAAGCTCCCCGCACGTGACCAGGGCTGGCCATCACTTTGGTGTCCTTCCGAAACCGGCGACGCCATAAATCTATCCGTTTGAACGTAGCCTTTCTTCCAGAAGGCAGTCGCTTTCCCGACAGCGGAACTGCAAGCGTCCTGTGTCATCTGCTGGTGTAAACAGCCAACCACTTCTCCCCTGGACAAACAAGTTTGCTGCCGTCAGGAGAGCTCCCTGTTGAAAATCAAATAAAGCGTTTGATTCCAGATGAGAGCTTTTGGTTCCAGGTACTGCTCACTCGGTGAGCCTGGGCCGTCGCGCCCAGAGCTGGCTAATGAGCGGGCGTGCAGTCCCCACCTCCCAGATCACAACCCTGAAAGGCCCTTTTGTGGCGGGGAGGGGCCAGACCCCAGCCACAATGCTCTCTTGTCAGAAGGGCCTCCTGGAGCTGTCGTGAGAGGGGGCAGCTCTGCAAAGCAAGGCAGAGGGAAGGCAGTGATTTTGTGGTGGTTTCCGAGGCCTGGTGGACCCAGTGGAGGCGCTCGTGTTTCCAGGCCTGGCTGGATGGCAGGCTCCTTGTGCAAGTGCGCCAGGCTGGGATGCAGGGCACGGAGATGTCACCCTCTCTGAGGTATGCCAGCCCCAAGGTGGAGGTGGGGGAACCGGGCGGTGCTGTGCCCGCCACTCTTCGCCGACAGAGAAAGCAGGGCTTCCCTGGGGGGACGTGATGGCCAGGATGAAATTCAGATCTGCACTTCCAGGCAATTCCCATCTTCTTGTTGTTCTAAAACCAAGTGCTTCACACATTTGGGGAGCATCATTAAATATGGACCTACTGGATGGTCTGTGGTTGGGGCTAACGTCTTCCAGTTTGTGGAGCGTCTCATTACCAGGCCCCTCAAGAGGACCTGCCGGAATTGCTCTGATGGTGCACACGCCACTTGCAGCTGCGCCATGCGGCTCCGCTCAGGGAGCGTGCGGGGCTCGAGGCTCCAGGCTTCCTCTCCAGACCCCACTTCTCGGCTCAGTGCCTGTGAACGTGAAATCCTAAGCAATCCCTGAAAGCCCAGAGGAGCGATTATTTGTGTTCGCTCTGTGGGATGAGGGTTTGGGATTTCAGGTTGTCATAGGGTTACCTCCAAAGGCAAATCTATAATTGATTAAAAAAAAAAAAAAGACTTGGCATTTAAAAAATTCTTTTCATGTTTCTCCAAAGCATTTGACAGACACAAATTCTCGAAACATTCCAGAGGAGAGACAGAGGGGATTAAGCCCTGCTCTGGACAAGGAGATGCATCCTCAAGGGAGAAAGGAAGTTTGGGTTTGTCCAAACAGGAGCTTGGAGTTGGGGCTGAGGCCCCCAGATGTGTGTGCTGCCCTCAGCTGTCACCTCCCCAGCCTGACAAAGGGACAGACAGTGACATTCCAGGATGGCACTCAGTACATGCACAGGAGGATGGATTCTGGAGCCAGAGGGTCAGGGTTTAAACCCTGATTCCCCATGTATTAGCCACGTGACCCTGAGGAGGTGACTTAGCCTTTGAGGACCTCAGTTTCCTCATCCTTAAATGGGTGTAATTATAGTATCCGTGGAGAAGGCAATGGCAACCCACTCCAGTACTCTTGCCTGGAAAATCCCATGGATGGATGAGCCTGGTAGGCTGCAGCTCATGGGGTCACTAGGAGTCAGACACAACTGAGCGACTTCACTTCCACTTTTCACTTTCATGCATTGGAGAAGGAAATGACAACCCACTCCAGTGTTCTTGCCTGGAGAATCCCAGGGACGGGGGAGCCTGGTGGGTTGCCATCTCTGGGGTCGCACAGAGTCGGACACGACTGAAGCGACTTAGCAGCAGCAGCAGCATAGTAGCCACTTCCCAGGTGGCGCAGTGGTAAAGAATCCACCTGCCAATGCAGGAGATGCAGGAGATGCAGGAGATGTGGGTTTGATCCCTGGGTTGGGAAGATCCCCTGGAGGAGGAAATGGCAATCCAGTATTGGAGGAGGAAATCCCACTTCAGTGTTCTTGCCTGGAGAATCTGATGGACAGAAAGCCCTGGCGTGGGGGGCGGTGGGGGGGGGCAGCGGGGGAGGCATGGCCTACAGTCCACGGGGTCGCACGGAGTTGGATAGACTGAGCTACTGAGCATGCATGCACAATCAGTATCCAGCTGTATGATGATAGGAGTTAATACTTGTAACGTGGTTAAAGCCTCCTGGAGCCTAGTAAGTGCTCAGGACTCACGGCTATGGCTGTCCTCGCTTCCTGGCCCACCATCAACCCATGGGCACGGTCCACCTCTAATGGGCAGGCTGTCCATGCGTCCACGTGCCTGGAGGCAGAAAGGCCAGCAAATGGTGAAGACTCGGATCTTCTCTGGTCAAACTGACAAACTCAGACATGGAGGATGAGTGGCTAAAACCTCAGTGTTACAGCAGATCCCTTGAGATGATCCTGCCTGGATGAGCTGAGCCAGTGGAGCCACAGAAGACGCTGACAGAGCTGCTCACCACCCAGCCTGGCCCCAGAGCCCTGCGGGGAGAGGCACCCAGCCTGGCAGCGTGCGCCCCTGCAGTGGTCTGGCTGATGTGGACTCGGCCAGGCTGTCACGCCCAGGTATTCAATCAGACACTCATCCAGCTGTTGCTCCAAAGATATCTGGGAGGCGTGGACAGAGTCGACAGTCAGCTGGCTTTAAGTAAAGGAAGTGACCCTGGATCGTGTGGGTGGCCTCATCCAATCAGGTCAAGGTCTTAAGAGCCAAACCGAGGTTTCCTGGAGAGGAGGAAAGTCTGCCTGAGCCTCCTGGCTGCTCTGCAGGTTTCAGAGGTACCAGCCTCTGCAATGGCATTCCTGCAAAAAGCCAGTTCCCTCAAGTGACTCTCCTCTATACCTCATACGTCTAATGTATCTCTCCTATACATTACACTCACTCTATGGGTTCTATTGCCCTGGAGACCCCTGACTGCAGGGGTCACTGTTACAATGCTGTGATGGTTGTAACCACAGCTACGTCTGAGTGCTGTGGGGTGCTGGGCGCAGGGCTGAGGGACTCTGTGGATCTCATGTACACCAACCAGCCACCTCCTTTGTTTCTGGAGATTTTCAAGTGAGACACTGGGGCATCCAAGGATGTGTGCATTTAGGACGTTAAGGACATTTCTAGATGATTTCCTAAAGAGTTTACTGATTGACACTCCCACCATTAATATAATTCAATGGGTAAAAAATGTTTTCTTGTTTTTTTTTTTTACCATCTCTGGGGTCGCACAGAGTCGGACACGACTGAAGCGACTTAGCAGCAGCAGCAGCATAGTATCCACTTCCCAGGTGGCGCAGTGGTAAAGAATCCACCTGCCAATGCAGGAGATGCAGGAGATGTGGGTTTGATCCCTGGGTTGGGAAGATCCCCTGGAGGAGGAAATGGCAATCCAGTATTGGAGGAGGAAATCCCACTTCAGTGTTCTTGCCTGGAGAATCTGATGGACAGAAAGCCCTGGCGTGGGGGGCGGTGGGGGGGGGCAGCGGGGGAGGCATGGCCTACAGTCCACGGGGTCGCACGGAGTTGGATAGACTGAGCTACTGAGCATGCATGCACAATCAGTATCCAGCTGTATGATGATAGGAGTTAATACTTGTAACGTGGTTAAAGCCTCCTGGAGCCTAGTAAGTGCTCAGGACTCACGGCTATGGCTGTCCTCGCTTCCTGGCCCACCATCAACCCATGGGCACGGTCCACCTCTAATGGGCAGGCTGTCCATGCGTCCACGTGCCTGGAGGCAGAAAGGCCAGCAAATGGTGAAGACTCGGATCTTCTCTGGTCAAACTGACAAACTCAGACATGGAGGATGAGTGGCTAAAACCTCAGTGTTACAGCAGATCCCTTGAGATGATCCTGCCTGGATGAGCTGAGCCAGTGGAGCCACAGAAGACGCTGACAGAGCTGCTCACCACCCAGCCTGGCCCCAGAGCCCTGCGGGGAGAGGCACCCAGCCTGGCAGCGTGCGCCCCTGCAGTGGTCTGGCTGATGTGGACTCGGCCAGGCTGTCACGCCCAGGTATTCAATCAGACACTCATCCAGCTGTTGCTCCAAAGATATCTGGGAGGCGTGGACAGAGTCGACAGTCAGCTGGCTTTAAGTAAAGGAAGTGACCCTGGATCGTGTGGGTGGCCTCATCCAATCAGGTCAAGGTCTTAAGAGCCAAACCGAGGTTTCCTGGAGAGGAGGAAAGTCTGCCTGAGCCTCCTGGCTGCTCTGCAGGTTTCAGAGGTACCAGCCTCTGCAATGGCATTCCTGCAAAAAGCCAGTTCCCTCAAGTGACTCTCCTCTATACCTCATACGTCTAATGTATCTCTCCTATACATTACACTCACTCTATGGGTTCTATTGCCCTGGAGACCCCTGACTGCAGGGGTCACTGTTACAATGCTGTGATGGTTGTAACCACAGCTACGTCTGAGTGCTGTGGGGTGCTGGGCGCAGGGCTGAGGGACTCTGTGGATCTCATGTACACCAACCAGCCACCTCCTTTGTTTCTGGAGATTTTCAAGTGAGACACTGGGGCATCCAAGGATGTGTGCATTTAGGACGTTAAGGACATTTCTAGATGATTTCCTAAAGAGTTTACTGATTGACACTCCCACCATTAATATAATTCAATGGGTAAAAAATGTTTTCTTGTTTTTTTTTTTTTTAATTGTGCAGGCAGATTCTTTACTGTCTGAGCCACCAGGGAATCCCCCCACCAAAGAAAAAGCCACATAACATGAAAGTTATCATCTTGGCCATTTTTAAGTGTACAGTTCAGGAGTGTTAAGTACGTTCCCATTGTTGTGAAACAGATATCCTTAAACTTATTCATCTTCCCAAACTGAAACCTCATTGAACTCCCATCTCCCCTGTCCGAGCCTCCGGCACCCACCATGGTACTGTCCGTCTCTATGAATCTGGCTACTCTAGGTACTTTGTATAAGTGAAATCATACAGTATTTGTCTTGTGTGACTGGCTGACTTCATTTTAGCATAATGCCCTCAAGATTCATCCACGTTGCTCTTTTTTCTTTTACAGCTGAATACTACATTGGATGATGGACCATATTTGTCTATCCACTCATCCACTGATGAACACCGGATCTGCTTCCACCTCTTGCCTGCTGTGATTGGTGCTGTCACAGGCACGGATGTGCAAATATCTCTTCAAAACATTATCATCGGTTCTTTTGGAAATACACCCAGAGGTGGGGTTCACTGGATGTTTTTATGTGCACTTCCCAAGAGTCCTAGTGAGGCTAGACCCACTTTCATATTCTTTGTGGACAATCCATGCTGTGTTTAACACAACAGTTATGCGTGGTATTGTTGCCTCTGTGTCTGCCTAGCCATGACATCACACGCCGACTGGCCACGGAGGCGATGTCTGGCAAGTTCTGGCACAGGGCCTGGCCCCTTGCAGGGACTCAGTGAATGTCTCTTCCTTATTATTTGCTGAATAAATGAATGAAGGGGGTGAGCTGGAGTAGGGAGACAAAGGAAAAGCTACATCTCCCACAAAGGGCAGTTTCACTTTCCATTCTGAAAATGAAGTGAGCCTCAAAGACAACGGGATGGGGCGGGTGCTTGGTTTTGGGGTCTGGCCGGAGGATCTGAAACAAACAAGGCAAGCGGGACATTGCCAGGGAGTGGAGGCAGCCTCGTCATCCTGCAGACAGTGACCTCACTGAGCTTGCTGGCGGCATAGCATCCCAGAGAAGAGTGGTGCTGCAGCTGCCTGTGGGCCCCGATGGCCGTGGACAGCTGCTCTGGGGGCGGCTGGCCCCACTCTGCAGAGGGCTGTTGGCTGGAAGCTTCTGCAGCTTCTCAGCAAGCAATAGCACATAGACAACCGCCCAGGTGGTGGGCGGCATCTAAGTGATCCGTCAGCGCAGTTCCCCTCAGCTCTGCATGGGAAGTGGGTCAGCATCTCAGGGGACAGAGTTGGAGCCCTGCCATGCTGGGGTGCCAGCTGGGGCACAGGGAGAAGTCTCAGCTGGTGACGGCCCACGGCTGCTATGCCCAAGGACTCAGGTCAGTGTGAAGACCGAGGGCTTTCCTGGGCCAAGATCCGTCACCCTTCCTCCAGCAAATGCCAGGCAGCCGAGGAGTCAGGAGAAGCTGAGCCTGTCCCCAGAATGCCAGTCCCCTCCTTTGCAGACACGGTCTGTCAACCGGCATCTCCTTTCCCCCTTCTTTCATGGTAATAGAATTTTCCGCTCAGCAAATAGCCACTGTCAGTAAAGAATCCACTTCCAGACTTCCTTGCAGCTAGTTGTGGCCACATGACCAGGTGCTAGGTGCAATGACAGGCACAACACACCCTCAAGGGAAGGGGTGTCAAACAGTGAGCGAGCAGAACAGACAGGCCCCAGGGAACCAACACACACACTGACCGCGGGGAACTTGGGCGGCTGTGCCATCACGTACGCCAGTCTCAACACTAGCCCTGGGGGTGCCTGCCCCTCAACCCTGCCCCTGCGTCCTTCCCCTGCCCAGCACTGGACTCGCTCGTGGGCAGCCACGCACACGTGGGCAGCAATCTATGGTTGGCCGACGAACCAGAGAAACTAGATTTCTGGCCCCCGACACCGTGGACTCGCCCCTCAGCCCCACACGCTGTGTGGGACGCCAGCCACGGGTGGACTTTAGCTTCTCCCTTGCTTAGACACACGTCATCTGGACCTTTGTGGCCGCCGCCGAGCCCACACCTGCAAACACATCTTCCACCCTCTCCTCCCCGCCCCCACACTCTGGGTTTGCTTTCCAGGCAAATGAGACGGGACAGTTTCTTCCACAACTTCCACTATCTCAGTGCAGCTGGGGGCCTTTGAATGGCTATTGATGGTCGGTGATGACCCCTCAAAATGAAATGTCCGTGTCCTAACCTCTGAAACCTGGGAGAGTGACTTCAAATGGAAAAAGGATCTTTGCGCGTGTAAGTTGAGAGTCTTGAGACTGGACTAGGTGGCCCTAAATCCCGGGACAGTGTCCTTATAAGTGATAGAAGAGGACACACAGACAAGAGGGGAAGCCAGGTGAGGACAGAGGCAGGGACCAGGCGAAGCAGCCACAAGCCGAGGATTCCTGGAGCCCCCAGGACCCAGGAGAGGCAGGAGGGACCCTCCCCTGGAGCCTCTGGAGGGAGCATGGCCCCTGGGGGTCTGTATCTGACACCCCATCAACACCCCAACTGCAGACTTTTGGCCTCTCTGGGAATGATTCCTGCTGCTTTATGCCACCCTGCTTGTGGTCCTTTGTTTCAGGGCCACGGACACTCCCACACGGTGGTTACTACTCTTCTCTGCCACCTTGGAGGTCTCTGTCTCCTTTCTGCAGATGTGTGGTTCATGTAAAAAGCAGGGGACGAGTGGCCCAGGGGACTTGCTATCAGCCCCAAGGTTCTCAGATCCCTGCTTCTCCAGTGGCATCTACCACCCCACACCCCATCAGCGTCGACTCTGAGGACCTTGGTCCCATGCCTGGCGGCCTCACTTTACTGCTCTCCAGCTTCCCTTCTCAATGCAGGGGCCTGAGTGTGAGCAAGGAGCCCGGCCACCTCGGCTCAAGTGACCATCCCCCCACCGCCAGCCTGCCTCGGGGGTCTCACCTCTGGAGGCGTAAGGGCAGTGACTAGAATGCCGGAAACACTTGTCTTCTCAAAGTCTCCAGACCATCAGAAGCCGCAGACCCCGAGGGCCTGTTTTGGAAGTGGAAGCTCTCTCTTTGCATTCCTACCATGACATGCTAATCCTTCCCGGGGTGAACTGCTGCCTCTTCGGGAAGTGCAGAGGGGTTCAGACTTTAGCACACACTGAGTTGCAAGTCATATAAAGCTACGACAAGCGAGACCCCAGCACAGCGGCTGCAACAAGCAGAGCTCTCATGCCTCATGCTCAATCGCTTGAAATAAAAGTCCCCGCGAGACAGTTGGCTTTTGTGGGGGCAGGTGTGGAACATGCAGGGCTCTCAGGCAGACCCTTTATACCTCTGCGCCACACCCTTTGCGCAGCCTCCGTCACAGAACGGCTGGCGAGGCTGAGAACAGCAGTGGCAGCTCACGCTGTGCCTGCGTTTCACACCTCCTGCTCCCCTAACCCTCCTAACTCCCGGAGCCTGCCCTGTGTCATGGAAGGGAACACAGGCACGAGGCGGGGTGGCGTAACTTGCCCCCAGCCACACAGCTAGTAAGGGCAGAGCAGGGGCTTGAACCCAGTCTGTCCAGATTCTGAGCTCAAGACAATGATGTGAAACCACATATCTCAGCTGGGCTTCTCGGAAAGCTTCTCTTTCCTTTTAAAAGCAAAGTGTCTTTTTTCACTTGCAGCCTTCTTTCTTGTTTGGGATGTGAGAGAAAGGACGTGATGTCTGAGCTATGGCAGCCACCCTATAGACATGAGGTGACAAGACAAGCACCGTGTGCAAAAGACACCAGAGCATGAGGAGGAAGAGATCTGGGTCCTCAGTGACTCCAGGATAAGCACTGAGACAGGGACTTCCCCAGTGGCTCAAGGGTAAAGAATCCACCTGCAATGCAGGAGAGGCAGGAGAGGAGAGTTTGATTTCCTGGGTCAGGAAGATCCCCTGGAGGAGGAAATGGCAACTCACTCCAGTATTCTTGCCTGGAAAATCCCATGGACAGACGGGCCCGGTGAACTATCGGCCATGGGGTTGCAAAGAGCTGGACACGAATACACACACACACGCACGCATGCGCTGAGACACCGCATCTGACGTGGCCCCCACCAGCAGACGCTTTATGTGGGAAACACACATGTCCTCATTGCTGAAGCCAGTTTCTCTGTGAAGTACAGCCAGGTGCATCCTGACTGGATCGACAGCATGTGGGGGTGTGGGGAAGAAGAGGGTTTGTCAGCGGAAGGACATGCGAGGCATTGAAAGAACAGAAAGTTACAAGGCCTTGGGAAGGGGCGACCTGGGGCCACACTGGGGACCATCAGGACGCTCCCTCCAGGGAAGCCTCAACTCCCCAAACCCACGTTATAACCCCGAGTGCAGCAGAGTCACCTGGGCGGGGGGAGCCTGTGATGATACAGTTTAGGTTCAGTAGGGTAGGCTCCTGGGTGGGGGGCGGGTCTGGGAGGTTGGGATTCTCGGCTTGCTACTTCCCAGCTGCGTGATTCTCTGAGCTTCAGTTTCCTCTTGAACAAAATGAGGATGGATGGAACACCTTTTGAAATACAAGGCTCTCAGAATCCCAGGGATGGGGGAGCTTGGTGGGCTTCCATCTATGGGGTCACACAGAGTCGGACATGACTGAAGTGGCTTAGCAGCAGCAGCAGCTCAATGCCACACAGTGACTGCCCGGTAAAACTGGGTAACTATTTCTGAGTGTTTGTTTGGGGCCTGACAGACCCAGCTGTCCAGAGCTAGGTTGTCCAGACTGGCCATTAGGGGCATCATGAGGACGAGGACTCAGCCTCACAGCGGTGAGGGGCAGGCCCGGCACCGGCCCATTGGCTGCCATCCAGCCATCATGAAATCTCCCCTGTGGTGTGTGCCCTTCCAGCCACCTCTGCCCCCGGACCCCTGTGCTGGATATGGGCAAAGACGGCAGCTCTTTTCACAGCTACCTGATTACAGTGCCTATCTTTTTTTTTTTTTAACTCCAGGATAAGCACTGAGACAGGGACTTCCCCAGTGGCTCAAGGGTAAAGAATCCACCTGCAATGCAGGAGAGGCAGGAGAGGAGAGTTTGATTTCCTGGGTCAGGAAGATCCCCTGGAGGAGGAAATGGCAACTCACTCCAGTATTCTTGCCTGGAAAATCCCATGGACAGACGGGCCCGGTGAACTATCGGCCATGGGGTTGCAAAGAGCTGGACACGAATACACACACACACGCACGCATGCGCTGAGACACCGCATCTGACGTGGCCCCCACCAGCAGACGCTTTATGTGGGAAACACACATGTCCTCATTGCTGAAGCCAGTTTCTCTGTGAAGTACAGCCAGGTGCATCCTGACTGGATCGACAGCATGTGGGGGTGTGGGGAAGAAGAGGGTTTGTCAGCGGAAGGACATGCGAGGCATTGAAAGAACAGAAAGTTACAAGGCCTTGGGAAGGGGCGACCTGGGGCCACACTGGGGACCATCAGGACGCTCCCTCCAGGGAAGCCTCAACTCCCCAAACCCACGTTATAACCCCGAGTGCAGCAGAGTCACCTGGGCGGGGGGAGCCTGTGATGATACAGTTTAGGTTCAGTAGGGTAGGCTCCTGGGTGGGGGGCGGGTCTGGGAGGTTGGGATTCTCGGCTTGCTACTTCCCAGCTGCGTGATTCTCTGAGCTTCAGTTTCCTCTTGAACAAAATGAGGATGGATGGAACACCTTTTGAAATACAAGGCTCTCAGAATCCCAGGGATGGGGGAGCTTGGTGGGCTTCCATCTATGGGGTCACACAGAGTCGGACATGACTGAAGTGGCTTAGCAGCAGCAGCAGCTCAATGCCACACAGTGACTGCCCGGTAAAACTGGGTAACTATTTCTGAGTGTTTGTTTGGGGCCTGACAGACCCAGCTGTCCAGAGCTAGGTTGTCCAGACTGGCCATTAGGGGCATCATGAGGACGAGGACTCAGCCTCACAGCGGTGAGGGGCAGGCCCGGCACCGGCCCATTGGCTGCCATCCAGCCATCATGAAATCTCCCCTGTGGTGTGTGCCCTTCCAGCCACCTCTGCCCCCGGACCCCTGTGCTGGATATGGGCAAAGACGGCAGCTCTTTTCACAGCTACCTGATTACAGTGCCTATCTTTTTTTTTTTTTTCCTGCCAAAGCCTACCCAAGATACTGATGCTGAAGCTGAAGCTCCAATACTTTGGCCCACCTGATGTGAAGAGCCAACTCACGGGGAAAGACGCTGATGCTGGGAAAGACTGAGGACAGGAGGAGAAGGGGGTGACAGAGGATGAGATGGTTGGATGGCATCACCGACGCGATGGACATGAGTCTGAGCAAACTCTGGGAGATGATGAAGGACAGGGGAGGCCTGGCGTGCTGCAGTTCGTGGGGTTGCAAAGAGTCGGACACGACTGAGGGACTGAACGACAGCAGAAGGGGAGGTTAATGGGGCTGGAGGACCCACTTCCGAGATGGCGCACCCGCCCACCCACATGACTGAGAGCACAGCCAGGGCTGCGGGCCAGGGGCCTTGGGTCCTCTCCACGTGGGGCTCTCACGGGCCGCCGGGGCTTCCTCTGAGCATGGCGGCTGGGCTCCAGGAATGAGCATCCCAGAGCCTCAGAAGTCACAGCCCGTCACTTCTGCTGTCCCCTTCAGGGAGGGGTGGTCACGGAGCCTGCCAGGAATCAGAGGGAGGGCACAGCTCCATGCTTGAAGGCGGGTGGCAAGGTCTAGAGGAGCGTGAGGACCAGGAGAGACTGGTGCGCTCATCGTGGGAACCCGCATCTGTGTTCAAAGCCCCACCCAGTCCCATCTTTGCTGTGCAGCCTGGGGCAAGCTCCTTAACTTCTCTGAGCTTCACTGTCTCCAGATGCAAACTGGGGTCATTCTGCCTAACATTGGAAATTAATAAAAGAAGAACCCGGTGTGCTGTGGACTTAGGGTATGTTGCTGTCCTTTCCTGTTTCCCCATTGTGATGTTCCCAATTATATAGAGAAGCAGCTTTGGAGACTAGTGAACTCCTACGTAACCAGCAGTTGCCTTGCAAGTCCATTGCACGAACCCGACAGGATCCAGTATAGACCAGGCAGGAAAGAATAGCTGGTTCTCAGATCCTGCATCAGCCCTCAGGGGTCTTAACAACCCTCCGTCTTTCTGACTCGAAACAAAGAGTTCCCGTGTCTCGGCTCGTTCTTTGCTGCTCCTAGGGCGTCCTGCTCAGGTGGCCTTGACTTCTCTTCAAGGCAGGAATACGGACCTCCAGCACCCCCTTAGCATCACCACTGACTCCCAACAGTAAGAGCAACTTCCTTGCAATTTTCTGACACCTTCCCACCTTCGGGCCAGACAAGAGGCCCCCGGGGAAACTCCAGGAGCACTGGTGAGTGGGATGAGTGGATGTTCTTCGCTCCAGACTGAAGGGCCAGCTGCTGGAGGTTCTGACGGCTGCGGCCCAAGACTCAGAGACAGATGGGGTCCCAGGAGCAGAGTCCTGTCTGGAGGGTGGAGGCTACTGGCTTTGGGGAGGCAGAGCAGCTCTAAAGCCGGCTCACACCCTGAGACAGTCAGGGAGCCCAGTGCGCTGGGGAGCCTTTCTCGGAAAAGGCCCCGCTCCCTTCCCATGAAACGGGCAAAGCCCCAAACTCCACAGATGCTGCCACACACACGACTCTGTCTGGAGCCCGAGCCCGGATTCCACGCTGGTGGGATGGTTTACCTATTTAAGTCATTGAACCCTTTCTGTTTGTTTCACGAAGGAAAAAAAAATCTGTTTATTCTAGCCACATTGTTTGTTGTTTAAAGGAATGAAATAATTAAAACAAGAGGAACCCTCTGTAGGCTTGGATGTTTTTCTTTACAAGCATAGAAAATGTATAGATAACATTATTTATCTTTTTTTTTTACAACACAATTTAATGAATTTTATTCACTGCTCAAAGATTTACAAATATCTTTTTTATAACAAATACACACAAAATTATATACTTAAATCTGTATGGGTTCCCTGGGGCTGCCATAACAAAGCACCACTACTTGGGGGGCTTAGAACAACAGAAATGTGTCCCCTCGCAGGTCCAGAGGCGGGGAGTCTAGAGTCCAGGTGTGCCTAAGGCTGGTTCATTCTGGCGTGGTCAGCGGTGCTCGGCACATAGACGCAGCGCTCCAGCCTCCGCCTCTGCCGCCATGTGGCCTCTCCCTGCATCTCACGTGCGGTTCTCCACTCTGTGTGTCTTTTTTTTTTTCTGGCTGCACCGGGTCTTAGTTGCGGCATGTGTGATCTAGCTCCCTGACCAAGGATCAGACTCAGGCCCCCTGCAATGGGAGTGTGGAGTCTTAGCCACGGGACCACCAGGCAAGTCTTTATATCATTTTTAAAACTACCCTTATTGCCCATCTTTGTCTAAGCTGGATTTAAAAAAATAAAAAACCTAAGACAACAGGCGTGACTGTCCCGTCCTAGCTGGGCTGTCTCCATCACCAGGCGGTGGTTCTCCACGCCTCCGGCGAGCACTCAGCATCCTAGGAACGCCCCTCTCTCCCCGTCCTGTGTGGATGGCAGCGAGGGGCAGCCATCCACACAGGAGCCCGCTGTCCTGCATATTTTGAGGGTGTAAACACCCAAGGAGGGTAAGTGACCTGCCCAAGGTCATGGTCAGTGAGGGAGTGGGGATTTGGACCCTCGCCCTACAGTTCCAGAGGCTGAACTCCACCTCAGGACGCTCCACTGTCCCCACCCTGGTTCTGAGGGTCCTACGCTTCGAAGCTGTTTGCGTGGCTGTGAGCAGCTCCATTCCACGGTCCCAGCGGTGCACACATCCCACCACATACACACAGCTCTGTGGTCCAGTTCATCCCCCTGGAAAGGAACATCTAGGCCACCCCTTGTTCCAGGTTCCCCAAGCTCCATGCTGAGGAACAGTCTAACTTGCTCCACACTGGACAGACGTGAGATTTGGTTTATGCCCACACTGCTGCTGGACTGCAGGATCTGGGTTTGGGGTGCAGTGTGGACTGTTTCCATGAAGGCATCCGATTCACGGAGGCGGGTGTGCCCTTGGGAACCCAAGCCAGAGGCAGGAGCCAGAGACTAGCTTCGGCATGCTTCTCCAGCTGTCAGTCAAGATGCAGGCTGTGGAAGTCAGACACTTGTTCTCTGCTCATAGTCAGGGGCTCCGAGAGGGCCAGCCTTTAATGTGGAGGTTGAGGTCAAGGTGCGAAGGGCCAGGAAGGGATTCTACAGTCCTGGTGGGTGCTGAGCTCATAGGCCACTCCCCACAGTGACCAGAGTGGGCCTTCTCCAGTGCCCATCAACCCACAATCCACTCATAAGCTCCAAAGATGGTCTTGAAGTGCCAGCCCCCTGGAGGCACAGGGCAGCTCTCCGTCCAGGACGGCTGGCCCTCTCTCTGCTCCGGGCAGTAGGACAATGGTCCTGGGCATCTGAGCCCGGGTCCTACAGAGGCTGAAAGCCCCTACTTCCCTCCTCTTAGGATCCAGGCACCCATCGTTACAATGCGGGGCCGCATGGTGAGGGCACTGGGAGGAGAACTGAGGCTCCATCGAAACTCTCAGCTGGGTTCCCAGAACCGGCCAGGAGAGCAGGCCAGCCTGGGTGTCCAGCCCGGGTGTCGCAGTGGAGCATCACAGGGCATGGAAGAGCTGCCCAGCTGAGCCCAGTCCATCCACAGAACCTCGAGAAAGAAGACGACGGTGATTGTTTTAAGTCACTACGTGTAGGATGGTCTCTTATTTATTAAGAGATACAGAAACAAGGTCCAATAGAAATGCGCACATTCGTCCACCAAAAGGCACATCCTAAACAGTCACCCTAATGGTGATGGACTCCACATAGAACCAAGCACACGATGCCCAGAGACAGCAAAAGGAGTTCAGAGCCGGGTCCCATCACACCACGGGACGCCGCGTAGCCATGGGGGAGGATAAGCCATGTGGCTCCCGCCAACCACCGGGGGAGCCCCAGACACAGAGCGTGGAGGGCAGACAGACGCCGGGTCAGAGGGGCACACCCCGTACGGTGTGGCCCCTTTATGCAGCGTTCACGTGAGGCAGGCTCTCTCTGCTGCCTCATGGTCCACCATGTGTACACACGGGGTGTCCCAGGCACCCCCGAGGCGGGGCACGAGTGGACTCATCACTTCCCACAGCCCCCGTCTGGTGAACCATCACCCTGGGGGTAAGGACCCTGGGGGCACAGACTTCCAGGCCATTGTGTGTGTGTTGGGGGTGGGGGGTGACTGGAAGGGGCGAGGAGCCTCTGGGGGCAGGTTGCCTTTGAGAAAACTCGTCCAGCTGATTTGTGGACTTCTCTGTATGGAGGTTTTATTTCAATACAAAGTTTACTTGAAAAATGTAAATGAGACTTTTTCCGGGTAATCTACAGCTGTGCAGCAGGTCGTGCCAAAGTGCAGTGGCTTTACTATTTCTCACCGGGTCTGTGGGTGGGAAAGCCAAGCGGGGCAGGCCGGATGGCTCTGGCCGGGCGCTCTCATGCGGTCGAGGCTCCACGGGGGCGGGCGAGGTCATCCGCGGGCTCCTTCGCTCACCCGTCTGGGCCCTGGGCTGGGAGCCTGGAACCATGGGGGCTGGAGCTGCGGGGGCTTCGGGGCCTCCTGTCTCCATGGGACCTCTCCACGCGGTGTCTCCAGCACAGGGCTTCTGAGGAGCCGACCCCCTTCAAGGCCACTTGAGGCTCAAAGGCATGTGTCCTCAGGGGGCCATACAAGCGTCCCCCTTGCTCCCCTACCCTGGACATCACCCACCTCACTTCCGCCACATTTTATCTTTGAGGCGGCCTCAGTGTCCTGCCCAGCTTCCGGGGAGGGGCATCCAGACCTCCATCCCTTCTGAGAGAAGGGGGAGTAAAGAATGTTCAGATATGTTTTAAAACCACCATTCTCTTTGCCAAAACCAACGGTCGACCACCATATTCAGGAAGAACTAAAGAGCCTCTTGATGAAAGTGAAAGAAGAGAGTGAAAAACTTGGCTTAAAACTCAACATTCAGAAAACTAAGATCATGGCATCTAGTCCCATCACTTCATGGCAAATAGATGGGGAAACAATGGAAACAGTGACAGAATTTATTTTGGGGGGCTCCAAAATCACTGCAGATGGTGACTGCAGCCATGAAATTAAAAGACACTTTGTCCTTGGGAGAAAAGTTATGACCAAACTAGACAGCATATTAAAAAGCAGAGAGACATTACTTTGCTGACAAAGGTCCATCTAGTCAAAGCTATGGTTTTTCCAGTAGTCATGTATGGATGTGAGAGTTGGACTATAAAGAAACCTGAGAGCCAAAGAATTGATGCTTTTGAACTGCGGTGTTGGAGAAGACTCTTAAGAGTCCCTTGGGCTGCAAGGAGATCCAACCATCAATCCTAAAGGAAATCAGTCCTGAATATTCATTGGAAGGACTGATGCTGAAGCTGAATCTCCAATACTTTGGCCACCTGATGAGAAGAACTGAATCACTGGAAAAGATCCTGATGCTGGGAAAGATTGAAGGAGGGAGGAGAAGGGGACGACAGAGGATGAGATGGTTGGATGGCATCACCGAATGAATGGACATGAGTTTGAGTAAGTTCTGGGAGTTGGTGATGGACCGGGAGGCCTGGTGTGCTGCAGTCCATGGGGTCACAAAGAGTCAGACACGACTGAGCGACTGAACTGAACTGAACCATATTCAGGACAAAACCTGCACTTTCCGAGTCCCACTAGACAGGCAGGATCCCTCTGGACCCTGCCCGCTTTTTCTCCTCTCTCTACTTTCCCAGCCTTCTCTGTTTCCCTCTTCCCTGACTCCAGGCCCCCTGGCCCCCTGGGAAGAACCCTGGCAGTCATCCCCCTGCTGCACGTGAGGACCTCTGCACCTGCTGAGAACAGCCTTCTTGTCATCAGACCCTGCTGAGTTCAGCTGAGCCCTCCTCTCCCATCATCCCATCTCACTGCCTGGTTTTCCATCTTCATTGCACTTCATTCTGTTTGAAACTAGCTTTTCTGTTTGGCGTGGCCTTTCTTGCCACTGTCTGCCCACTGGAACAGAAGCTCCATGTTCACCACCTCAGTGAGGTCTGGCACTTGGTGAACATCTCGTGAATGAATAGATGGGTAGCTAGCGGATGGAGTGGTGACATGGACCTCTGAACAGAGCCCTCTCTCTGGACACAGAGGGCGGGACCTCTGTTGCTGGCTCCCAGCACTCACTCCCTTTTCATATGCATCTTCCTGATCCAGAGAGTCAGGAACTACATTTCCCAGACTTCCTTGCATCCGAAGTGCTAGCTGCGAATGAGATTCAGCCAATGAGACTCAGCTGGAGGCAGAGAGGAGGCAGCCTGGAACAGATTCGGCTCCTGCTGGGTTCTGCAGGTGTGGCAGCGCCCAGCATCCAGTTGCCCACCTTCGGCCCAGGGGGTGGGGATGAGAGGATGGGGGTGGGAGGCAATGGGCGCGGCTTCCCCATCTGATCCTAGATGGCAGGCACAGCCTTCCTTGAATTCGGCAGAACCCCCTGCCTCCCGTCTGAGCTGATGATGCAGCTCTCAGAAAGTCTGTCCTAGAGGCCCCGCTAGAGCGCACTCCTCTAGGCTGTCTGGTCATTTTGGAGGCCGAGATCCCCTGTGTTAAGCCCCTTTCTATGTAAAATGCTTGGAGGGTATCATGTCAGTCGTCATGGCTGGGATGTGTAAGTGGATGAAAAGGCTATGACGGTGCAGTGTGCAGCCTCCACATTTATAAAGACGGCTCAGCAGATTTCAAAACATCCCGAGAAACGTGTGAGCCCCAGCCCACCTCATGAAACGGCACAGGACCAAGAAATACGCAGATGTTCGGAATGTCCAAGTCCACTGCTCGCCTTCCTACCCAGGTGCTTAGTACGAGACGTGGCTGACCAGACACTCCGGCCATTCTGTACAACAGCAAATAGAAAATCCTTTTCTTATGCTACTTGACACAGTTTTTTGGCTTTTTTTTTTTTTTAATGAGGGAGGGGCAGAAACCTGCGTCACATGTGATCTGGTCCTGGCACCACCACTGAGCCTGCTGTGCCAGCCTGGATGAGCCCCTTACCCTCTCTGGGCTCCCTATGTCTCACTGTAAATGGGAGAAGGAAAGGAAACCATGTCAAGTCCCCTTCTAACTTTAAATATCTAGGATTCCTTTCTGTTTCTCTCTCTCTGTGCGTGTGTGTTTGTATGTGTGTGGTGTGTGTTTGTGGGTGTTTGTGGTGTGTGTATGTGGTGTGTGTTTGTGTGGTATTTGTGATGTGTTTGTGTGGTGTGTGTGTGTGTGGTGTGCGTTTGTGGTGTGCGTTTGTGGTGTGTGTTTGTGTGGTGCGTGTATGTGGTTTGTGTATGTGGTGTGTATGTGTGATATGTGTTTGTGTGGTGTATGTATGTGGTCTGTGTTTGTGTGGTGTGTGTATGTGGTGTGTGTGTGATGTGTGTTTGTGTGGTGTGTGTTTGTGTGGGGTGTGTTTGTGTGGGGTGTGTGTGTGGTGTGTGTGTGGTGTGTGTATGTGGTGTGTGTGTATGTGGTGTGCATATGTGGTGTGTGTGTGTGTGGTGTGCATATGTGGTGTGTGTTTGTGTGGTGTGTGTATGTGGTGTGTGTGTTTGTGTGTGGTGTGTGTATCTGGTGTGTGTGTGTGGTGTGTATATGTGGTGTATGTGGTGTGCGTGTGTGGTGTGTGTGTGTGGTGTGTGGATGTGGTGTGTATATGTGGTGTATGTGGTGTGCATGTGTGGCTGTCTCTTATACACATCTAGATGTGTATGTGTGATGAGTGTTTGTGTGGTGTATGTATGTGGTCTGTGTTTGTGTGGTGTGTGTATGTGGTGTGTGTGTGATCCTTAGCCACACTGCCCCTGGGTTTCAATTGTAGATGTGTATAAGAGACAGTATCTGGTGTGTGTGTGTGGTGTGTGGGTGTGGTGTGTATATGTGGTGTATGTGGTGTGCGTGTGTGGTGTGCGTATGTGGTGTGTGTTTGTGTGGTGTGTGTATGTGGTGTGTGTGTGGTCTGTGTGTAGTGTTTGTGGTGTGTGTGTGGTGTGTGTGTGTGTGTGTGTGGTGTGCGTATGTGGTGTATGTGTGTGGTGTGCATATGTGGTGTGTGTGTGTGGTGTGTGGATGTGGTGTGTATATGTGGTGTGTGTGTGGTGTGTGGATGTGGTGTGTGTGTGTGGATGTGGTGTATGTGGTGTGCGTGTGTGGTGTGTGTGTGTGGTGTGTGGATGTGGTGTGTATATGTGGTGTATGTGGTGTGCATGTGTGGTGTGCGTGTGTGGTGTGTGGATGTGGTGTGCATGTGTGGTATGCATATGTGGTGTGTGTTTGTGTGGTGTGTGTATGTGGTGTTTGTGTGGTGTGCATATGTGGTGTGTGTTTGTGTGGTGTGTGGATGTGGTGTGTATATGTGGTGTGTGTATGTGGTGTGTGTTTGTGTGGTGTGCATATGTGGTGTGGGTATGTGGTGTGTGTTTGTGTGGTGTGGGTATGTGGTGTGTGTTTGTGTGGTGTGCATATGTGGTGTGTGTTTGTGTGGTGTGTGGATGTGGTGTGTGTGTGCAGTGTGTGTGTGTGGATGTCGTGTGCGTATGTTGTATGCATATGTTGTGTGCGTATGTCATGTGTGTATGTGGTCTGTGTGCACACAACCCACCCTTATCACTGAACTCTGCACCGCTTCCTGCCCCCACTCCCTGCCCCACCATGTTGGTCCCTATGAGGACAAGGTGATTTTCAATTTAAAAGAAATATTTTCACCATAGAAATCATCAGGTACAGAAAAGGGAAGAAAATGCTCTGCCCGGCCTGTCTGCCCACTGCCCATGGTTTACCAACGCTGTCCAATCCTGCTTCATCTCCACCTCTCCCCTGCCCCGGAGCCCTGGGTTACTCTCAAGCACACCCCATCGGTACATATCTCGCTCAATATCTTTAAAAGACAAGGATGGAGCTGGTTTAGACAGTGACGAACTGCTGCTCAGACTAAGCATTTTGCATCCCAAAGCTGTCTTCAAATTTGGGTCACCTCTTCCCAGTTTGAAAAAGTCCCCTCATCAAGAACACTTGCTCCAGATGCCTCATAGACATCTGAGGCATCAGCAAGAACATCCATGCTCACAGTTATCACACACAAGAATATCCACACTCACACTCAGTTATCACATACAAGTATGTCCGCGATCACACTCAATTTTTTAGAAAACAATTTTTAGAACTTCAGGAGTGATTCTAGGATGGTTCAAAGTCCACTGTGCTCAGAAAACTCTGAACACAGTATGGAAATTGGGCCGTTTATTTGAATACCTACCCATGCCAGGCCCCAACCTCCTGCACCACCACCTACAGCTCCTCACCCCACATCTTAGGGTCTGCGCAGTGGTGGTGAGTGGACAGCCAGGACCCCTGGGGACTGAGGCTCTGGAGCCAGATGCTGTGTTGGCCCTGGGCTCTGTTGTTTGGAAACCTGTGACGGGACAAGCCAGGCCTCTGGATTCCACGACCCCACCTGCAGGATGGGGCAGTCCTCTCAGAGTTGCTCTCAGAAAGCTCTCTGGGGGACCGAAGGAGCTAACAACATTCTGCGCGGCGCCTGATGCACAGGAAGTGCTGCACAAACACCGCGGTCCTGGGGCCACCACTCTGGCGTCCTAACGGAGATGACAGCTCCCGGTGGCCAGCGTCGGTCTGTGCACAGCGCCGGTCTCCCTACAGGTCAGCTGTAGAAACCCAGGCTAACCCAAGAGAGAACAGACCAAAATATGATCCCAGAGGGAAAATGTTGTCTCATTAGCCTAATCCTGCTGGATCTTCTGCTATTTCCTCCACCGCTTGAGTGAGCCTGACACAAGGCAGGCATTCAGTCTCAACTCTTGCAGGGGAAGAAAGCATAGAAACACTCTTCTGAACAGAACGAACTTAGTTTGTGCAGGAGCCACCATTTCAAAGGCCTGGAGGGCACAACTGGAGGATTGTGTATCATAGGCCGGGCTCTTCACCCGAGCAGCCAGCCCGCCGGGCGGTAAACACGCTTCTAATGAAATAAAAAGTTTTGGGCAGCAGCGTCTCCACGCCAGGCTAAGTGCATTTGTCACGTTGGATAGAGATCCTCCCAGCAACACAGCTGAATGGCAGCACAGAGCCCAGCCCTGAGCAGTGAGCCTGTCTCCAAGGCAACCCGAGCCTGTGTAAGCTGTTGCCTCGGGACCCACCTGAGGCCAGAGACTGTGAGTGGACGCATCTGGGGATGTGTGCCGCCTTTACCGTCGGTGTCATCTTTGCTGTCTCTGCCCTGTGAAGTTCCCGAGTAATACAGCGTGCAGCCCAGAGACGCTCCAGCTTTTAAAGCAGATTGATCCCTAGCAATAGACCATACATACATTTATATTAATTGACCAACAAAAGTTACATCTTGTGATCTCATTTAATCAGAATGCCACAGGATTAAGTATTTTTAAGATTTATTTATTTTTTTCGCTGTGCTGGGTCTTCATTGCTCTGTGCGGGCTTTCTCTAGTTGCATCGGGCGGGGGCCACTCCTCACTGCAGGGCGCAGGCTTCTCAGTGCTGTGGCCTCTCCTGTAGCAGGGCATGGGCTCTGGGTGGGAAGGCTTCACTAGTTCTGGCTCTTGGGCTCTGAGCGCAGGCTCGGATAGTTGTGGTGCTTGGGGGTAAGCAGCTCCTCAGTCTGAGGGATCTTCTGGGACCAGGGACCTCTTACATTGCAAGATGGATTCTTAACCCCTGGACTACCAGGGAAGCCTGTGATTAAGCAGTGAATTTCTCCCTGTGCCAATTGGAAAAGCCTGGATCCGCATCACCCGGAGGTAAAAGTGTATGCAGTGCCTGGTGTGTGCGTCCTAAAGGTGATGGGCTGGGTGATGGGCTGGTGCCTCAGAGAGAGCTGATCAAACTGAGAAGGAGGGCCTGATATCCAAAGTGAGAGGTAGCCGGCCTGGCCTCTTGAGTGCTAAGACAGAATCTGCGTTGCCCAGAAGGAGAAACAGAGGCTCAGAGATGGGTGGCACCTGGCCACGATTACAGAGCTGTGACAGAGAGCGCGGCCCAGCACCCAGCACTTCCCTCGCAGAACTGCAAACCCCTCTGGAAGTGGCCATGACTGGAGAGTGCTGGTGCCCCTCCCTTTTCCAGGAAGTTCAGGGGGACCCCCAGGAGGGGCTACTGTCTCACTGCAGATGGGCAGCACAGGAGCAGGGAGGTGGCTGAGCGGAGAGGCCTGCACCCAGGGCAGTGAGGGCCTGCAGAGGGGAGGCAGAGCGGGCGGCCTGGCTGTTCGATGTGTGTGTGTGCACGTGGGTGTGTGCATACATGTGTATGCATGTATATGTGTGTGTGTGTGTATGCATGTATCGTATGTGTGTTCAACAGAAGGTCAATGGATCGCTCTCGCCCCAACACAACCCACGTCCATCCAGCAGGAGCTCCCAGCGTCTCTGGGCAAGATGTCCATGGGGAAGGGATGGGATTTTTGTGTCCTGCCCAGGCCAGAGGCCAGGGGAGTTGGCCCTTGGCCAGCGTGGGTGAGGGGCCACAGCCACTTTTCCCTAGGACACACCTGCCCGGCCTGGGGGTGGGGGGGCAGGCCCTCCAGCCTTGTGATTAATCTCCCTTGGAGGCCCTGGGCAAACATTTAGACTGGGGACTCCCTTGTCTCATTTGTCCAAATATTTGTAGCCTGTGGGTCACTTGGTCATTTCCTGAGAGGCTCAATTTGGGGTGGCTTCGACCCACACACTCTGTCCCCTCAGCTCTGCAGGGGCCAACCTGAGCATCGCCAGTGTGTATGGAAGCACAGCTGGTGATGGTCTGGGCCTCATTCAAACTGGGCACATCCAACCCTGGACTCCAAGTCTCCCCCAGCCTTACATAAGTACTTGCATTCATTCATTCATTCATTCCAGCACGCTATGAAGTTGCTTTTTTTTTTTTTTTTAAATCAGGGTCCTCATGATTTTTATTTGGGCCATCAGTTACTAAACTTCTTCCTGGGTCAGACTTATCCTGAGCTGCGAGGGAGAAGGTGTTACTTCTCCCCCATTTTACAGATGAGGCAACTGAGGTGCAGAGAAGTTAGGTCACCCACCTAAAGCTGCACAGGAGAAAGAGAATAACTCTAGAAGCCGCATGCTCTGACACCACATCCCACCCGCTAACTCCAGACCATTCCGCAGGCACATTTATGTCGCTCCTCTGCAGGGCAGCTCCCTGCGCCCTGGGGCGGAGCCTTCTGGGTCCTGGGAAGCCGGCGGGGGCCTGGGGCAGGGGCGCGGGGCGAAGGCGGCAAGGGCCGGCAGCGCAGCTTGTCCTGCCTGGGGTCGCCTAGAAGCCAGAGCCTGTACTTAGTTCTCCCTGGTAAATAACAGCTCTGGTTTCTGCTAAAAGGATTCTTTCCCAGAACACAATAATTTTCATCTCCTCCTTGCTACAACCCCTAGTTTATGGCTAAATATACGCCATAATGAGCCGCTGGCCTGATAGCGTCGTTAAGGAGATATTTGACCTCGGGTTTAATTGCAGGATGGAATAAATGGCTGGGACGCGCAGAAGGGGCCCCGCCAGCTCGCAGGCTAGTTCAGGACTCGGCATCTGGCATCCGCCAGCCCCGGAGAAAGTGGTGCGGCGGAGAAAGCGGCTCCCGCAGAGTCTGGGCCGCCGAGGAGGTCGAAGGCTCAGGAGCCAAGTGCAGCCATGCGGTACATGTCAGCGCCGCCCGGAACTCTTGGGTGTGCGTAGATTTGGGCGGTTGCTGGACCATGGAGCGTAGCCCTGTGGCGACTAACTCCCTCTTTTTGCCTGGACCGTGCTTTCCAAAGCTCCTCAGAAAAAAGCCCCTGCTACCCTCCCACCGCTCCCCTTCTCCTTGGCAGAAGGCAAGGCCGCCTAGTTGGGCATTCAGCTTGGGTTGTGCATATCCACCAATCGCAACAGACTAAATACCGGTTTGAAGTGTTCCCAGCACAGACGGCTGGAAAGGGCGAGGCGAGACAAGGGAGCCGGGGCGCGGCGCCCGGCACCTGTTGAAGGCTATGGAGAGGGAGAAACGCGCGCAGGCGGACCATTTGGTGACGCGGTCCGCAGCCCGGGAGGAAACTCGAGAGAGCCTCCGCGGAGCGACCCTCCTCCGGGCCATCGACCCCGCGGCTTCTGCGTGAAAAACGTGGCCTGTGACCTCGGCGCCCCCGGAGGAGAGGGGTGGATTCCGGTCTGCGGCAGCGGAGGCTGCGCCTGGTCACCCTCTTGGATTTTTCTCTCCGCTGCTCAATGTCAAGGCTACAAAAGCCGTCAAGGGAGTGTCAGTTGAGCGGAGGGCTTTGACAAATGATAACTGAAAGGGAGTGCCAATAACCGTGACTTGGGCCCAATTTATTCCATCTTGGTGGTTCTTATTTGGGAGAGAGTGTGTAAGAAAGGGACTCTGCACAGCAGTGAAAGCTACAGAAATGCTTTCTCCCCAATGCACCTCCCACCTCAAGATCCTTTGGTCTTGACTTAAGAACACCCACCCCCCCATCCGCTCGACTGCGTCCATTACCTAAGCCCCGGGAAGTACGCCAGGGTCCAACCTCCAAGACCCAACTGAGGGGTCCCAGGGCAGCTCCCAGGGGTTGGCGTGGAGGCCTGAAGTGGCAGAGAGAGGGAGTGGGCACGGCCCTCAAGTTACCTCCTCTCCTGGAGTGAGTCCTCCCCACCCCTGCCCACAGCTACCTAAACCTAGAGTCGCTGCTCCCTCCCGTCCAGGAGGAGTCCACCTGCAGAACTCTATGGCCAAGGGACAACTCCCTATTTTCCTCTTCCTGGAAAAAGTTTCCTCTCTTTGGATCCCACGACCTCTTTACTGCTTGGGTTCTAGTCTGATTGCTGAGTCTGGCTGAGCCTGGCCAGCAAAGCCTATCTGAGCACCGCCTGTGGACTTTGTGGTACCCGGGAGCAGAGACTGAGAGCCCAGAGTGTGGTGCCCAGATGCTGCTGGTAGCTCCAATTCCCCAAGCTGAAAGCCCAGGTGGACTGCTCTCTGGGCACCCAGTACACAGAGCTGGGAGGGGCAGAACGGATCCAGAAGGTGGGAACAGCATCCATGCAAACAGAGCGTGGTGAGGAGCTGTAGAGATGTACCCGACAGCCAGGATCTCCCAGCCCGGCCCTCCAGGAGATTAAATGAGATCCCACTTGACCGTACAGCTGCCAGACTCCCGGGGCACAGTGTTTGGAGAAGGGCTGGGGGTGAGTTTCCAAGAGGAAAGCATTGCTGTCTCGGCCCAGCATGCCTCCTGAATGCGGTGGGAGCCCTCCCGGCATCTCTCCACAGGGCCCTGCTTTTCCTGCTCTGGTTCTCGTTCAGCTAAAGGAAAAGGAGGCGAAAGCCAGCACAGGCGGTGCTGAGAGTCAACAGAGGAAAAGAGGGTGATGGGTTGTGGAGAAAAGGAGAAAACAGTCTCTTGATCTGAGTGAACTGGGGTGGCCTTTGGAAAGCCAACTGCTTTTCCCCAGCAAAAAAGTCATCAGGGCCAGAAAGCAAAAGTCAAAACTGGGGGTAATTATATTATTTTAAAAGAAAAGAAACAAGGGAAAGGCTGGCAACAGGGGTAGGCTTGAAGCTGCGTCTGCCCCAGCGGGCGGTCCCAAAGGAACTGTCTGGGTGCTCTTAGGGACCCTGCAGGACCTGAATCGGGATTTTTCTTACCCAGAACCCTGACTGTGCCACTGCGGGTGGTGGTGGTGGTTGGGGTGGGTGATAGCAAACAGCGTCCCCACTCTGCAGCGTGAGGGAGGACACATGATCGTTTCTCCCAGTTAGAAGGTTCCGCTGAGAGTCCCAGCGACCCAGGGTGCGCGCCTTTTGATTGGGCCTGGGAGGCGAGCACCGCGAGGGCCTGAGGCTGAAGCTCCATCGGCGGGCTGTTTGTAATTCCATCCTTTTTTCATTAACATAAACACCACTTGAACAAAAATATACAGGGCCACCTACTTTGCCGGGAAAGACGGCCCAGCGCCAGATGTGTATAAGAGACAGGGAGCGGCCCGAGACCCGGGAGGCCTCAAGCCCCAAAGCCACACAGAGGCGGCCTCCGCCTGGGCCCCGCGCGCCG